>CM055117.1:349619525-350082441 GCA_029206835.1 Rana muscosa | reverse complement strand
TGAACAGCAGCATTGTTGATCTGGGGGGAGGGTAGTGTTAGATGCACTAGCAGATCTAAATACACTACCAATTTGAAGACAAACTCCTACTAACACTATTTTAAGCAGTTTCAGCAAACAGGTTTTTTTTCCTTTTGGGGATAAACATTTTACATAAATAAATAAAAGCAGACCATTGTAAGCACCACTGCCAATGGTAAATGATTTGTCTAAGCCCCCTAACTGCTACATCTGCAGAACAGCTTATTCTGTTGAAAAAAAAAAACTAATTGGTCAGATCACCAGGTGAAAATAAAAGAAAGAAAGCCTGACAAAGAAAACAAATGCAGCCATCACATCTAAGAATTGGTAAGCTGCATTATATCAAATGTTTCCTTTTGGGTTTAATACAACTTGAGCCCTCTTTCAGGCTGGATTCACACTTATGCATTTTTTTGTGCTTTTTGCATTTTGCAGATTTGCACTGCAGTCCATTTAACATGGTTTCCTATGGAACATGTTCTGTAGTGCAAATCTGCAAAATGCAAAAAGCACTAAAAATGCATAGGTGTGAATCCAACCTTAAAGGAAGGGGGGTTATGATAAATGGAACTCTCTAAACAGGATACTGTATTGCACAAACCCTGTAGGTAAATAAGAGACCCAGAACAATCACAAAGTGGAAGAGTAGGTTCGACAATAAACTTGGCAGAGCCTCTACCCAGGACAGGGCCTCTGTGAAAAGAGGGGATTCCTTTCCTGGGAAATTACCAGCGGTCCTACTCATACAGACGTGGTGTCTAGCTGGATGCCTTTCCCTGCATGGCTGTCTGCCTATAGAAGTTTTGGAGTCTGCCAATTAACATTGCATCTACTAAAGGGTGTCATGGCCCAAACCCTCTCTCCCACGGTTCTGTTTAAGATAAGGTGACCAGATTTTAAAAATGAAATCCGGGGACATATTTTATTTTTTACTAGTAATGGCGGCAATCAGCAGCTCTCTGCCGTTGCCGCCCGCCTCACAGCCTGTCAAGTCTTACTCTCCGGCCCCTGCTACTACTGGGTGGGGAGCGGAGGAAGATCACTCCGCCAGGGAAGGCAAGGAGATAAGCAGGCAGGCGGCTGGCCGGGACTTGAGCCAAGGCAGAAGAACATGCGAGTGGAGCTGAATGGGCATGCGCCCGAAACTGAAGAAATATTCCCTCCGCTCCGACCAGCACATGATCATCAGAAAAAGGGCACCGATAATGGAAAAAAATACACCCCCCTAAGCTAGTAGGAGCGGCAGACTGGAGGGTGTAATTCAGATTTTTTTTTTTTTATTATTCTGCACTGACTGTCTTTGAAATTGCCCCAGCCTCTGTTCAAATCCAATCCGGGGACAAAACTGGGGACAGACTTGGTCCGGGGACAGTGTCCTCAATCCGGGGACTGTCCCCTGAAACCGGGGATGTCTGGTCACCCTAGTTTAAGAGACAATAAATCTATTTGCATTCAAGAAGTGTCTGGCCCCCATCAATCTACCTTGCATTACACCCACGATGCCTTGTAACCCACTTTACACAGAAGGATGTCAGCTGTCCCTAACTCTGGAGGTCATCATTAGGCCTCAAGGGGTCCTGGACTTGGCTACATTCACAAAAAAAATAAAAAATTGTGAATATTATCTACTATGACAAAAATGACCTGTTGATCTACATTGTCAACTACTTATTGCCTTGTTTCCCGCGTAATATAAAAGTGAGGATATGTTTGTAGTCTATTTCAGGAGAGCAGCCTGAACAACAACCATGACTCTATCCATACATACAGCACAGTGATTGAGTAGTCACCCTGAGACAGGAAATGTGTTACTGGAAGGATCACCAGGTAAAACCGAATACAGACACTACATCTAGGGACTGCTAAGCTAGGGTGACCAGACATCCCCAGTTTCAGGGGACAGTCCCCTGATTGAGGACACTGTCCCCGGACCAAGTCTGTCCCTGGTTTTGTCCCCGGATTGGATTTGAACAGGGGCTGGGGCAATTTCAAAGACAGTCAGTGCAGAATTAAAAAAAATAAAATTCTGAATTACACACCCCCGCTAGCTTAGGGTAAGGTGACCAGATTTTTAAAATGAAATCCGGGGACTTATTTTTTTTTTTTACTAGTAATGGCGGCAATCAGCGACTCTCTGCCCGTCGCCGCCGCCTGCCTCACAGCCTGTCAAGTCTTATGCCCTGTACACACGAACGGATTTCCGATGGAATAAAATCTGATGGATTTTTCCGTCGGAATTCTGAAGAAGCTGACTCCCATCAGTCTGGCCTACACACCATCAGACAAAATTTTGTCTGTCCAAAACGCTGTGAGGTAAAACACTCCGACGAGCCGAGAAAAATGAAGTTCAATGCTTCCGAGAATGCGTTGACTTGATTTTGAGCATGCGTGGGTTTTTTCTACGTTGGAGTTCCCCACAGACGATCGGAATTTCCTATCAGTTTTTTTTCCATCGGAAAATTTTTAAACATGTTCTATTTTTTTACACTGATGGAAAAAAGTCGGATGGGGCCCACACACAATCGTTTTTGTCCGATGAAAATAGTCCATCATTAGTCCAAGTCTCACTCTCCAGGCCCCGGCTACTCCTGGGTGGGGAGTGGAGGAAGATCATTCCGCCAGGGAAGGGAAGGAGAGGCAGGCGGCTGGCCGGGACTTGAGCCAAGGCAGAAAAACATGCGAGTGGAAGCTGAATGGGCACCCGAAACTGAAGAAATATTCCCTCCGCTCCGACCAGCACATGATCATCAGAAAGGGGCACAGATAATGGGAAGAAATAGACCCCCCTAAGCTAGAAGGAGCGACGGAGGGGGGGGGTGTAATTCAGATATTTTTTTTAAAATTCTGCACTGACTGTCTTTGAAATTGCCCCAGCCCGTTCAAATCCAATCCGGGGACAAAACCGGGGACAGACTTGGTCCGGGGACAGTGTCCTCAATCCGGGGACTGTCCTCTGAAACCGGGGATGTCTGGTCACCCTAGCTTAGGGGGGTGTATTTTTTTCCATTATCTGTGCCCCTTTCTGATGATCATGTGCTGGTCGGAGCGGAGGGAATATTTCTTCAGTTTTGGGCGCATGCCCATTTAGCTCCGCACGCATGTTCTTCTGCCTTGGCTCAAGTCCCGGCCAGCCGCCTGCCTGTTTCCCCCCTTGCCTTCCCTGGCAGAGTGATCTTCCTCCGCTCCACACCCAGTAGTAGCCCGGAGAGTAAGACTTGACAGGCTGTGAGGTGGGCGGCGAGGGGCAGAGAGTCGCTGATTGCCGCCATTACTAGTAAAAAAAATATGTCCCCGGATTTAATTTAAAAAATCTGGTCACCTTATGCTAAGCTGCAATTTATTACATTATTTATTTATTTATTTTTTGGGGGGGGGGGGGTTGCTACCCTTTAAGCCAATTTTATTTCCATTTACAGAATGGATTGTCTAAACCCATGGACCCAAAATTACACATTAGCTGCCTGTGCGGAAATATGTCAGCTGCTTTAGCAGAGTCTAGTTATATTAAATCCACAGCCACTCTATTTTCTACATTTTTGCTTACTTCCTCATTAAAAAAGTATTTTTTAAGCCTCATCAATCTTTTGGAATAACAGTACTTGAATTTTCACAGGTACATATTGTATAATTTGGGTTTAGCATTAAAATTATTACTTGTAACCAGCAGGGGGAGCCATTGTATCTTTTATGAACTAATCGCAATCCTTATGTGACGTTCTGCTCTGAGTTCCACCCCACGTTGTCATAGTAATATCATATATACAAAGGCATCGGAAAGAATGGAGCATGAACCAGGTAAGGCTGGATTGATATGGTGATCATAATAAGGCATAAATCACATTCAGAGATATGAGGGTGCTAACATAAAAAACACACAATCCTAAATGTTTTCTTAGTTTAAGGAACACAAAAAAGGAGTTTAATTTTAACTGAAATTGTGAACTTTGCATAGTGCTCTATCTATAGTATGTCATAATATATTATGTCATAATGGGTATGTGATCAGCATCCTCACTTGCATTTGACGCACATTTCAGATAGGTTTAGTGCATATTTACATCACCTGGATACTTGAAACACAGCAGGACATGTTGCGTTTTAAAAACGCAATGCTATAAATTGAAAAAGCAAAAATGAGTGTATTCTGCTCCATGCGATCTAGCTAAAAAAAATAAAACACTGCATTCCATGTTCCTTTCAGATGTGCTTCAGTGTATGCTAACCCTAAAAATTCTCATAGATGAAATGGCAAACTCTGATTTGATCCTGTTTGTCTAAATGTGGAAGGACTTTGGGTCAAGGACTGATGGGAATGGCCTGGTTCACATTGGAGAGATTTGGCATGCGATTTGACATGTCAAATCGCATGCCAAATCGGCAGCAATTTCCGGTATTTGCGCATTTGCGGCGCTGCACCGATTCTCAAAAGTAATTTCTGTATATCTCCATAGACATCTGTGCAGCAACCCGCACAGATGTCTCTAAAAACGCCCCCGAAATCGGGACTGACATGCAGGAGTCGGCCCCAAAGTCGGGACATACATCCCGGTAAGAAATCGTGCGAGTTCAGCTGAACTTGCACAGTTTCATTCCCGCTGTCAGTGTGAACCTGGGCTAAGGGCTTCTCACACCAGTGGCCGTTTTATACCGTGGCTGCTGGTGTGCGCTGTGAAGCGAGTGGTGCCGATGCATTGTTATTATATATCGCACTGTTAACCTTTTTTATTTTATTTTTTTCAACTTTATTGAAATGTCACAAAATTATATTTCATTTGTCTCTATTCACCGCAGTAGGCAGCGATGCGATGAACTGCGTCACAACACTTAGATGTCCTATTTTTTTCAGCGCGCACTACTGCAGCACAGTGCTGTGAACTGAACTCATAGGACTCAAGGCAAATTGCTTTGTCTACTACTCTATGCATTGGAACAGCATAAGCAAGGTTACCTATTCAGCCTAATTCAAATGCTTTGAATTTACCGTTGGTGCTATACTTATGTCTAATAAAGTGTGGCCATTTGTTGTAGAGTTAATTCAGGACGGTGTGTTTTTTTTTAAAGCATATCTAAACTCAAAAACAAAAAATTATAGTATTGTAGCTTACTGATCCTTTGATGTGGTGGCTGTATTCGTTTTGTTCTTTCACACTTTTTTCTTTTATTTTAACCTGGTAACCCTGCCATTAACTCTCTTCCTTAGCTAGGGTGACAACTGTACTGAGCAGCATTGTCACCAGTGTTAATTTCGTTACCAAATTTCGATTTAGTTTTAGTTATAGTCTTTTGACTAAAATACCATTTTAGTATTTTAGTCAACTAAAATCTCCAGTACATTTTAGCCGTCTAAAATTTTATGGGTTTAGTTAAATTTGTATGTGTTATTTAAGCATTTCTTTAGAATTGCCAAACTCATTATATACTCCTGGAGTAAAAATCTAATAACACATTATTATTTATAGTATATTAAGGTTTAAACATGCACTACAGACACAGATCTAGCCATTGTGATATATAACATCTTTATAAATAAAACCAAGTTTCATAAACAAGCAAATACAGTATCGCACAAAAGTGAGTACACCCCTCACATTTTTGTAAATATTTTATTATATCTTTTCATGTGACAACACTGAAGAAAATACCCTTTGCTACAATGTAAAGTAGTAAGTGTACAGCTTGTATAACAGTGTAAATTTGCTGTCCCCTCAAAATGACTCAACACAGCCATTAATGTCTAAACCGCTGGCAACAAAAGTGAGTACACCCCTAAGTGAAAATTTCCAAATTGGGCCCAAAGTGTCAATATTTTGTGTGGCCACCATTATTTTCCAGCACTGCCTTAACCCTCTTGGGCATGGAGGTCTCCAGAGCTTCACAGGTTGCCACTGGTGTTCTCTTCCTCTCCTCCATGACGACATCACAGAGCTGGGGGAAGTTAGAGATCTTACGCTCCTCCCCCTTCCGTTTGAGGATGCCCCACAGATGCTCAATAGGGTTTAGGTCTGGAGACAGGCTTGGCCAGTCCATCACCTTTACCCTCAGCTTCTTTAGCAAGGCAGTGGTTGTCTTGGAGGTGTGTTTGGGGCCGTTATCATGTTGGAATACTGCTCTGCGGCCCAGTCTCTGAAGGGAGGGGATCATGCTCTGCTTCAGTATGTTACAGTTCTCTCAATGGGGAGATACAGTTCATTAAGGGAACCATAAATGCCAACATTTACTATGACATACTGAAGCAGAGCATGATCCCCTCCCTTTGGAGACTGGGCCACAGGGCAGTATTCCAACATGATATAGACCCCAAACACAGCTCCAAGACGACCACTGCCTTGCTAAAGAAGCTGAGGGTAAAGGTGATGGACTGGCCAAGCATGTTTTCAGACCTAACCCATATTGAGCATCTGTGGGGCATCCTCCAATGGAAGGTGGAGGAGCGCAAGGTCTCTAACATCTACCAGCTCTGTGATGTCATCATGGAGGAGTGGAAGAGGACTCCAGTGGCAACCTGTGAAGCTGTGGTGAACTCCATGCCCAAGAGGGTTAAGGCAGTGCTGGAAAATAATGGTGGCCACACAAAATATTGACACTTTGGGCCCAATTTGGACATTTTAACTTAGGGGTGTACTCACTTTTGTTGCCAGCGGTTTAGACATTAATGGCTGTATGTTGAGTCATTTTGAGGGTACAGCAAATTTACCCTGTAAGACCCCTTTCACACTGAGGAGTTTTTCAGGCGGTTTAGCGCTAAAAATAGCGCCTAAATACCGCCTGAAACTCCTGCCCGAGGGCTTTCACACTGAGGCGGTGCGCTAGCATGACCGTTCCAAAAGTGCTGCTAGCAGCATCTTTGGAGCGGTGTGTTTACTGCTCCTTCACAGCTCCTTCCCATTGAAAGTAATGGCGGGCGGTATTAACCCTTTTTCGGCCGCTAGCGGGGGTTAATACCGCACCGCTAGCGGCCGAATACCGCCGCAATTCTGCGGCAATTCCGACAGTATAGTGGCGCTATACCGCAACCGCACCCACCGCCCCAGTGTGAAAGGGGCCTTATACAAGCTGTACACTTACTACTTTACATTGTAGCATAGTGTAATTTCTTCAGTGTTGTCACATGAAAAGATATAATAAAATATTTACAAAAATGTGAGGGGTGTATTCACTTTTGTGAGATACTGTATTAAGCAGTTGAGAATTTATTATGTCCAATATATATTGTATATGAGGGATTCATACTGCAGTGGTGTCAGCAGATTCACACAGAATTGGCAAATATTCCATACCAGTGTTCTCTCTATGATGCAACTATTAAAATAGTTTTATATTGTTCACTTTACAAAACATAAGTGGCATTTTCTATACACCTCTTTCAACAAGCTAGCTGAACATTTATACACTTTATGGCAGTATAATCAGTACAGAGTCAGTGGACTTCAGTGCACAAGAAGTGGTACAGTAGAATAAAAAAAAAGACTGGATAAAATAGTACTTAAAAATACAATGTTACCTGCTCATTGCTGCTTATTTTTTTTTCCCCCAGAAACTTTAAAGAAAGTTTGTTTCGGCAGCACACAGGAACGTAAACAATTTCCATATCACTGTGCACCAGACCGCTTGGGTAATGAATTAGCTCCTATCAGAGGGAGCCCGCAATGTGGGCCTGGATGCTATAACAATGAAGAGGTGGGTCAGCAAGATGGAAAGCAGCTACAATTGCAACCAAGGCTAAACAAATGATTTCAGTTTTATCATAATGTATAATATATTTATTGTTGTAGTATAAAGGAAGGAAACAACCATCAGGACCCTACAGTCATTATAGTAGAAGCAGCCTCAGCCCAGGTCGTTTCAGGTCACACCTCTGATGTGTTTTGTCCCACCCAATAATATATAATATATACGTTTACACTTATAATAAAATGGTTAACATGCTTAATATGGCCAAAACTTTCTGTTTTACATAAAATAGGGAGAAAAAAGGGTCTAATAATGCTGGTAGATTGGCTGTCTTTGCCATCAAAATTTTTTGAGTCATTGACCTAAAACAAATGAGGCTACTACTAATTTACATACTTTTTCCAGGTCAGTTAGCTAGAAAGCTAAGCTAAGGGCAATATTTAGCCTACCATTATTAACCTATTCTCCCGAAAATGCTAGTTGTCCAGTGCTGATACAATAAAGTTTTTTTTTAGATGTTAGATTATTTTAATGCTGCGATTTGTTGCTGTATTACCAGGTGTGTTTTATTTTTCAGGTTACCAACATGATATATCTTCAGAACAGGAAACCTATGAGTAAAAAAGGGTACACTTTGGGAGCCAGAACAGCAAAACGTTTCAGCTCTAATGAAAAGGTGATAGTCAAAGAAGGCATTTTAGTGGATAATATAGAGAATGACTATGTGTGTAGACCTCAAATTGAGGGGCGCTAGCAATAATGTACTGAAAATAAATTTCATTCATTCTTCATCCTTGGTAAGCAGGTGATCTAAATCCCAGATGCTCTACAACAGGTATATTCTGATTTTATTTTATTTTTCTCCAAATTTCAACCTTTTTTATGCACTGCAGCTAGTTGCAATGTGTTGCAGAGTGTCAGAATGCACTGTGCAAAATGGAACATGTCTTGCGTGGTTGGTGTACATGTTGGTGTGAATTGGAGCCATAGGGCAAATTGCCTTGTTCTTGCATTGGACAACGGTGCCAAACACAGTCCGACACCACTGATGTGAACAAACCCTAAATGAGCGGGTATTTCTCGAGTAGTCTAATTATATAAATAGCAGTTTAATTATATGTATACTGCAAAGTAGGGATGGACGAACATCTCCCGGGATGGTTCGCGAACGCGATTGCGCGAACGCGGGTAAATGTTCGCGAACCGCGGGTTCGCGGCGGGCCCCATTCATTTCATTGGGAGGCGAACATTAAAAACCTCCAGGTCATATATGCAGCCACAAAATAATTACTAGCTGTGCACACATAGTCCCACAACATGGACAATGACATAACAGAAGTATTAAGCAAATTTGTGATCGACAACCACAAGCATTCTTTTCTTATCTGAAAAATGTTGTCAATTCAGGAGCGCATGAAGGCCATGGAAGAGACGCAAGGCCAGGCTATGAAGGGGGTGCAGGAGATGGTCCTGCTATTGGAAAAGTTGCCATAAATGTTTTTTTTTTATAAGTTATATAAATCGTTTATACAGTTATAACGTTTATTTCGTTTTTTGTAATATTGCTTGGTTTTATTGTAATAGCTCGGCCTAAATCAGCCAGAACTGACAGCAGCTGGTAAATACATGTCAAATACATATAGGGTCCATTCACACGTCTGTAAAATGGGTCCGCATCCGTTCCACAATTTAGCGGAATTGATTTTCAATTCCAGTCTGAAAAATTAGGCATTCACAGCCTGGATAAAGAAGTAAGTGTCAGCCAGTACAGGCCCCAAAAATTAGCCAACAGGCATTCATCTGACAGCAAATAACTTTGTATTCTGTGGCTGGAGGTACATTAGGCATTCACAGGATAAATACGTTTCGGGCACTACAGGCCCCAAAAATTAGGCATTCAACGGACATAAAAGGCCTTTTATGCTGCTGTATTTACCCAAGAAGACAGGGACCATGAATAATTGTTATAGGTGGTGGTGGATATTTGTGGTCTGTCATGAGGAATTTGAATGAAACATGGTCTACTGGTCACATGTGTTGAATTCCTCAGAGATCCATGCCTCATTAATTTTTATAAATGTGAGGTAGTCAACACTGTCATGAGCTAGGCGAGTGCGCTTATCGGTCCCCCCTGCTGCGCTGAACGTCCTTTCGGACAGGACACTGGACGAGGGGCAAGCCAACAGTTCCATTGCAAATTGTGCAAGCTCTGGCCAGAGGTCAAGCCTGCCCACCCAGTAGTCCAGGGGTTCATCACTTCTCAGAGCATCCACATCGGCCGTTAACCCGATGTAGTCGGACACCTGTCGGTCTAGGCGTTCCCTGATGCTGGATCCGGATGAGACCTGTCGATGGGTCGGCTGAAAGAATGATCTCATATCAGAAGTGACCAAGACATCTTCAAACCGCCCTCTTCTTGCAGGCGCTGTTGGATTGGTATCCACAACTGTTCCTCTGGGAGTGGAAATTCCTCTGCCAGCGCACGCAAAAGCAGAATGCAGCATTTCTCGAAGCAAGGCCTGGAAGTGCTCCATTCTGACAGCCCTCTGTGATGGTGGTAACATTTCTGCCATTTTTTGTTTGTACCGGGGGTCCAAGTACTTTGCCACCCAGTAATGGTCCTTGCCCTTTATGCTTTTTATACAGGGGTCCCTCTTAAAACACTGGAGCATGAAGGCCCCCATTTGCACTAAACTGGAAGCAGTGTGGTGGCCTGGCTCCTGCTCGTCATCATCCAGGATAATGTCGTCCTCGATCTCCTCCCCCCATCCACGAACAACAACAGCAGGGATCCCAGAAAGGTTTAAAGCATGCTCTTCTTGCTCCTCCTCATCCGCCCCGGCACCATCCTCCTCTGACTCCTCTTCAGACTCCTGTTGTTGACTTGTCTCAGATAGAGTAGCCCCCCCCTGGAATTCATCCAGCATTGCGACTTCCTCATCTTCCTGCTCCTGCTCCTGGACGGCTTGATCAATGACACAACGCAATGCACGCTCCATAAAGAAGGCATAAGGTACGATGTCACTGATGGTGCCATGGCTGCGACTGACCAGTTTGGTGATCTCATCAAATGGCCGCAAAAGTCTGCATGCATCGCGCTTGAGCAGCCACTGACGCGGTGAAAAAAAAACAAGATCCCCAGAACCTGTTCTGGCGCAGAGTTCATACAGGTAGTCGTTAACTGCACGTTTCTGCTAGAGCAGCCTATCAAGCATATACAAGGTTGAGTTCCATCGTGTCGGGCAGTCACAAATAAGACATCTGACCGGCAGATTGTGTCGCCGCTGAATGTCAGCAAGGCGAGCCATGGCTGTGTAAGATCTTCTGAAATGGGCCGAGATTTTCCTTGCCTGCCGCAAGACGTCCTGGACCCCAGGGTATTTGACAACGAATCGCTGCACGACCAAGTTCAAGATGTGTGCCATGCATGGCACGTGTGTAATTTTGCCCTGTTTCAACGCGCTCAGCAGATTGGCACCGTTGTCGCACAGCACTTTACCAACTGTCAAATTGAGCGGTGTTAGCCACTGATCTGCATGTGAACGCAAAGCTGAAAGGAGTGCAGGGCCAGTGTGGCTCTTGGCCTCCAGGCACAACAGACGCAGCACAGAATGGCAACGTCTCACCTGGCATGTCGAATAGGTTCTGGGGATCTTGGGCGGCGCAGCGGAAGAGACGGTAGCAGCGGAAGAGGAGGAGTCAGCCGAGGAGGAGAGGGAGGATGGAGTAGGAGGAGGAGGAGAAGAAGAGGCAGGCCTGCATGCAATCCGTGGCGGTAAAACCAAATCTACACGGGTGCCACGGGTTACATGCTTGACGGCCGTCAGAAGGTTCACCCAGTGGGCAGTAAAAGTAATATACCTTCCCTACCCGTGTTTGCTAGACCACGTGTCTGTGGTCAGATGTATCTTGGCACCGACACTGTGTGCCAGAGATACATTCACTTGCCGCTGAACATGGCCATATAGCTCTGGGATGCCCTTCTGGGAGAAATATTTCCTTCCTGGGACCTTCCATTGTGGTGTTCCAATGGCCACAAATTTTCGAAAGGCCTCCGAGTCCACCAGTTTATATGGCAGTAGTTGGCGGGCTAGGAGTTCTGACAAGCCAGCGATCAACCGTTGGGCAAGAGGGTTATCCGGCGTCATCATTCTTTTACGCTCGAACATTTGGCCCACGGAAGCCTGCCTTTTTCCAGATAAACTTGGGGACGGGATGATGGAAGGTGGAGTGGAGGACAACTGTGAAGAGAGAGGAGAAGTAGTAGAAGAGGCTGGACGGTGAGAGCCTGGAGTTTGGCTTTGTGGGTTCTGACGGCGTTGCTCCCACTGGGCTCGGTGATGGGAGTTCATGTGCCTTCTTAAGGCGGTAGTCCCTAGGTGAGTGTTGGGCTTACCGCGACTTATGCGTTGACTGCAAAGGCTGCAGATGGCAACACTATTGTCAGCAGCGGACACGTTAAAAAAAGCCCACACTGCGGAGCCATGTGCTGGCGTCCTGGGAGCGCCAGATGTGACCGTACATGGTTGATGGCTCGCTCTGAGTCCTGATACATTAGCAGTCTGGTTTGTCCCTCCTGTGCAATGTAAGTTTCACCTGCCTCTCCTCCCTATCTGCTGGTCCATCTCTCCCTCTGAACTCCCCTCCTGGTCCTCTCTTGTGGGCACCCACGTGACGTCCATAGACACATCATTATCTACGTCACCTTCCCCACCACTAACATTAGAGATCTCGGAGTAGGCAGCAACAGCGGGGACCAACATCCTTGGGCTGATCTGGGTACTGTCGTCAGACTGCTGAGTGGCGGTTGTTGCTACCTCCTCTTCCTGATCCAATGTCAAGAATGCCTGCGCATCAGAGAAGTCTTGTGATGGATCGGAAAATAATTCCTGTGACTCAAGCGGAGGGTATATGGTGGCGGTGGTGTTGGTGGTAGTGTCTTTGGGGGTTCACACAGCAGAGAGTGAAGAGGGTGCAGATAGAGAGGATGAGGAGGGTGCAGAAGAGTAAGGCTGAGTGAGCCACTCAACCAAGTCTGGTACATCCTTTGAAGTAATCGAACGCACCTTCTGCAACTTCCCACTTTGGCTCCGGCCTGGTGCTCCTGCCCTACCCCTACCACCCCTGCGGAAGGGCCTGCCTCTTCCTCTGCCTGTCATCTTTTTAAATGACCCTGTGACAAAAGGCTGTAGAGAAGGGCAGTATGTGTGGAAGAAGGTATATAACACCCCACTTCAAACTGTCGTTTTCGGGGGCCACTGGTCTATCACAGCAGTTATAATACTTTTTTCTAATTGCGTTTGTCACTCTTTGTAGTATCGCTGCAGAACCTCTCAGCAGTCACAATGCTGCACAGTAGAAATGCACTATACTATTCTTCCTATATGTGAAAGTATTTTATGCGTGTAGTACACCCCTATTTACTGCACACAAAATAGTACACCTATACCAGTCCTTAAAATAACTTTTGTGGAGCTTTATTGGTTAGCGATTTTAGTCGCTAGTCTGTGCCTGCGACACACAGCAGCAACTTCTCCCTAAACCCGAGAAAAGAGCTGCAGCAGAACCGCTCAGAAGCTGCACAGTAGAAATGCTGCACAGTTGAAATGCACTATATAGTATATAGTATAGTATATAGTATATATTATATAGTATGTTTGAAAGTTCTTTATGCGTGTATTAGACCCCTATATACTGCACACCAAATAGTACACCTATACCAGTCCTTAGATGAACTTTTGTGGAGCTTTATTGGTTAGCGATTTTAGTCGCTAGTCTGTGCCTGCGACACACAGCAGCAACTTCTCCCTAAACCCGAGAAAAGAGCTGCAGCAGAACCGCTCAGAAGCTGCACAGTAGAAATGCTGCACAGTTGAAATGCACTATTTATTATATAGTATAGTATATAGTATATATTATATAGTATGTTTGAAAGTTTTTTATGCGTGTATTAGACCCCTATATACTGCACACCAAATAGTACACCTATACCAGTCCTTAAATGAACTTTTGTGGAGCTTTATTGGTTAGCGATTTTAGTCGCTAGACTGTGCCTGCGACACACAGCGGTAACTTCTACCTAAACCGATTAAAGAGCTGCAGCAGAACCGCTCAGAAGCTGCACAGTAGAAATGCTGCACAGTTGAAATGCACTATATATTATACAGTATAGTATATAGTATATATTATATAGTATGTTTGAAAGTTTTTTATGCGTGTATTAGACCCCTATATACTGCACACCAAATAGTACACCTATACCAGTCCTTAAATGAACTTTTGTGGAGCTTTATTGGTTAGCGATTTTAGTCGCTAGTCTGTGCCTGCGACACACAGCGGCAACTTCTACCTAAACCGAGAAAAGAGCTGCAGCGGATCTGCTCAGAAGCTGCACAGTAGAAATGCTGCACAGTTGAAATGCACTATATATTATATAGTATAGTATATAGTATATATTATATAGTATGTTTGAAAGTTTTTTATGCATGTATTAGACCCCTATATACTGCACACCAAATAGTACACCTATACCAGTCCTTAAATAAACTTTTGTGGAGCTTTATTGGTTAGCGATTTTAGTCGCTAGTCTGTGCTTGCGACACACAGCGGCAACTTCTACCTAAACCGAGAAAAGAGCTGCAGCAGAACCGCTCAGAAGCTGCACAGTAGAAATGCTGCACAGTTGAAATGCACTATATATTATATAGTATAGTATATAGTATATATTATATAGTATGTTTGAAAGTTTTTTATGCGTGTATTAGACCCCTATATACTGCACACCAAATAGTACACCTATACCAGTCCTTAAATGAACTTTTGTGGAGCTTTATTGGTTAGCGATTTTAGTCGCTAGTCTGTGCCTGCGACACACAGCAGCAACTTCTCCCTAAACCCGAGAAAAGAGCTGCAGTAGAACCGCTCAGAAGCTGCACAGTAGAAATGCTGCACAGTTGAAATGCACTATATATTATATAGTATAGTATATAGTATATATTATATAGTATGTTTGAAAGTTTTTTATGCATGTATTAGACCCCTATATACTGCACACCAAATAGTACACCTATACCAGTCCTTAAATAAACTTTTGTGGAGCTTTATTGGTTAGCGATTTTAGTCGCTAGTCTGTGCTTGCGACACACAGCGGCAACTTCTACCTAAACCGAGAAAAGAGCTGCAGCAGAACCGCTCAGAAGCTGCACAGTAGAAATGCTGCACAGTTGAAATGCACTATATATTATATAGTATAGTATATAGTATATATTATATAGTATGTTTGAAAGTTTTTTATGCGTGTATTAGACCCCTATATACTGCACACCAAATAGTACACCTATACCAGTCCTTAAATGAACTTTTGTGGAGCTTTATTGGTTAGCGATTTTAGTCGCTAGTCTGTGCCTGCGACACACAGCAGCAACTTCTCCCTAAACCCGAGAAAAGAGCTGCAGCAGAACCGCTCAGAAGCTGCACAGTAGAAATGCTGCACAGTTGAAATGCACTATATATTATATAGTATAGTATATAGTATATATTATATAGTATGTTTGAAAGTTTTTTATGCGTGTATTAGACCCCTATATACTGCACACCAAATAGTACACCTATACCAGTCCTTAGATGAACTTTTGTGGAGCTTTATTGGTTAGCGATTTTAGTCGCTAGTCTGTGCCTGCGACACACAGCAGCAACTTCTCCCTAAACCCGAGAAAAGAGCTGCAGCAGAACCGCTCAGAAGCTGCACAGTAGAAATGCTGCACAGTTGAAATGCACTATTTATTATATAGTATAGTATATAGTATATATTATATAGTATGTTTGAAAGTTTTTTATGCGTGTATTAGACCCCTATATACTGCACACCAAATAGTACACCTATACCAGTCCTTAAATGAACTTTTGTGGAGCTTTATTGGTTAGCGATTTTAGTCGCTAGTCTGTGCCTGCGACACACAGCGGCAACTTCTACCTAAACCGATTAAAGAGCTGCAGCAGAACCGCTCAGAAGCTGCACAGTAGAAATGCTGCACAGTTGAAATGCACTATATATTATACAGTATAGTATATAGTATATATTATATAGTATGTTTGAACGTTTTTTATGCGTGTATTAGACCCCTATATACTGCACACCAAATAGTACACCTATACCAGTCCTTAAATAAACTTTTGTGGAGCTTTATTGGTTAGCGATTTTAGTCGCTAGTCTGTGCCTGCGACACACAGCGGCAACTTCTACCTAAACCGAGAAAAGAGCTGCAGCGGATCTGCTCAGAAGCTGCACAGTAGAAATGCTGCACAGTTGAAATGCACTATATATTATATAGTATAGTATATAGTATATATTATATAGTATGTTTGAAAGTTTTTTATGCATGTATTAGACCCCTATATACTGCACACCAAATAGTACACCTATACCAGTCCTTAAATAAACTTTTGTGGAGCTTTATTGGTTAGCGATTTTAGTCGCTAGTCTGTGCTTGCGACACACAGCGGCAACTTCTACCTAAACCGAGAAAAGAGCTGCAGCAGAACCGCTCAGAAGCTGCACAGTAGAAATGCTGCACAGTTGAAATGCACTATATATTATATAGTATAGTATATAGTATATATTATATAGTATGTTTGAAAGTTTTTAATGCTTGTATTAGACCCCTATATACTGCACACCAAATAGTACACCTATACCAGTCCTTAAATGAACTTTTGTGGAGCTTTATTGGTTAGCGATTTTAGTCGCTAGTCTGTGCCTGCGACACACAGCAGCAACTTTTACCTAAACCAAGAAAAGAGCTGCAGCAGAACCGCTCAGAAGCTGCACAGTAGAAATGCTGCACAGTTGAAATGCACTATATATTATATAGTATAGTATATAGTATAAATTATATAGTATGTTTGAAAGTTTTTTATGCGTGTATCAGACCCCTATATACTGCACACCAAATAGTACACCTATACCAGTCCTTAGATGAACTTTTGTGGAGCTTTATTGGTTAGCGATTTTAGTCGCTAGTCTGTGCCTGCGACACACAGCAGCAACTTTTACCTAAACCGAGAAAAGAGCTGCAGCAGAACCGCTCAGAAGCTGCACAGTAGAAATGCTGCACAGTTGAAATGCACTATTTATAATATAGTATAGTATATAGTATATATTATATAGTATGTTTGAAAGTTTTTTATGCGTGTATTAGACCCCTATATACTGCACACCAAATAGTACACCTATACCAGTCCTTAAATGAACTTTTGTGGAGCTTTATTGGTTAGCGATTTTAGTCGCTAGTCTGTGCCTGCGACACACAGCAGCAACTTTTACCTAAACCGAGAAAAGAGCTGCAGCAGAACCGCTCAGAAGCTGCACAGTAGAAATGCTGCACAGTTGAAATGCACTATATATTATATAGTATAGTATATAGTATATATTATATAGTATGTTTGAAAGTTTTTTATGCGTGTATTAGACCCCTATATACTGCACACCAAATAGTACACCTATACCAGTCCTTAAATGAACTTTTGTGGAGCTTTATTGGTTAGCGATTTTAGTCGCTAGTCTGTGCCTGCGACACACAGCAGCAAGTTTTACCTAAACCGAGAAAAGAGCTGCAGCAGAACCGCTCAGAAGCTGCACAGTAGAAATGCTGCACAGTTGAAATGCACTATATATTATATAGTATAGTATATAGTATATATTATATAGTATGTTTGAAAGATTTTTATGCGTGTATCAGACCCCTATATACTGCACACCAAATAGTACACCTATACCAGTCCTTAGATGAACTTTTGTGGAGCTTTATTGGTTAGCGATTTTAGTCGCTAGTCTGTGCCTGCGACACACAGCAGCAACTTTTACCTAAACCGAGAAAAGAGCTGCAGCAGAACCGCTCAGAAGCTGCACAGTAGAAATGCTGCACAGTTGAAATGCACTATTTAATATATAGTATAGTATATAGTATATATTATATAGTATGTTTGAAAGTTTTTTATGCGTGTATTAGACCCCTATATACTGCACACCAAATAGTACACCTATACCAGTCCTTAAATGAACTTTTGTGGAGCTTTATTGGTTAGCGATTTTAGTCGCTAGTCTGTGCCTGCGACACACAGCGGCAACTTCTACCTAAACCAAGAAAAGAGCTGCAGCAGAACCGCTCAGAAGCTGCACAGTAGAAATGCTGCACAGTTGAAATGCACTATATATTATATAGTATAGTATATAGTATATATTATATAGTATGTTTGAAAGTTTTTTATGCGTGTATCAGACCCCTATATACTGCACACCAAATAGTACACCTATACCAGTCCTTAAATTAACTTTTGTGGAGCTTTATTGGTTAGCGATTTTAGTCGCTAGTCTGTGCCTGCGACACACAGCAGCAACTTCTACCTAAACCGATTAAAGAGCTGCAGCAGAACCGCTCAGAAGCTGCACAGTAGAAATGCTGCACAGTTGAAATGCACTATATATTATATAGTATAGTATATAGTATATATTATATAGTATGTTTGAAAGTTTTTTATGCGTGTATCAGACCCCTATATACTGCACACCAAATAGTACACCTATACCAGTCCTTAAATGAACTTTTGTGGAGCTTTATTGGTTAGCGATTTTAGTCGCTAGTCTGTGCCTGCGACACACAGCGGCAACTTCTACCTAAACCGAGAAAAGAGCTGCAGCGGATCTGCTCAGAAGCTGCACAGTAGAAATGCTGCACAGTTGAAATGCACTATATATTATATAGTATAGTATATAGTATATATTATATAGTATGTTTGAAAGTTTTTTATGCGTGTATTAGACCCCTATATACTGCACACCAAATAGTACACCTATACCAGTCCTTAAATAAACTTTTGTGGAGCTTTATTGGTTAGCGATTTTAGTCGCTAGTCTGTGCTTGCGACACACAGCGGCAACTTCTACCTAAACCGATAAAAGAGCTGCAGCAGAACCGCTCAGAAGCTGCACAGTAGAAATGCTGCACAGTTGAAATGCACTATATATTATATAGTATAGTATATAGTATATATTATATAGTATGTTTGAAAGTTTTTTATGCGTGTATTAGACCCCTATATACTGCACACCAAATAGTACACCTATACCAGTCCTTAAATGAACTTTTGTGGAGCTTTATTGGTTAGCGATTTTAGTCGCTAGTCTGTGCCTGCGACACACAGCGGCAACTTCTACCTAAACCGAGAAAAGAGCTGCAGCGGATCTGCTCAGAAGCTGCACAGTAGAAATGCTGCACAGTTGAAATGCACTATATATTATATAGTATAGTATATAGTATATATTATATAGTATGTTTGAAAGTTTTTTATGCATGTATTAGATCCCTATATACTGCACACCAAATAGTACACCTATACCAGTCCTTAAATAAACTTTTGTGGAGCTTTATTGGTTAGCGATTTTAGTCGCTAGTCTGTGCTTGCGACACACAGCGGCAACTTCTACCTAAACCGAGAAAAGAGCTGCAGCAGAACCGCTCAGAAGCTGCACAGTAGAAATGCTGCACAGTTGAAATGCACTATATATTATATAGTATAGTATATAGTATATATTATATAGTATGTTTGAAAGTTTTTAATGCTTGTATTAGACCCCTATATACTGCACACCAAATAGTACACCTATACCAGTCCTTAAATGAACTTTTGTGGAGCTTTATTGGTTAGCGATTTTAGTCGCTAGTCTGTGCCTGCGACACACAGCAGCAACTTTTACCTAAACCGAGAAAAGAGCTGCAGCAGAACCGCTCAGAAGCTGCACAGTAGAAATGCTGCACAGTTGAAATGCACTATATATTATATAGTATAGTATATAGTATATATTATATAGTATGTTTGAAAGTTTTTTATGCGTGTATCAGACCCCTATATACTGCACACCAAATAGTACACCTATACCAGTCCTTAGATGAACTTTTGTGGAGCTTTATTGGTTAGCGATTTTAGTCGCTAGTCTGTGCCTGCGACACACAGCAGCAACTTTTACCTAAACCGAGAAAAGAGCTGCAGCAGAACCGCTCAGAAGCTGCACAGTAGAAATGCTGCACAGTTGAAATGCACTATTTATAATATAGTATAGTATATAGTATATATTATATAGTATGTTTGAAAGTTTTTTATGCGTGTATTAGACCCCTATATACTGCACACCAAATAGTACACCTATACCAGTCCTTAAATGAACTTTTGTGGAGCTTTATTGGTTAGCGATTTTAGTCGCTAGTCTGTGCCTGCGACACACAGCAGCAACTTCTACCTAAACCAAGAAAAGAGCTGCAGCAGAACCGCTCAGAAGCTGCACAGTAGAAATGCTGCACAGTTGAAATGCTCTATATATTATATAGTATAGTATATAGTATATATTATATAGTATGTTTGAAAGTTTTTTATGCGTGTATTAGACCCCTATATACTGCACACCAAATAGTACACCTATACCAGTCCTTAAATGAACTTTTGTGGAGCTTTATTGGTTAGCGATTTTAGTCGCTAGTCTGTGCCTGCGACACACAGCAGCAACTTTTACCTAAACCGAGAAAAGAGCTGCAGCAGAACCGCTCAGAAGCTGCACAGTAGAAATGCTGCACAGTTGAAATGCACTATTTATAATATAGTATAGTATATAGTATATATTTTATAGTATGTTTGAAAGTTTTTTATGCGTGTATTAGACCCCTATATACTGCACACCAAATAGTACACCTATACCAGTCCTTAAATGAACTTTTGTGGAGCTTTATTGGTTAGCGATTTTAGTCGCTAGTCTGTGCCTGCGACACACAGCAGCAACTTTTACCTAAACCGAGAAAAGAGCTGCAGCAGAACCGCTCAGAAGCTGCACAGTAGAAATGCTGCACAGTTGAAATGCACTATATATTATATAGTATAGTATATAGTATATATTATATAGTATGTTTGAAAGTTTTTTATGCGTGTATCAGACCCCTATATACTGCACACCAAATAGTACACCTATACCAGTCCTTAGATGAACTTTTGTGGAGCTTTATTGGTTAGCGATTTTAGTCGCTAGTCTGTGCCTGCGACACACAGCAGCAACTTTTACCTAAACCGAGAAAAGAGCTGCAGCAGAACCGCTCAGAAGCTGCACAGTAGAAATGCTGCACAGTTGAAATGCACTATTTATTATATAGTATAGTATATAGTATATATTATATAGTATGTTTGAAAGTTTTTTATGCGTGTATTAGACCCCTATATACTGCACACCAAATAGTACACCTATACCAGTCCTTAAATGAACTTTTGTGGAGCTTTATTGGTTAGCGATTTTAGTCGCTAGTCTGTGCCTGCGACACACAGCGGCAACTTCTACCTAAACCAAGAAAAGAGCTGCAAAAGAACCGCTCAGAAGCTGCACAGTAGAAATGCTGCACAGTTGAAATGCACTATATATTATATAGTATAGTATATAGTATATATTATATAGTATGTTTGAAAGTTTTTTATGCGTGTATTAGACCCCTATATACTGCACACCAAATAGTACACCTATACCAGTCCTTAAATGAACTTTTGTGGAGCTTTATTGGTTATCGATTTTAGTCGCTAGACTGTGCCTGCGACACACAGCAGCAACTTTTACCTAAACCGAGAAAAGAGCTGCAGCAGAACCGCTCAGAAGCTGCACAGTAGAAATGCTGCACAGTTGAAATGCACTATATATTATATAGTATAGTATATAGTATATATTATATAGTATGTTTGAAAGTTTTTTATGCGTGTATCAGACCCCTATATACTGCACACCAAATAGTACACCTATACCAGTCCTTAAATTAACTTTTGTGGAGCTTTATTGGTTAGCGATTTTAGTCGCTAGTCTGTGCCTGCGACACACAGCAGCAACTTCTACCTAAACCGATTAAAGAGCTGCAGCAGAACCGCTCAGAAGCTGCACAGTAGAAATGCTGCACAGTTGAAATACACTATATATTATACAGTATAGTATATAGTATATATTATATAGTATGTTTGAAAGTTTTTTATGCGTGTATTAGACCCCTATATACTGCACACCAAATAGTACACCTATACCAGTCCTTAAATGAACTTTTGTCGAGCTTTATTGGTTAGCGATTTTAGTCGCTAGTCTGTGCCTGCGACACACAGCGGCAACTTCTACCTAAACCGAGAAAAGAGCTGCAGCGGATCTGCTCAGAAGCTGCACAGTAGAAATGCTGCACAGTTGAAATGCACTATATATTATATAGTATAGTATATAGTATATATTATATAGTATGTTTGAAAGTTTTTTATGCGTGTATTAGACCCCTATATACTGCACACCAAATAGTACACCTATACCAGTCCTTAAATAAACTTTTGTGGAGCTTTATTGGTTAGCGATTTTAGTCGCTAGTCTGTGCTTGCGACACACAGCGGCAACTTCTACCTAAACCGATAAAAGAGCTGCAGCAGAACCGCTCAGAAGCTGCACAGTAGAAATGCTGCACAGTTGAAATGCACTATATATTATATAGTATAGTATATAGTATATATTATATAGTATGTTTGAAAGTTTTTTATGCGTGTATTAGACCCCTATATACTGCACACCAAATAGTACACCTATACCAGTCCTTAAATGAACTTTTGTGGAGCTTTATTGGTTAGCGATTTTAGTCGCTAGTCTGTGCCTGCGACACACAGCGGCAACTTCTACCTAAACCGAGAAAAGAGCTGCAGCGGATCTGCTCAGAAGCTGCACAGTAGAAATGCTGCACAGTTGAAATGCACTATATATTATATAGTATAGTATATAGTATATATTATATAGTATGTTTGAAAGTTTTTTATGCATGTATTAGACCCCTATATACTGCACACCAAATAGTACACCTATACCAGTCCTTACATAAACTTTTGTGGAGCTTTATTGGTTAGCGATTTTAGTCGCTAGTCTGTGCTTGCGACACACAGCGGCAACTTCTACCTAAACCGAGAAAAGAGCTGCAGCAGAACCGCTCAGAAGCTGCACAGTAGAAATGCTGCACAGTTGAAATGCACTATATATTATATAGTATAGTATATAGTATATATTATATAGTATGTTTGAAAGTTTTTAATGCTTGTATTAGACCCCTATATACTGCACACCAAATAGTACACCTATACCAGTCCTTAAATGAACTTTTGTGGAGCTTTATTGGTTAGCGATTTTAGTCGCTAGTCTGTGCCTGCGACACACAGCAGCAACTTTTACCTAAACCGAGAAAAGAGCTGCAGCAGAACCGCTCAGAAGCTGCACAGTAGAAATGCTGCACAGTTGAAATGCACTATATATTATATAGTATAGTATATAGTATATATTATATAGTATGTTTGAAAGTTTTTTATGCGTGTATCAGACCCCTATATACTGCACACCAAATAGTACACCTATACCAGTCCTTAGATGAACTTTTGTGGAGCTTTATTGGTTAGCGATTTTAGTCGCTAGTCTGTGCCTGCGACACACAGCAGCAACTTTTACCTAAACCGAGAAAAGAGCTGCAGCAGAACCGCTCAGAAGCTGCACAGTATAAATGCTGCACAGTTGAAATGCACTATTTATAATATAGTATAGTATATAGTATATATTATATAGTATGTTTGAAAGTTTTTTATGCGTGTATTAGACCCCTATATACTGCACACCAAATAGTACACCTATACCAGTCCTTAAATGAACTTTTGTGGAGCTTTATTGGTTAGCGATTTTAGTCGCTAGTCTGTTCCTGCGACACACAGCGGCAACTTCTACCTAAACCAAGAAAAGAGCTGCAGCAGAACCGCTCAGAAGCTGCACAGTAGAAATGCTGCACAGTTGAAATGCACTATATATTATATAGTATAGTATATAGTATATATTATATAGTATGTTTGAAAGTTTTTTATGCGTGTATTAGACCCCTATATACTGCACACCAAATAGTACACCTATACCAGTCCTTAAATGAACTTTTGTGGAGCTTTATTGGTTAGCGATTTTAGTCGCTAGTCTGTGCCTGCGACACACAGCAGCAACTTTTACCTAAACCGAGAAAAGAGCTGCAGCAGAACCGCTCAGAAGCTGCACAGTAGAAATGCTGCACAGTTGAAATGCACTATTTATAATATAGTATAGTATATAGTATATATTTTATAGTATGTTTGAAAGTTTTTTATGCGTGTATTAGACCCCTATATACTGCACACCAAATAGTACACCTATACCAGTCCTTAAATGAACTTTTGTGGAGCTTTATTGGTTAGCGATTTTAGTCGCTAGTCTGTGCCTGCGACACACAGCAGCAACTTTTACCTAAACCGAGAAAAGAGCTGCAGCAGAACCGCTCAGAAGCTGCACAGTAGAAATGCTGCACAGTTGAAATGCACTATATATTATATAGTATAGTATATAGTATATATTATATAGTATGTTTGAAAGTTTTTTATGCGTGTATCAGACCCCTATATACTGCACACCAAATAGTACACCTATACCAGTCCTTAGATGAACTTTTGTGGAGCTTTATTGGTTAGCGATTTTAGTCGCTAGTCTGTGCCTGCGACACACAGCAGCAACTTTTACCTAAACCGAGAAAAGAGCTGCAGCAGAACCGCTCAGAAGCTGCACAGTAGAAATGCTGCACAGTTGAAATGCACTATTTATTATATAGTATAGTATATAGTATATATTATATAGTATGTTTGAAAGTTTTTTATGCGTGTATTAGACCCCTATATACTGCACACCAAATAGTACACCTATACCAGTCCTTAAATGAACTTTTGTGGAGCTTTATTGGTTAGCGATTTTAGTCGCTAGTCTGTGCCTGCGACACACAGCGGCAACTTCTACCTAAACCAAGAAAAGAGCTGCAAAAGAACCGCTCAGAAGCTGCACAGTAGAAATGCTGCACAGTTGAAATGCACTATATATTATATAGTATAGTATATAGTATATTATATAGTATGTTTGAAAGTTTTTTATGCGTGTATTAGACCCCTATATACTGCACACCAAATAGTACACCTATACCAGTCCTTAAATGAACTTTTGTGGAGCTTTATTGGTTATCGATTTTAGTCGCTAGACTGTGCCTGCGACACACAGCAGCAACTTTTACCTAAACCGAGAAAAGAGCTGCAGCAGAACCGCTCAGAAGCTGCACAGTAGAAATGCTGCACAGTTGAAATGCACTATATATTATATAGTATAGTATATAGTATATATTATATAGTATGTTTGAAAGTTTTTTATGCGTGTATCAGACCCCTATATACTGCACACCAAATAGTACACCTATACCAGTCCTTAAATTAACTTTTGTGGAGCTTTATTGGTTAGCGATTTTAGTCGCTAGTCTGTGCCTGCGACACACAGCAGCAACTTCTACCTAAACCGATTAAAGAGCTGCAGCAGAACCGCTCAGAAGCTGCACAGTAGAAATGCTGCACAGTTGAAATACACTATATATTATACAGTATAGTATATAGTATATATTATATAGTATGTTTGAAAGTTTTTTATGCGTGTATTAGACCCCTATATACTGCACACCAAATAGTACACCTATACCAGTCCTTAAATGAACTTTTGTGGAGCTTTATTGGTTAGCGATTTTAGTCGCTAGTCTGTGCCTGCGACACACAGCGGCAACTTCTACCTAAACCGAGAAAAGAGCTGCAGCGGATCTGCTCAGAAGCTGCACAGTAGAAATGCTGCACAGTTGAAATGCACTATATATTATATAGTATAGTATATAGTATATATTATATAGTATGTTTGAAAGTTTTTTATGCGTGTATTAGACCCCTATATACTGTACACCAAATAGTACACCTATACCAGTCCTTAAATAAACTTTTGTGGAGCTTTATTGGTTAGCGATTTTAGTCGCTAGTCTGTGCTTGCGACACACAGCGGCAACTTCTACCTAAACCGATAAAAGAGCTGCAGCAGAACCGCTCAGAAGCTGCACAGTAGAAATGCTGCACAGTTGAAATGCACTATATATTATATAGTATAGTATATAGTATATATTATATAGTATGTTTGAAAGTTTTTTATGCGTGTATTAGACCCCTATATACTGCACACCAAATAGTACACCTATACCAGTCCTTAAATGAACTTTTGTGGAGCTTTATTGGTTAGCGATTTTAGTCGCTAGTCTGTGCCTGCGACACACAGCGGCAACTTCTACCTAAACCGAGAAAAGAGCTGCAGCGGATCTGCTCAGAAGCTGCACAGTAGAAATGCTGCACAGTTGAAATGCACTATATATTATATAGTATAGTATATATTATATAGTATGTTTGAAAGTTTTTTATGCATGTATTAGACCCCTATATACTGCACACCAAATAGTACACCTATACCAGTCCTTAAATAAACTTTTGTGGAGCTTTATTGGTTAGCGATTTTAGTCGCTAGTCTGTGCTTGCGACACACAGCGGCAACTTCTACCTAAACCGAGAAAAGAGCTGCAGCAGAACCGCTCAGAAGCTGCACAGTAGAAATGCTGCACAGTTGAAATGCACTATATATTATATAGTATAGTATATAGTATATATTATATAGTATGTTTGAAAGTTTTTAATGCTTGTATTAGACCCCTATATACTGCACACCAAATAGTACACCTATACCAGTCCTTAAATGAACTTTTGTGGAGCTTTATTGGTTAGCGATTTTAGTCGCTAGTCTGTGCCTGCGACACACAGCAGCAACTTTTACCTAAACCGAGAAAAGAGCTGCAGCAGAACCGCTCAGAAGCTGCACAGTAGAAATGCTGCACAGTTGAAATGCACTATTTATAATATAGTATAGTATATAGTATATATTATATAGTATGTTTGAAAGTTTTTTATGCGTGTATTAGACCCCTATATACTGCACACCAAATAGTACACCTATACCAGTCCTTAAATGAACTTTTGTGGAGCTTTATTGGTTAGCGATTTTAGTCGCTAGTCTGTGCCTGCGACACACCGCGGCAACTTCTACCTAAACCAAGAAAAGAGCTGCAGCAGAACCGCTCAGAAGCTGCACAGTAGAAATGCTGCACAGTTGAAATGCACTATATATTATATAGTATAGTATATAGTATATATTATATAGTATGTTTGAAAGTTTTTTATGCGTGTATTAGACCCCTATATACTGCACACCAAATAGTACACCTATACCAGTCCTTAAATGAACTTTTGTGGAGCTTTATTGGTTAGCGATTTTAGTCGCTAGTCTGTGCCTGCGACACACAGCAGCAACTTTTACCTAAACCGAGAAAAGAGCTGCAGCAGAACCGCTCAGAAGCTGCACAGTAGAAATGCTGCACAGTTGAAATGCACTATATATTATATAGTATAGTATATAGTATATATTATATAGTATGTTTGAAAGTTTTTTATGCGTGTATTAGACCCCTATATACTGCACACCAAATAGTACACCTATACCAGTCCTTAAATGAACTTTTGTGGAGCTTTATTGGTTAGCGATTTTAGTCGCTAGTCTGTGCCTGCGACACACAGCAGCAACTTTTACCTAAACCGAGAAAAGAGCTGCAGCAGAACCACTCAGAAGCTGCACAGTAGAAATGCTGCACAGTTGAAATGCACTATATATTATATAGTATAGTATATAGTATATATTATATAGTATGTTTGAAAGTTTTTTATGCGTGTATCAGACCCCTATATACTGCACACCAAATAGTACACCTATACCAGTCCTTAGATGAACTTTTGTGGAGCTTTATTGGTTAGCGATTTTAGTCGCTAGTCTGTGCCTGCGACACACAGCAGCAACTTTTACCTAAACCGAGAAAAGAGCTGCAGCAGAACCGCTCAGAAGCTGCACAGTAGAAATGCTGCACAGTTGAAATGCACTATTTATTATATAGTATAGTATATAGTATATATTATATAGTATGTTTGAAAGTTTTTTATGCGTGTATTAGACCCCTATATACTGCACACCAAATAGTACACCTATACCAGTCCTTAAATGAACTTTTGTGGAGCTTTATTGGTTAGCGATTTTAGTCGCTAGTCTGTGCCTGCGACACACAGCAGCAACTTCTACCTAAACCGATTAAAGAGCTGCAGCAGAACCGCTCAGAAGCTGCACAGTAGAAATGCTGCACAGTTGAAATACACTATATATTATACAGTATAGTATATAGTATATATTATATAGTATGTTTGAAAGTTTTTTATGCGTGTATTAGACCCCTATATACTGCACACCAAATAGTACACCTATACCAGTCCTTAAATGAACTTTTGTGGAGCTTTATTGGTTAGCGATTTTAGTCGCTAGTCTGTGCCTGCGACACACAGCGGCAACTTCTACCTAAACCGAGAAAAGAGCTGCAGCGGATCTGCTCAGAAGCTGCACAGTAGAAATGCTGCACAGTTGAAATGCACTATATATTATATAGTATAGTATATAGTATATATTATATAGTATGTTTGAAAGTTTTTTATGCGTGTATTAGACCCCTATATACTGCACACCAAATAGTACACCTATACCAGTCCTTAAATAAACTTTTGTGGAGCTTTATTGGTTAGCGATTTTAGTCGCTAGTCTGTGCTTGCGACACACAGCGGCAACTTCTACCTAAACCGAGAAAAGAGCTGCAGCAGAACCGCTCAGAAGCTGCACAGTAGAAATGCTGCACAGTTGAAATGCACTATATATTATATAGTATAGTATATAGTATATATTATATAGTATGTTTGAAAGTTTTTTATGCGTGTATTAGACCCCTATATACTGCACACCAAATAGTACACCTATACCAGTCCTTAAATGAACTTTTGTGGAGCTTTATTGGTTAGCGATTTTAGTCGCTAGTCTGTGCCTGCGACACACAGCAGCAACTTCTCCCTAAACCCGAGAAAAGAGCTGCAGCAGAACCGCTCAGAAGCTGCACAGTAGAAATGCTGCACAGTTGAAATGCACTATATATTACATAGTATAGTATATAGTATATATTATATAGTATGTTTGAACGTTTTTTATGCGTGTATTAGACCCCTATATACTGCACACCAAATAGTACACCTATACCAGTCTTTAAATGAACTTTTGTGGAGCTTTATTGGTTAGCGATTTTAGTCGCTAGTCTGTGCTTGCGACACACAGCGGCAACTTCTACCTAAACCGAGAAAAGAGCTGCAGCAGAACCGCTCAGAAGCTGCACAGTAGAAATGCTGCACAGTTGAAATGCACTATATATTATATAGTATAGTATATAGTATATATTATATAGTATGTTTGAAAGTTTTTAATGCTTGTATTAGACCCCTATATACTGCACACCAAATAGTACACCTATACCAGTCCTTAAATGAACTTTTGTGGAGCTTTATTGGTTAGCGATTTTAGTCGCTAGTCTGTGCCTGCGACACACAGCAGCAACTTTTACCTAAACCGAGAAAAGAGCTGCAGCAGAACCGCTCAGAAGCTGCACAGTAGAAATGCTGCACAGTTGAAATGCACTATATATTATATAGTATAGTATATAGTATATATTATATAGTATGTTTGAAAGTTTTTTATGCGTGTATCAGACCCCTATATACTGCACACCAAATAGTACACCTATACCAGTCCTTAGATGAACTTTTGTGGAGCTTTATTGGTTAGCAATTTTAGTCGCTAGTCTGTGCCTGCGACACACAGCAGCAACTTTTACCTAAACCGAGAAAAGAGCTGCAGCAGAACCGCTCAGAAGCTGCACAGTAGAAATGCTGCACAGTTGAAATGCACTATTTATAATATAGTATAGTATATAGTATATATTATATAGTATGTTTGAAAGTTTTTTATGCGTGTATTAGACCCCTATATACTGCACACCAAATAGTACACCTATACCAGTCCTTAAATGAACTTTTGTGGAGCTTTATTGGTTAGCGATTTTAGTCGCTAGTCTGTGCCTGCGACACACAGCGGCAACTTCTACCTAAACCAAGAAAAGAGCTGCAGCAGAACCGCTCAGAAGCTGCACAGTAGAAATGCTGCACAGTTGAAATGCACTATATATTATATAGTATAGTATATAGTATATATTATATAGTATGTTTGAAAGTTTTTTATGCGTGTATTAGACCCCTATATACTGCACACCAAATAGTACACCTATACCAGTCCTTAAATGAACTTTTGTGGAGCTTTATTGGTTAGCGATTTTAGTCGCTAGTCTGTGCCTGCGACACACAGCAGCAACTTTTACCTAAACCGAGAAAAGAGCTGCAGCAGAACCGCTCAGAAGCTGCACAGTAGAAATGCTGCACAGTTGAAATGCACTATTTATAATATAGTATAGTATATAGTATATATTTTATAGTATGTTTGAAAGTTTTTTATGCGTGTATTAGACCCCTATATACTGCACACCAAATAGTACACCTATACCAGTCCTTAAATGAACTTTTGTGGAGCTTTATTGGTTAGCGATTTTAGTCGCTAGTCTGTGCCTGCGACACACAGCAGCAACTTTTACCTAAACCGAGAAAAGAGCTGCAGCAGAACCGCTCAGAAGCTGCACAGTAGAAATGCTGCACAGTTGAAATGCACTATATATTATATAGTATAGTATATAGTATATATTATATAGTATGTTTGAAAGTTTTTTATGCGTGTATCAGACCCCTATATACTGCACACCAAATAGTACACCTATACCAGTCCTTAGATGAACTTTTGTGGAGCTTTATTGGTTAGCGATTTTAGTCGCTAGTCTGTGCCTGCGACACACAGCAGCAACTTTTACCTAAACCGAGAAAAGAGCTGCAGCAGAACCGCTCAGAAGCTGCACAGTAGAAATGCTGCACAGTTGAAATGCACTATTTATTATATAGTATAGTATATAGTATATATTATATAGTATGTTTGAAAGTTTTTTATGCGTGTATTAGACCCCTATATACTGCACACCAAATAGTACACCTATACCAGTCCTTAAATGAACTTTTGTGGAGCTTTATTGGTTAGCGATTTTAGTCGCTAGTCTGTGCCTGCGACACACAGCGGCAACTTCTACCTAAACCAAGAAAAGAGCTGCAAAAGAACCGCTCAGAAGCTGCACAGTAGAAATGCTGCACAGTTGAAATGCACTATATATTATATAGTATAGTATATAGTATATATTATATAGTATGTTTGAAAGTTTTTTATGCGTGTATTAGACCCCTATATACTGCACACCAAATAGTACACCTATACCAGTCCTTAAATGAACTTTTGTGGAGCTTTATTGGTTATCGATTTTAGTCGCTAGACTGTGCCTGCGACACACAGCAGCAACTTTTACCTAAACCGAGAAAAGAGCTGCAGCAGAACCGCTCAGAAGCTGCACAGTAGAAATGCTGCACAGTTGAAATGCACTATATATTATACAGTATAGTATATAGTATATATTATATAGTATGTTTGAAAGTTTTTTATGCGTGTATTAGACCCCTATATACTGCACACCAAATAGTACACCTATACCAGTCCTTAAATGAACTTTTGTGGAGCTTTATTGGTTAGCGATTTTAGTCGCTAGTCTGTGCCTGCGACACACAGCGGCAACTTCTACCTAAACCGAGAAAAGAGCTGCAGCGGATCTGCTCAGAAGCTGCACAGTAGAAATGCTGCACAGTTGAAATGCACTATATATTATATAGTATAGTATATAGTATATATTATATAGTATGTTTGAAAGTTTTTTATGCGTGTATTAGACCCCTATATACTGCACACCAAATAGTACACCTATACCAGTCCTTAAATAAACTTTTGTGGAGCTTTATTGGTTAGCGATTTTAGTCGCTAGTCTGTGCTTGCGACACACAGCGGCAACTTCTACCTAAACCGATAAAAGAGCTGCAGCAGAACCGCTCAGAAGCTGCACAGTAGAAATGCTGCACAGTTGAAATGCACTATATATTATATAGTATAGTATATAGTATATATTATATAGTATGTTTGGAAGTTTTTTATGCGTGTATTAGACCCCTATATACTGCACACCAAATAGTACACCTATACCAGTCCTTAAATGAACTTTTGTGGAGCTTTATTGGTTAGCGATTTTAGTCGCTAGTCTGTGCCTGCGACACACAGCGGCAACTTCTACCTAAACCGAGAAAAGAGCTGCAGCGGATCTGCTCAGAAGCTGCACAGTAGAAATGCTGCACAGTTGAAATGCACTATATATTATATAGTATAGTATATAGTATATATTATATAGTATGTTTGAAAGTTTTTTATGCATGTATTAGACCCCTATATACTGCACACCAAATAGTACACCTATACCAGTCCTTAAATAAACTTTTGTGGAGCTTTATTGGTTAGCGATTTTAGTCGCTAGTCTGTGCTTGCGACACACAGCGGCAACTTCTACCTAAACCGAGAAAAGAGCTGCAGCAGAACCGCTCAGAAGCTGCACAGTAGAAATGCTGCACAGTTGAAATGCACTATATATTATATAGTATAGTATATAGTATATATTATATAGTATGTTTGAAAGTTTTTAATGCTTGTATTAGACCCCTATATACTGCACACCAAATAGTACACCTATACCAGTCCTTAAATGAACTTTTGTGGAGCTTTATTGGTTAGCGATTTTAGTCGCTAGTCTGTGCCTGCGACACACAGCAGCAACTTTTACCTAAACCGAGAAAAGAGCTGCAGCAGAACCGCTCAGAAGCTGCACAGTAGAAATGCTGCACAGTTGAAATGCACTATATATTATATAGTATAGTATATAGTATATATTATATAGTATGTTTGAACGTTTTTTATGCGTGTATTAGACCCCTATATACTGCACACCAAATAGTACACCTATACCAGTCTTTAAATGAACTTTTGTGGAGCTTTATTGGTTAGCGATTTTAGTCACTAGTCTGTGCCTGCGACACACAGCGGCAACTTCTACCTAAACCGAGAAAAGAGATGCAGCAGAACCACTCAGAAGCTGCACAGTAGAAATGCTGCACAGTTGAAATGCACTATATATTATATAGTATAGTATATAGTATATATTATATAGTATGTTTGAAAGTTTTTTATGCATGTATTAGACCCCTATATACTGCACACCAAATAGTTCCACTGTACCAGTCCTTAAATGAACTTTTGTGGAGCTTTATTGGTTAGCGATTTTAGTCGCTAGTCTGTGCCTGCGACACACAGCAGCAACTTCTCCCTAAACCCGAGAAAAGAGCTGCAGCAGAACCGCTCAGAAGCTGCACAGTAGAAATGCTGCACAGTTGAAATGCACTATATATTACATAGTATAGTATATAGTATATATTATATAGTATGTTTGAAAGTTTTTTATGCGTGTATTAGACCCCTATATACTGCACACCAAATAGTACACCTATACCAGTTTTTAAATGAACCTTTGTGGAGCTTTATTGGTTAGCGATTTTAGTCACTAGTCTGTGCCTGCGACACACAGCGGCAACTTCTACCTAAACCGAGAAAAGAGATGCAGCAGAACCACTCAGAAGCTGCACAGTAGAAATGCTGCACAGTTGAAATGCACTATATATTATATAGTATAGTATATAGTATATATTATATAGTATGTTTGAAAGTTTTTTATGCATGTATTAGACCCCTATATACTGCACACCAAATAGTACACCTGTACCAGTCCTTAAATGAACTTTTGTGGAGCTTTATTGGTTAGCGATTTTAGTCGCTAGTCTGTGCCTTCGACACACAGCAGCAACTTCTACCTAAACCGAGAAAAGAGCTGCAGCAGAACCGCTCAGAAGCTGCACAGTAGAAATGCTGCACAGTTGAAATGCACTATATATTATGTAGTATAGTATATAGTATATATTATATAGTATGTTTGAAAGTTTTTTATGCGTGTATCAGACCCCTATATACTGCACACCAAATAGTACACCTATACCAGTCCTTAAATGAACTTTTGTGGAGCTTTATTGGTTAGCGATTTTAGTCGCTAGTCTGTGCCTGCGACACACAGCAGCAACTTCTACCTAAACCGAGAAAAGAGCTGCAGCAGAACCGCTCAGAAGCTGCACAGTAGAAATGCTGCACAGTTGAAATGCACTATATATTATATAGTATAGTATATAGTATATATTATATAGTATGTTTGAAAGTTTTTTATGCGTGTATCAGACCCCTATATACTGCACACCAAATAGTACACCTATACCAGTCCTTAGATGAACTTTTGTGGAGCTTTATTGGTTAGCGATTTTAGTCGCTAGTCTGTGCCTGCGACACACAGCAGCAACTTTTACCTAAACCGAGAAAAGAGCTGCAGCAGAACCGCTCAGAAGCTGCACAGTAGAAATGCTGCACAGTTGAAATGCACTATATATTATATAGTATAGTATATAGTATATATTATATAGTATGTTTGAAAGTTTTTTATGCGTGTATCAGACCCCTATATACTGCACACCAAATAGTACACCTATACCAGTCCTTAGATGAACTTTTGTGGAGCTTTATTGGTTAGCGATTTTAGTCGCTAGTCTGTGCCTGCGACACACAGCAGCAACTTTTACCTAAACCGAGAAAAGAGCTGCAGCAGAACCGCTCAGAAGCTGCACAGTAGAAATGCTGCACAGTTGAAATGCACTATTTATTATATAGTATAGTATATAGTATATATTATATAGTATGTTTGAAAGTTTTTTATGCGTGTATTAGACCCCTATATACTGCACACCAAATAGTACACCTATACCAGTCCTTAAATGAACTTTTGTGGAGCTTTATTGGTTAGCGATTTTAGTCGCTAGTCTGTGCCTGCGACACACAGCGGCAACTTCTACCTAAACCAAGAAAAGAGCTGCAGCAGAACCGCTCAGAAGCTGCACAGTAGAAATGCTGCACAGTTGAAATGCACTATATATTATATAGTATAGTATATAGTATATATTATATAGTATGTTTGAAAGTTTTTTATGCGTGTATTAGACCCGTATATACTGCACACCAAATAGTACACCTATACCAGTCCTTAAATGAACTTTTGTGGAGCTTTATTGGTTAGCGATTTTAGTCGCTAGACTGTGCCTGCGACACACAGCAGCAACTTTTACCTAAACCGAGAAAAGAGCTGCAGCAGAACCGCTCAGAAGCTGCACAGTAGAAATGCTGCACAGTTGAAATGCACTATATATTATATAGTATAGTATATAGTATATATTATATAGTATGTTTGAAAGTTTTTTATGCGTGTATCAGACCCCTATATACTGCACACCAAATAGTACACCTATACCAGTCCTTAAATTAACTTTTGTGGAGCTTTATTGGTTAGCGATTTTAGTCGCTAGTCTGTGCCTGCGACACACAGCAGCAACTTCTACCTAAACCGATTAAAGAGCTGCAGCAGAACCACTCAGAAGCTGCACAGTAGAAATGCTGCACAGTTGAAATACACTATATATTATACAGTATAGTATATAGTATATATTATATAGTATGTTTGAAAGTTTTTTATGCGTGTATTAGACCCCTATATACTGCACACCAAATAGTACACCTATACCAGTCCTTAAATGAACTTTTGTGGAGCTTTATTGGTTAGCGATTTTAGTCGCTAGTCTGTGCCTGCGACACACAGCGGCAACTTCTACCTAAACCGAGAAAAGAGCTGCAGCGGATCTGCTCAGAAGCTGCACAGTAGAAATGCTGCACAGTTGAAATGCACTATATATTATATAGTATAGTATATAGTATATATTATATAGTATGTTTGAAAGTTTTTTATGCGTGTATTAGACCCCTATATACTGCACACCAAATAGTACACCTATACCAGTCCTTAAATAAACTTTTGTGGAGCTTTATTGGTTAGCGATTTTAGTCGCTAGTCTGTGCTTGCGACACACAGCGGCAACTTCTACCTAAACCGAGAAAAGAGCTGCAGCAGAACCGCTCAGAAGCTGCACAGTAGAAATGCTGCACAGTTGAAATGCACTATATATTATATAGTATAGTATATAGTATATATTATATAGTATGTTTGAAAGTTTTTTATGCGTGTATTAGACCCCTATATACTGCACACCAAATAGTACACCTATACCAGTCCTTAAATGAACTTTTGTGGAGCTTTATTGGTTAGCGATTTTAGTCGCTAGTCTGTGCCTGCGACACACAGCAGCAACTTCTCCCTAAACCCGAGAAAAGAGCTGCAGCAGAACCGCTCAGAAGCTGCACAGTAGAAATGCTGCACAGTTGAAATGCACTATATATTACATAGTATAGTATATAGTATATATTATATACTATGTTTGAACGTTTTTTATGCGTGTATTAGACCCCTATATACTGCACACCAAATAGTACACCTATACCAGTCTTTAAATGAACTTTTGTGGAGCTTTATTGGTTAGCGATTTTAGTCACTAGTCTGTGCCTGCGACACACAGCGGCAACTTCTACCTAAACCGAGAAAAGAGATGCAGCAGAACCACTCAGAAGCTGCACAGTAGAAATGCTGCACAGTTGAAATGCACTATATATTATATAGTATAGTATATAGTATATATTATATAGTATGTTTGAAAGTTTTTTATGCATGTATTAGACCCCTATATACTGCACACCAAATAGTACACCTGTACCAGTCCTTAAATGAACTTTTGTGGAGCTTTATTGGTTAGCGATTTTAGTCGCTAGTCTGTGCCTGCGACACACAGCAGCAACTTCTCCCTAAACCCGAGAAAAGAGCTGCAGCAGAACCGCTCAGAAGCTGCACAGTAGAAATGCTGCACAGTTGAAATGCACTATATATTACATAGTATAGTATATAGTATATATTATATAGTATGTTTGAAAGTTTTTTATGCGTGTATTAGACCCCTATATACTGCACACCAAATAGTACACCTGTACCAGTCCTTAAATGAACTTTTGTGGAGCTTTATTGGTTAGCGATTTTAGTCGCTAGTCTGTGCCTGCGACACACAGCAGCAACTTCTACCTAAACCGAGAAAAGAGCTGCAGCAGAACCGCTCAGAAGCTGCACAGTAGAAATGCTGCACAGTTGAAATGCACTATATATTATGTAGTATAGTATATAGTATATATTATATAGTATGTTTGAAAGTTTTTTATGCGTGTATCAGACCCCTATATACTGCACACCAAATAGTACACCTATACCAGTCCTTAAATGAACTTTTGTGGAGCTTTATTGGTTAGCGATTTTAGTCGCTAGTCTGTGCCTGCGACACACAGCAGCAACTTCTACCTAAACCGAGAAAAGAGCTGCAGCAGAACCGCTCAGAAGCTGCACAGTAGAAATGCTGCACAGTTGAAATGCACTATATATTATATAGTATAGTATATAGTATATATTATATAGTATGTTTGAAAGTTTTTTATGCGTGTATTAGACCCCTATATACTGCACACCAAATAGTACACCTATACCAGTCCTTAAATTAACTTTTGTGGAGCTTTATTGGTTAGCGATTTTAGTCGCTAGTCTGTGCCTGCGACACACAGCAGCAACTTCTACCTAAACCGAGAAAAGAGCTGCAGCAGAACCGCTCAGAAGCTGCACAGTAGAAATGCTGCACAGTTGAAATGCACTATATATTATATAGTATAGTATATAGTATATATTATATAGTATGTTTGAAAGTTTTTTATGCGTGTATTAGACCCCTATATACTGCACACCAAATAGTACACCTATACCAGTCCTTAAATGAACTTTTGTGGAGCCTTATTGGTTAGCGATTTTAGTCGCTAGACTGTGCCTGCGACACACAGCGGCAACTTCTACCTAAACCGAGAACAGAGCTGCAGCAGAACCGCTCGGAAGCTGCACAGTAGAAATGCACTATACTATTCTTCCTAGAGTATTTTATGCGTGTAGTACACCCCTATTTACTGCACACAAAATAGTACACCTATACCAGTCCTTAAAAGGACTTTTGTGGACTGTACACCTATACCAGTCCTTAGAATGACTTTTGTTTTAGTAGAGTCTGTCCCTGCTAGTGCACACACAGCAACATTCCTACACTGACTAAAGACGGCTGCAGAACCGCTCAGCACTGCAGTCCCAATGCTGCACAATTGAAATGAACTAAAAGTGTATTACACCCCTATATACTGCACACGAAACAATTGTACACCTATACCAGTCCTTAAAAGGACTTTTGTTGACCTAATAGCTAGGATTACAGTCTGTCCCTGCTCCACACAGCAACCTGTCCCTACGCTGACAAATAACAGAATGTAAAATGGCAGCCAGATCAGGTCTATTTATAAGGTAGGGGGTATGTCCATCTGCTGAAATGTCTCAATTGGCTGTCCTGTACCACATGATGAATGTGTCATAGGTCAAAGTTCCACAATGTAAAAGAATATGGCGGCCGCGAACCGGCCGCGAATAGCGCCATATGTCCGCCAGTTTCGCGAACCGCGAATGTGCAAAATTCGCCGCGAACTGACCGTGGGGCGAACCGCAAGGCCATCTCTACTGCAAAGTTCCTTACAAAATATAACCAGGTAGTTCTGTCTCAAAATGTGACACGTTGGGAAGGCAAGCATTCACACTGAATTTTTGATTTTGGTAATTAGGTACAAAGGTGTTTCAACTTCAACATCAATGTGCAATTCTCACTAATCTGTCTAATATTCTGGTTTAAACCCTGTTTATCAAGAAAGTACAGTGTCTTGGATTATTTTGGAGCCCATACACATAATATACAATCCAGTGAGAGCCACAAACAAATGTCCAAGAGTCCAAGGTAATTTAATGATAAAATTGGATTAGAGCCAATGCGTTTACGGGGCCAAACATACCCCCCCCCTTTCCCTTCATCAGGGCTTAAGAATTCTGACTAGGCTTAAATAGACTCAGGGGGGCAGATACATTATAAAACTGCACTGTGATTTACAGGCGGTCCCCGGGTTACAAACAAGATAGGGACTGTAGGTTTGTTCTTAAGTAGAATCTGTTTGTAATTTGGAACAGGTACATTTTTTAAGTGTAGCTCTAGCCAAAAAATAGATTTTTAAGCTTTTTGGATATTCTAGGGAAGGGTTATCACCCCTGTAACATTTGTTTTGCTGTCTGTGCCCCTGTTCAGAAGATTTCACCTCACTTTCTGTCCCAATGACAAATGTATTTTGAAAATTTTGGGTTATTAGGGAAACATGGATTGGTGATAAAGCATCAGTGGAGAGGAGAAACCCTTTTCCCATATTAACTCTTATGCCCTGTACACACGATCGGTGCTCAGAAGCATTGAACTTCATTTTTCTCGGCTTGCGGAGTGTTTTACGTCACGGCGTTTGGGACGGTCGGATTTTTGACTGATGGTGTGTAGGCAAGACTGATGGAAGTCAGCTTCATCGGAATTCCGATGAAAAATCCATCGGATTTGAATCCATAGGAAATCCGATCGTGTGTACAGGGCTTTACAGGAGAGAATTTCCCTTCTCAGGGGGAGATTTCCACTCACTTCCTGTTGTCTCCCTCCATTTGTAAGTAGGAGTCATTTGTAAGTCGGGGACCGCCTGTACTGCTTGAAAAGTTTCAGAAGGGCAGGTTACACCAGTGTTAGTGAATGCACCAAAAGTATTATTTGGGGGCTGGGGTGACGTAAGTAATGACAAAACTCTCACCTATATATATTCTTTATTTGCCCTCAAAATATGTGTCAAGTTAAATATGATGCAAAAATGCTGACCATTTGTAAGTACTGTATGTATCTTTATATCATAGCTATGTGTCTCATTTTTAATAAAAGGGGTTGCTTTTTCCAGATGGAGACACCAAGTCCTGCAGAGTATCAATCATTTTGGGCCAAAGAGCGGACATTCTCTGCAAGCTATGCTCCTTTTAGTATCAAAGATGTACGATTTCCAGGCAAGATGACAGATATCTCACAAAATCCTAGGTATTATAATTTTATTAGTATGTGATTGTCACAGCCTTGGTAGTCCATGTTAGGACATGTGTTGCTTTTTAAAGCGGGGTTCCGGGCATAATTTTTATTTTTTGCAAGCTAAAATTAATCACATTAAATAGTCCCTAAAACATATTAATAGCTCCCCAATTCTTCCAGAAATCATTGCAAACACTTGCCTTATATCCTCCAGCTCATGTTGTGCCCGTATCCATCATATGTGTGGGCATGTGAAGCCCAGTTCCTTTTTCTTCCTGTTTTTCAGGGAGAGGTGCATGCTGGGCGATTTTTAGGCACAGTAATGCCCAGAGACTCCTGGGAAATGAGTATCGTCATTTCCCAGGAGGCAATGGGGTCTCAGGAAGTTGAACCACCTAGGACTAGGAACTAGGCAGATTACGAAATGTGGCTAGTAACAGCCAGATAGAAGTGAGTAAAAACATTTTTTTTTAAATTTAATTTTTTTACATTAAAGGCAAGCTGTTAATAGAAAGTAAATTTTTAGGGTGGAACTCCGCTTTAATATAATACATTGACAGAGATGTGTTCAGAAGTGTCCCATTTATTCCACATCACTTTAAGCAGGTTTTAGGTGCATATAATTAAGTGGTATTATATGAAATGCAAAATGTGTAGTTTGCTTGTAATCAGCATATTTTAGTTCTAAAGTACCTGGGGAGAGGCGAGGGGAGATATATTATTTCACTAATGCAATGTGCTAATGCAATTTATACAGCCCAGGAACCTATGAACATTACACAGAGCAGGGCAGAAAGGTGTCTTGGCCTGGACGATTTGGATCCCCTGATTGGTCTTCTGTGCCCTCTTTGCCGAAGAGAACATTAAGATCAGAGGTAACTGATTTACTTCTCTTTTCAATACAAGTCTGTGAGTATAATGGTTTACTGTTTATTTCTACTAAAAGTATTATTTTACTGAAAGAAGAATATCGAACTGGAACCAATTGCTAGCAGATAAAGTGAAAAAAGAAGCAGTTACTGAATCTGCGCAGATATGTAAACAAATTAAATAGATTTGCAGAACAGATAGTACTCACACTCAACTGGACTTGTTCTGTAATGTTGAAAACTTTTTGCTGATTATCAAAGTAGCCTTTTCAGCAGCTAATGACTAGAAACAGACTGCGAGGTCTGGGCCCCCACAAAACTTGCCTCCATCCTTAGTCTTCTATTACCCCAGTTTTCTTTCTACTCCCCTCCTTTCTCTCTTGCTTCTTTGTCTCTGACCCAACATGCTACAAATCTTAGGGCTGCTACTTTAAACCCACAACCCTTATAATATCTAGCTTATTATACAGTAGACACCCCTACGATATCAGGAACTTCATTACAGTCTACATTCACAGCTTTACTCCTCACTGTATGGAGCCACACATTTTATAAACATCACCAGCTAGTCAACAGCCTAATATCAACCTCACTCACAATCACCTGCTTCACTTTCAAGTCAATATAGGGTTCTAGTAACTTATTACACTAGAACAGGGGTAGGCAACCTCGGCCCTCCAGCTGTTTTGAAACAACAAGTTTCCCATGAGACATTGCAAGACCATGACAATCACAGACATGACTCCTAGTAGTAGAGGCATGATGGGATTTGTAGTTTCACCAAGGTTGCCTACCCCTGCCCTAGAACAAGGGTCTTCAAACTGTGGCCCATAGGCCAAATGTGGCCATTTGCTTGCCTTTATCCAGCCCTCGGGAAACTATTATTTTCACTTATATGAGGCACTATTCCTTCCACTAACACCAAACATGGGGCACTATTCCTCCCACTGACACCAACAATGGGGTACTCTTACTCCCACTGACACCAGAGATGGGAAACAAATTCTCCCACTGACACCAGTTACAGGGCACTATTCCTCCTAATGACACCAGTGATGGGGAACTATTCCTTGCTCTGGCACCAACAATGGGACACTATTCCTCCAACTGACACCGATGATGGGGCACTATTCCTCCCACTGACACCAATGATGGGGCACTTATTCCTCTCACTGACACCAATGATGTAATGTTTTTCTCCCACTGACCACAAAGCCTTGGTTACACCCACCGATGCCAGGGTGTTTTCCACTTCCACTGGCCACAGTGGGGCCCGCCTAAAGTTTGAAGGGCATTGAACTGGCCCTCTGTTTCAAAAGTTTGGAGACCCCTGCCCTAGAACATTTAACATTGTAAATACAGGACTGTATGTTTCACAAATTGTTTTTTTTTTTTTTTCTTAAAACTACATTAAAAAACTTTTTTTGCAACTAAAATAAATTGTATGTGTATGAAAAGTAAAACTTATGTCAGCAAAATAAAAATATTATATGCATTTAATTATTAACATATTCTGTATTCTTTATTGGTTATGATTGTAAACACCTTTGTTTCTTTTACTCTCTTCTACAGTTATCAACAGATAAAGAATTTAGGAAAAACAGGAATCGGGTGGCATATTTGAGTCTGTACTACAGTTGACCAAATTCTACAAATAAAAGACTTTATAATTCATTTTGTTAGTCTTGTGTCTGCTTTCTGTGAACTAACCACTTCAATACCGGGCATTTCACCCCCTTCCTGCCCAGGCCAATTTTCAGCTTTCAGCACTGTCACGCTTTGAATGACAATTGTGCGGTCGTGCGACGTGGCTCCCAAACAAAATTGACGTCCCTTTTGTCCCACAAATAGAGCTTTATTTTGGTGGTATTTTATCACCTCTGCGGTTTTAATTTTTTGCGCTATAAACAAAAAAGACTGACAATTTTGAAAAAAACAATATTTTTTACTTTTTGCTATATAAAATATCCCAATTTTTTTTACTAGTAATGGCGGTTATCTGTGATTTTTGTCAGGACTGCGATATTGTGGCGGACAGATCGGACACTTTTGACACTATTTTGGGACCGATCACATTTATACAGCAAACAGTGCTATAAATATGCATTGATTACTGTATAAATGTGACTGGCAGGGAAGGGGTTAACACTAGGGGGCGATCAAGGGGTTAAATGTGTTCCCTGGGAGTGATTCTAACTGTGGGGGGAGGGGACTGACTGGGGGAGGTGACCGATCGGTGTCCCTATGTACAAGGGACACACCATCGGTCTCCTCTCCCTGACAGGACGTGGATCTCTGTGTTTACACACAGAGATCCACATCCCTGGCTCTGTAAATGGCAATCGCGGGTACCTGGCGGACACCGCGGCCGCCAGGCGGGCACAGATTTTCCCTGATGCGCGCCCGCGGCGGCTCGCAGGGAACTAGTAAACAGGAGGACGTCCAGGGACGCCCTCCCGGCAATTGAGCTCCGCGCTGTAGACGTCTTTTGTCTATAGCGCGGACGCAGTGGTTAATATGTAATATAATAATAATAGTATGTATAAATAGGGGGATATTTATTGAAGCCCCTCTCACACCAGTGAACCGATCGGGTCTTCCTGTCAGTCTTTTAGGCGGACCCAATCGGACCACCCATTGTTCTCTTTGGAGCTGCGGATGTCAGCGGACATGTGTCTGCTGACACCCGGTGGCATCTGAACCGATCTGGATGGATGGGGATATGTTCGCCATCCATTCAGCGGATCGGATGACAGTTGGATGGAAACAGACAAGCAGTCCATTTCCATCTGACCGCCCCATAGAGAACAACGGGCCGTGTCCGCTCTGCATAGCGGAGCGAACACGGACCTTTCATCTGCCTGCTCAGCGGGGATCAACGCAGAGATTCACCACTGAGTAGGTAGATCCACGTGCCGGATTCCGCTCCATCTGTAAGGGGCCTAAAACTGGAGCACTCAGAATGTGGTGCAGCTGTGCATGGTAGCCAATGTAGAACAAACTTCAGTTTGTTCAATTAAGCTTTGACAATAAAATCTGGAAGCTGATTGGTTTCTATGCAGAGCTGCACCAGATTTTGTACTCTCCAGTTTTAGTAAATCCTCCCCAAGTGTAATAAAAGTATCCTTTATTGACATATATGGATATTTTTTAAGTAATAAGTACTCTTTTATGGGAAATTGTGGATGGGTCATCGTGCTGATGTTGAAAGTAAAAAAATTTATGTAAGAAGAAAAATGCAGGAAACAGTAAAACAGTAGTTGACATGACTAGAAAGAAACATTGGAGCAATTGCTTTATGTGTGCTAATTTGAGCATGCCACCCCTCCTTTCCCTGTAGTAGCCAAGGTTGATTGTGTGTGTCCATTGTCTAAAAACCTATTGAGTTTGCTGGGTGTTGTGTTTGCCGTTTGCAATGCAGTGTTATCCTTCAGTTGAGTAGTTTTCTCTGTGTGGTGTGTTACTTGCCCCAAGCATCTCACAGGGCTTGAAGTATACAAATGTAGAAGAATCCATTGGCTGGCTTGCATAAGCTGAACAGGGCTGTAAGCTTGTGTTCTTCAGGCCCTTGTGTGCGGATAGGTACCATTGTGAGATTCAGAGGACTGATCTCCTCAAGAAGATACAGAGAAGAAAGATGGGAATGTTTTTGTGGATCATGCCTTGTTTGAGTGGGAGCTCCGTACTGAGTGGCCTAGCAAGCAAATTATAATAATTCTAAAAATAAATTATTACAGTACTTCCATATTAGATCCCAAGGTGAGTAATCTTTCCTACCTGCTCCCTATTTTGCTTAAAGCAGACCTTCAGTCATTTTTTCATCTTTCCATCTATTAAATCTTTTGCCCTTGTTGTTTTAACTTTGGATAGTAAAACATTTTTTTTTTCTGACAGTAATAACCTTATACAGCCCACTTCCTGTTTCTTGTCTGGTCATTAGCCTAGGCTTATAACATCGTGCACAGCTCTCTCTCACTCTCACTCTCACTCTCGTGAGAGTTTGCCAGGAAGCGAGGGGGGGTAAGTCATAAGAGGGCCAATGAGAGCTGTGGGGCTGCAGAGCTAGTGGTGTGCCTCTGTGTAAATCCAGGAAGTGAACAGGCAGCAGCTTCAACTGCCCACAGTTAAAATGGATGAAGCCAGACTTAGTGGAGGGAGATTTCTGCAGCATATTTGGCAAGTACAGAATCACAGTATATATAAAATAATATGCAAAGTGGTTGGAGGGAAGCTTCAGAATTGCAAAGATATTTTTATTACAAATTATGTGAGCAGACTGCAGTGCCTCTTTAACAAAAGAAAGATCATAATTGGATTTTGCTCACTTGATGGCTTTAGGGTCATGCACCCCACTTTAACAGTAAAACATTGCCACTGCACTTCGGGGCGTTCACAAATTCTTCCTGCACCCTTGTGGCGGTCAGTTCGGACATACTGAGGCTTTCAAAGAGTTGTCCAGCTTTGTAAGTGGATACAATTTGGGCACAACCAATGTCAGCCTACTGACCTTCAAATTTAAAGCCCAGGTAGGGAGAAAGGCCAATATTAAAGTGGACCTAAACTCAGAATGTGAAAATATGCTATGTCAGAAGGAGCATCTAGCGTTGGCACCTCATCATGTCGCCAATGGTTAAGATACCCATTGGCGGGGATGAGGACGTGGGGACATGATGCTCTCGCGCCGAGGAAGGGGCCTGTCTGTGTTGCCGAGGGGGGTGTGAGGTGTGCTCTGGGAAGAGCCATGGCTGACCCGCAGTGTGAGAGGCTGCGGCGCAGCTACAAATGACGACATCGACCCCGACCGGAACCTACCCAGCTGACTCGATAGGCGCAACAGTGGCATACAGGTGAATGCGGGATGACCGAGACCGATTTCTCCCCCCATGGCTTCCCCTGGCTCTATACCTGAATAGAGGATTGAAGCGGGCGACAGGGAAACATTTGATGAGGTTGCTCAGAGGATTTCTTTGAAGGACTCTGCGAAAGACTCTGCGGGCGGCACAAGCAGGGAAGTGTGAGTTGGTGAGTGCGAAGTGGAAACTGAGGACAGGAAGGTAAAGCTGTAGTAGAGTCATACTTGATTGTGATGCATGATACCTTGGCTGGCCGGCATGCAGACTTACCTACATACCTTATAACTGTTTACTGACTTCCCTGCACACCAGTCATCTGGTAAAGCCACGTGGATAGCTAACTACGAGTGTACAAATAGCCAGCCTATACACTTGTCTGTTCCTACACTGCTGGGACTGTACATCGGCCCGCCTGCATACCTGTCGGTCTTCACACTTACAGCCTATACAATTGACTGTTTAAATAAGTGCTAGCCTGCAATGTGCCCCCCCTGTATATCTACCCGATTATAGACTTGCTGGCCAGCACCCTTGCTTTTTTGAAGATTTTCATGTGGATATACCTGTCGAGTTGTAAAAGATTTAAAGATTAAAGCCGTGTACACACGATCGGTCTTACCGATGAAAACAGTCCGATAGACTGTTTTCATCGGACGAACCGATCGTGTATGGGCCCCATTGGTCTTTTTTCCATCGGTGTGAAAAAATAGAACATGTTTTAACCACTTAAGCCCCGGACAATTTTGTAGCTAAAGGACCAGAGGTGTTTTCAGAATTTTGCACTGCGCTGCTTTAACTGGAAATTGTGCGAACATACAATGTTGTACCCAAATGAAATTTGCGTCCTTTTCTTCCCACAAATAGAGCTTTCTTTTAATGGTATTTGATTGCCTCTGCGTTTTTTTTTTTTTTTTTGCGATATAAACGGAAAAAGACCGAAAATTTGGAAAAAAAATGATATTTTCTACTTTTTGTTATAAGAAAAATCGAATAAACTCAATTTCAGTCATACATTTAGGCCAAAATGTATTCAGCCACATGTCTTTAGTAAAAAAAATGTCAATAAGCGTATATTTATTGGTTTGCGCAAAAGTTATAGCGTTTACAAACTAGGGTACATTTTCTGGAATTTACACAGCTTTAAATTTATGACTGCCTATCACATTTCTTGAGGTGCTAAAATGGCAGGGCAGTACAAAACCCCCCCAAATGACCCCATTTTGGAAAGTAGACACCCCAAGGAAATTGCTGAGAGGCATGTTGAGCCCATTGAATATTTTTTTTTTTTGTCCCAAGTGATTGAAAAATGACAAAAAAAAATAAAAAATTACAAAAAGTTGTCACTAAATGATATATTGCTCACACATGCCATGGTTATATGTGGAATTGCACCCCAAAATACATTTTGCTGCTTCTCCTGAGTACGGGGATACCACATGTGTGGGACTTTTTAGGAGCCTAGCCACGTACGGGACCCCGGAAACCAAGCACCGCCTTCAAGGTTTTGTAAGGGCGCAAATTTTTGATTTCACTCCTCACTACCTATCACAGTTTCGAAGGCCATAAAATGCCAAAATAGCACAAAACCCTTCCAAATGACCCCATTTTGGAAAGTAGACACCCCAAGCTATTTACTGAGAGGCATGTTCAATCCATGGAATATTTTATATTTTGCCACAAGTTGCGGGAATATGACAAATTTTTTTTTTTGCACAAAGTTGTCACTAAATTATATATTGCTCACACATGCCATGGGCATATGTGAAATTACACCCCAAAATACATGCTGCTGCTTCTCCTGAGTATGGGGATACCACATGTGTGGGACTTTTTGGGAGCCTAGCCGCGTACGGGACCCCAAAAACCAAGCACCGCCTTCAAGATTTCTAAGGGCATAAATTTTTGATTTCACTCCTCACTACCTATCACTACCTATGACAGTTTTGAAGGCCATAAAATGCCAAGATGGCACAAAACCCCCCCAAATGACCCCATTTTGGAAAGTAGACACCCCAAGCTATTTGCTGAGAGGCATGTTGAGCCCATTGAATATTTTTTTTTGTCCCAAATGATTGAATAATGACAAAAAGAAAAAAAAATGTACAAAAAGTTGTCACTAAATGATATATTGCTCACACATGCCATGGTTATATGTGGAATTGCACCCCAAAATACATTTTGCTGCTTCTCCTGAGTATGGGGATACCACATGTGTGGGACTTTTTTGGAGCCTAGCCGTGTATAGGGCCCCAAAAACCAAGCACCGCCTTTAGGATTTCTAAGGGCGTAAATTTTTGATTTCACTCCTCACTACCTATCACTACCTATCACAGTTTTGAAGGCCATAAAATGCCAAAATAGCACAAAACCCCCCCAAATGACCCCATTTTGGAAAGTAGACACCCCAAGCTATTTGCTGAGAGGCATGTTGAGCCCATTGAATATTTTTTTTTTGTCCCAAATGATTGAATAATGACAAAAAGAAAAAAAAATGTACAAAAAGTTGTCACTAAATGATATATTGCTCACACATGCCATGGGCATATGTGAAATTACACCCCAAAATACATTCTGCTGCTTCTCCTGAGTACGGGGATACCACATATGTGGGACTTTTTGGGAGCCTAGCCGCGTACGGGACCCCAAAAACCAAGCACCGCCTTCAAGGTTTCTAAGGGCATACATTTTTGATTTCACTCCTCACTACCTATCACAGTTTTGAAGGCCATAAAATGCCAAGATAGCACAAAACCCCTCAAAATGACCCCATTTTGGAAAGTAGACACCCCAAGGAAATTGCTGAGAGGCATGTTGAGCCCATTGAATATTTTTTTTTTGTCCCAAGTGATTGAATAATGACAAAAAAAAATAAAAAATGTACAAAAAGTTATCACTAAATGATATATTGCTCAAACATGCCATGGTTATATGTGGAATTACACCCCAAAATACATTTTGCTGCTTCTCCTGAGTACGGGGATACCACATGTGTGGGACTTTTTGAGAGCCTAGCCGCGTACGGGGCCCCGAAAACCAAGCACCGCCTTCAGGATTTCTAAGGGCACAAATTTTTGATTTCACTCCTCACTACCTATCACAGTTTTGAAGGCCATAAAATGCCAAGATAGCACAAAACCCCCACAAATGACCCCATTTTGGAAAGTAGACACCCCAAGCTATTTGCTGAGAGGCATGGTGAGTATTTTAAAGCTCTCATTTGTTTTTGAAAATGAAGAAAGACATTTTTTTTTTTTCTTTTTTCACATTTCAAAACTTTGTGACAAAAAACGAGATCTGCAAAATACTCAACATACCTCACAGCAAATAGCTTGAGGTGTCTACTTTCCAAAATGGGGTCATTTGGGGGGGGTTTGTGCCATCTGGGCATTCCATGGCCTCCGAAACTGTGATAGGCAGTGAGGAGTGAAATCAAAAATTTACACCCATAGAAATCCTGAAGGCGGTGCTTGGTTTTCGGGGTCCTGTACGCGGCTAGGCTCCCAAAATGTCTCACACATGTGGTATCCCCGTACTCAGAAGAAGAAACAGAATGTATTTTGGGGTGCAATTCCACATATAACCATGGCATGTTTGAGCAATATATCATTTAGTGACAACTTTTTGTACATTTTTTTTTTCTTTTTGTCATTATTCAATCACTTGGGACAAAAAAAAAAATATTCAATGGGCTCAACATGCCTTTCAGCAAATAGCTTGAGGTGTCTACTTTCCAAAATGGGGTCATTTGGGGGGGTTTTGAACTGTCCTGGCATTTTATGCACAACATTAGGAAGCTTATGTCACACATCATCCACTCTTCTAACCACTTGAAGACAAAGCCCTTTCTGACACTTTTTGTTTACATGAAAAAAAAAATTTTTTTTGCAAGAAAATTATGTTGAACCCCCAAACATTATATATATATTTTTAAAGCAAAGGCCCTACAGATTAAAATAGTGGGTGTTGCATTTTTTTTTCCACACAGTATTTGCGCGGCGATTTTTCAAACGCATTTTTTGGGGAAAAAACACACTTTTTTTATTTTTAATGCACTAAAAAACACTATATTGCCCAAATGTTTGATGAAATAAAAAAGATGATCTTAGGCCGAGTACATGGATACCAAACACGACATGCTTTAAAATTGCGCACAAACACGCAGCGGCGACAAACTACATTCATTTTTAAAAGCATTTAAAAGCCTTTACAGGTTACCACGTTAGATTTACAGAGGAGGTCTACTGCTAAAATTACTTCTCTCGATCTGACCTTCGCGGTGATACCTCACATGCATGATGCAATTGCTGTTTACATATGACGCTAGACCGACGCTTGCATTCGCCTTTGCGCAAGAGCAGGGGGGGACAGCAGTGCTTTTTTTTATTATTATTTATTTTGCTTTTTTATTTTATTTTTAAACTGTACCTTCCATATTTATTTATTTTTTACCATTTTTATTGTTATCTCAGGGAATGTAAATATCCCCTATGATAGCAATAGGTAGTGACAGGTACTCTTTTTTTGAAAAAAATTGGGGGGTTAGACCGTAGATCTTTCCTCTGCCCTCAAAGCATATGACCACACCAAGATCGGTGTGATAAAATGCTTTCCCAATTTCCCAATGGCGCTGTTTATATCCGGGGGGGGGGGACATTCCCTCCCACTGCTTGTAAAAGCAGTCTAGAGGCTAATTATCTGCTAGAATTGCTTTTACATGAAAGCCGGCCACTGGCTGAAAAGAATGATACCAAGATGATACCTAAACCTGCAGGCATCATTGCAGGTATCATTCTGGTATAAACATTCAAAGTCCAGCAACATACCAGTACGTTGCTGGTCCTTGTTGGACATGTATTGTAATCTTTTTTTTCATGCAGCCTGTTGGCTGAACGAAAAAAATAGGACTTTTTACTCACCGTAAAATCCTTTTTCCTGAGTCCATGGACCGACACAGCTTCTCTATTGACAAAGTGGGTATTATCCGTTAATTAGGAGTGACTAGGCATAAAAACGTGTAAAAAGTGTTGCATCACACCTTCTACAGTACCGCCCAGGGGGCGGACCCTCCGGGTATAACCTCTCAGTCTGCATCTTCGCAGATCAGTTCGTCAAAAAGCAGTACAAACTTAAAAGGAGGGGTGGGTGCTGTGTCGGTCCATGGACTCAGAGAAAAGGATTTTACGGTGAGTAAAAAATCCTATTTACTCTTTCATCCATGGACCGACACAGCTTCTCTATTAACAAAGTGGGACGTCCCAAAGCAGTGTCAGAGAAAAAACGAGGGGTGGTAACAGCATAAAAATAAACTTCACCCCAAACACAAAACAGCACTCCTCCAACGGAGGAGCTGCAACTCTAAACAGCCGCTTGTAAAACCTTGCGGCCGAAAGAGGCATCCGAAGATGCACCTACATCAATTTTGTAGAATTTTGTGAAAGTGTGAGCGGACGACCAAGTCGCCGCTTTACATAATCGGGAAACAGACGCTTGATGTCGGAAAGCCCAAGAGGCACCTATTGCCCTGGTCGAATGCGCCGTGACCGGAAAGGGGGGCGCTTGACCCTTTAAGGCGTAAGCCTGGATTACTATCTGTCGGATCCACCTAGAGATGGTGGCCGATGAGACTGCTTGGCCCTTCTTGGGACCAGCCACCGAAACAAACAGTGAGTCTGACTTCCGGAACCGGGAAGTAGCAGATAGGTATACTCTCAAAGCTCGGACAACGTCCAAGGAATGCAACGCCGACTCCTTAGGATTCGACGGCTGAGGACACAAGGATGGAAGTACAATGTCTTCATTGAGATAAAAAGTCGAAACGACTTTTGAAAGGAAGGCTGCGGCCGCAGCACCACCTTATCCTTGTGGAAAATCAAATAGGGAGCCTTGCAGGACAAGGCTGCCAGCTCAGAGACTCGTCTGACGTAACAGCCACCAAAAAGACCACTTTCTGAGAAAGTGTCAACAGGGGAATATCTCTAATATTCTCAAACGGTGCCTTCTGAAGCACCGAGAGGACCAGGTTCAAGTCCCACGGAAGTAACGGGGGACGGACCGGAGGGGCCACATGTCGAACCCCCTGCACAAATGTACTCACGAGAGAGTGAGCCGCCAGGGGTCACTGGAAAAAGACAGCCAGGGCAGATATCTGTCCCTTAATCGTACTTAGGGCAAGCCCTTGGTCCACCCCATGCTGTAAAAACAGCAGAATTCTGGAAACCAAATAGGTGCGCGGATGCCATTTCATTTCCTCACACATGGAGATGTAGGCCTTCCAAGTGCGGTGATAAACCTTCCTAGAGGACGGTTTTCGAGCACTTCTCATAGTAGAGATTACTGAGTCTGACAGGCCCCGGTCTCTCAGTACCTGGTTCTCAACAGCCATGCCGTTAAAGCCAATGACTGTAAAGCAGGATGGAGTATGGGACCTTGCGATAGCAGGTCCTTCCGTAGTGGTAGGCGCCAGGGGATGTCTGCTACCAGACATACTAGATCGGCATACCAAGGACGCTGAGGCCAATCTGGAGCGATTAGGATCATTGGAATTCCCTCTGCCTCCACTCTGTGGAGCAGAAGAGGAAGAAGCCTTAAGGGAGGGAAGGCATAGATTAGCCGATACTGACCCCACGATGCTACCAACGCGTCCATTGCGTCTGCCCATGGGTCTCTTGACCGGGCCACAAATCTCAATACCTTCCGATTGAGTCGGGAAGCCAGAAGATCTACGTCTGGTGTGCCCCATCTTTGGCACACCTCCGGGTGTAAGGACCATTCTCCCTGGTCCAGCATCTGGCGGCTCAGGTAGTCCGCCTGCCAGCTTTCCACGCCCAGAATGTACACGGCCGATAGTGCCGGTACGCTCTTATCTGCCCACTTCAGGATGCGAGCAACCTCCGATGCTGCAGCTGAGCTTCTTGTTCCTCCTTGATGATTGACATATGCCACCGCTGTGGCGTTGTCTGACTGGATCCTGACTGGACGCCCTTGCAGCCTCTGAGACCATTTGAAGAGGCACAGCTTGATCCCCCGGATCTCCAGGACATTGATCGGCAGGAGGGCTTCCTCTGGGGTCCAGCGACCTTGCGCCGACTGGACACCCCAGACTCCCCCCAAACCTGTAAGGCTGGCGTCCGTCGTGATCACTATCCAGTAAACCGGAAGAAATGACTTCCCGGCCATTAGAGCCGTTGCTGTCAGCCACCATACCAGGGATCTCCTGACTAGGTGGCTCACTCAGATTTGATAATCCAGAGATGAAGGGCATCTGTTCCATCTGGACAGAACTTCCTTCTGTAACACTCGAGTGTGGTATTGAACATATGGGACCGCCTCGAAGGAGGCTACCATGAGGCCCAACACTCGCATGCAAAAACGGAGTGACGACCAATTCCTGGAAGTCAGCTGCCGTACTGCAGCCCGGAGGGTCTGCAACTTCTCCACAGGGAGGAATACCTTTGCCTTTGAGGAATCCAGAATCAACCCCAGGTACACTAGGCGTTGAGTGGGCACCAATACTGACTTTTGCGTGTTTAGTATCCAACCACAGTCTCGAAGAGTCTGACAGGTAATGGACACGCTTACCTCTAATTCTGAGCTTGAAGGGGCCTTCAGCAGAAGGTCATCCAAGTAGCCTGTGATAGCGATACCCCGCTGTCTTAGAAGTGCCAGAATCGGAGCGAGCACCTTGGTGAACGTCCTGGGTGCTGAGGCAAGGCCAAACGGGAGGGCCACAAACTGGTAGTGGTCCTTCCCGATAGCAATTCGCAGAAACCTCTGGTGTCTGGAGTATATGGGGACATGCAGGTATGCGTCCTTGATGTCCAAGGAGGCCAGAAAGTCCCCCGGATGGAGAGCCGTGACTACAGATCGAACCGACTCCATCCGAAATCTTTGTACCTTCACAAAGCAATTGAGGGCTCTGAGATCCAAGCTTGGACGAACCCCCTCCTTCTTCGGCACAAAGAACAGATTTGAGTAAAAACCCCGTTCCAGTTCTGGAACTGGAATAACTACCCCGCGTTCCAGTAGACCCTGGACCGCCCTATACAGGGCCTCCCGACGGGTCGGTAGTAGCTGGAGATTGGAGGTGTTGAATCTGTCCGGTGGACAAGAGAGAAACTCTATCTTGTAGCCTGAGGAGATTACTTTGCAAACCCACCTGTCGGAGATTAGAGCTGTCCACTGAATCGCGAATTTGTGAAGACGTCCCCCCACCCGAGAGCTGGGTGGGGGTGGACCTTCATGCGGACGCAAATTTGTCCGCAGGCTTCTTGGGTATGCGGGACCAAGGACGCTTTTGTCCTTGGGCAGGCGCTTTATCGGCCTGGGGTCTTTTCCCTGTCGCCCTAGGGGGACGAAAAAAACGCTTGCGTGCAGTAAAGGAGGGCCCTTGCCCCTTGGCGTGGCCCCTTACCCTTGCTAATTTTGGGAAGCAAAGTGCTTTTACTTCCTGTGGCATCCTTGATGATGTCATCCAGAGAAGCCCCAAAAAGTCTGTCGCCCTTAAAGGGCAGATCCAACAGGGCTTTCTTGGAAGTCTGGCCCGCAGACCAGCCTTTTAGCCAGATCAGGCGGCGTATTACTACTGCATAAACCGAAGTTTTAGACAGCAGGGGAATAGTATTCATGTCTGACTCGCAGACAAACCTAAGGCCCTGGACCAACTGGTCGGCCAATGTTATCTCATCAGGAGGAGCATCTTGCTCCTTAAGCCCTGGAGTAGCAATCTTGCCCATTCAGTAAGTGTGTGAGACACTAGGGCCCCCACCAATGCCGGGCGTACTGCCGAGCCTACCACTGAGTATAGGTAGCAAGCGAGTGCTTCAGCCTTCTTATCCACAGGGTCCTTGAAAACAGGAGCCCCTTCTACAGGAATTGTGGTGGCTCTATTAAGTCTGGACACCGGAGGGTCCACTATAGGGGGAGAGGTCCATTTCTTCAGAAAACTCTCCTCAAAGGGGTACCGTACCGCAAACCTCTTTGGGTCTGTAAAGACCCACACTGGGTTCTCCCATTCCTTGTATAAGAGTTTATCAAAAGACACACAAGGGAACACCTTAGCAGTGCGGGCAGGTCTATGAAACCCAAGTGGACCAGAGTCTCTGCTGCTTCTGCAGTATTTTCCAACTTTAGCATATCCCGCACTGCAGTAATAAGGTCAGATACCAAAGCTGTCTTGCGTACTGACCTGGACTTGGAGTCATCCTCACTGTCCGATCACGGTCTGCAGTCTCTGATGCGTCAGAATCTGGGCCCGAGCCGTAGCTGGACCTGGTTCTGCATCAGAATTATCCCCAGAAGCTTGCAGGGGACGGGGCATTTACTACCCCCTGTATTCCCATGTGCTGCTTCCACCCTGGCAGCAAACGCCTCTAGGATTGCCGTCATAGCGCTCATAGACACCTCAGGGGCACCAGCTGCTAAATCTGGTGTTTCAGGGGAGAAGACATCTGGCTCAGATGCCATGCTGACCACACGCTGACACTCACAGGGCTCCAGGCAAGATATCAATAGGCCACCCTCCTGTGCTGCAGAGAGGCTGGGTCACCCAGAGGACTCACCACCCTGGATAGGTACTGCTATGCTGCCGTGTGCTGCGCCTGTGATGCTGTCCCTCTGCTGCTGTGTCAGTCTGCTTCTTTTATCAGCATTTTCTGTGTGAATTTTCGCACCAGTGTAATGCACCCTAGAGGCCGGAGGCTCTCGCAAAATGGTTGCCAAAAACGTCTGTATGGAAGATAATGTGGGCTCTAAGAAAATGGCCGCCGACCGAAGATAGAGGTCAAGCAGCCATAGCCCACAAAAAGATGGCCGCCGAACGGCAATATATGCATACAGGGTGGACAAACATGGCCGCCGATCAGCTGATAGGGGCCAGTGGGTGTGGCCAAACCACAGGAAGATGGCCGCCGGGCAGTCACAAGAGGCCGAACTCGGCATGGACCACCTCAAAATGGCCGCCGACAGCATGGAGAAGGGAGCACACAAACACAGGTAAGCAGAAATGACATTTCTTTTAAATGTTAGTTACAGCCAGCCCCGCTCCAGTGGAACCCCCTAGGTGACCCCCAGCACCCAGCAACCTTTAGCTAGAAGCCCAGGGAGGAGGGAAAGGCAGGGAGAGAGGGAAGAAAGGGGCCACAACCACTTACTTGATCTCTCCAGGAATGTCCAGCTAAATCACCCAGCCGAGGCAGGGGAGTTTTACTTACCTATCCTGCATGTATTAGGCTGGAAGACATTCCAAACAGGTCATCGTCCGCGCACGGAAGGTGACTGTTGGCCAGGCATGCTGTGATTGGACCCAAAAGGGACGATCATATGTATGCCCTAGAGCGTGACGCTCACCGGACAGGCTGCTGCGACTCGGCCGTAAGGTCAGCCGAAGCTGAGCGGTCCGATGCCAGCCTTGGAGCGTAAGCTCACCGGCCAGGCTGCTGCGACTCGGCCGTAAGGTCAGCCGAAGCTGAGCGGTCCGATGCAGGCCCTGGAGAGTAGGCTCACCGGCCACCCGTGGAGCGACGGGCATGTCGTGGAAAACCCAGCGCGTAGCTAGGGTCGGCACACGCTCGATGGCCGAAACTGGGGAGACTACAAGGATCGAGGATCCAGCCTGTCACCCAGTCGGCAGTTGATCGAAGATCGCAGGAAACAAAAAATGTAGCAAAAAAATATATATCTTTTTCCCCCGGACCAATGGGCCCGAAGGGAGCCATGTCCTACTCCTTGCTAGACAGAAAAAAACTGATCTGCGAAGATGCAGACTGAGAGGTTATACCCGGAGGGTCCGCCCCCTGGGCGGTACTGTAGAAGGTGTGATGCAACACTTTTTACAAGTTTTTCTGCCTAGTCACTCCTAATTAACGGATAATACCCACTTTGTCAATAGAGAAGCTGTGTCGGTCCATGGACGAAAGAGTAAAGAGATTGATCGGTGGGTATGCCCACCATTAGAATACCTCCCTTCATCCACCCACTTCTAATGATGGGCATACATGCACCATTTATATATGCCGAAGCATGGGGGCATCCTCCCGCAAAAAAGTTATGCCGTGTACACACGGTCTGACTTTTCCACGGGCAAGCCTCCATCGGAATTTCGACCGTATGTACGCGGCATAAAAGGTTATGCCGCGTACACACGGTCAGACTTTTCCACGGGCAAGCCTCCGTCGGAATTTCGACCGTATGTACGCGGCATTAGGAGCAAAATCGCACCTCCGCCCCTGCTGCCCCCATGCTTCGGCATATATGCTCTTTTTTTTTTAACTGTGGTAGTGAAATCACCTCCTACAGCGTTGGAGTCACGGCTTTATGTATCGTGGGAGCAAACGCTGTTGCTGTCAAGATAAATAGATCCGCGCTGCAACTGAATGGCGTACCTGCTAAGCAAATGATGGTTAACATTAAAACAAAGTAACATTACAGTACAACAGTAAGACCTTACCATACCATACCTGCAAAGCAAATACCAAAACAAAACCCAGTAAAAAAAATATATTTTTTTAACGCAACCTGTGCCTAAAATATATATATGCCGAAGCATGGGGGCATCCTCCCGCAAAAAAGTTATGCCGCGTACACACGGTCAGACTTTTCCACGGGCAAGCCTCCGTCGGAATTTCGACCGTATGTACGTGGCATTAGGAGCAAAATCGCTCCTCCGCCCCTGCTGCCCCCATGCTTCGGCATATATGCTCTTTTTTTTTTAACTGTGGTGGTGAAATCACCTCCTACCGCACTGGAGTCACGGCTTTATGTATCGTGGGAGCAAACGCTGTTGCTGTCAAGATAAATAATTCCGCGCTGCAGTTGAATGGCGCACCTGAAAAGAAAAAATTACATACCTGAAAAGCAAGCATGATAAAACATTGCAGAATAGAATACAGTAAAAAAGAGCAGAACAATAGAGAGAAAATAGAGAGAGAGAGAGAGAACAATAAAACGGAAAAAAAAAATGGTTTTTTTATGTTATATTTTTTTTGTGTTTTGTTTTTTACGTTTTTTTTTTTTTCTTTTTTACACTTTTTTCTGTAACTTTAACAACTGTAATGGTTCGGGTCTCTCAAAATGCGATGGCATCTTGGGAGACCCTGTGTAAGTGTGTCCTAGTTTGTGAAATGCTGTACCCTACGCTAAAACTTCACTTTTGAGTGGTAGCGTTCAAAACATTCACCAAGGCAAAGACCAGGTTTGTCAGGACAGAGTGGACAAAAACAACGGGTGTCACGCCTAAATCCGCGCTTGCTACAGACACGACATCTTTTTTGGGGGGTTCGTTGGGTAGGGGTACTCTGGAGGGCATACAGATAATGCCTCTCATGCAGCCGGCTTACTGCATTTGGTAGGGAATGGTGAGGTGCAGAACCGCCTGGATACAGGAGTTCTGTGACTATCTCATTCTGGAATTTTAGAAGAGATAAAGTCCCGCCTGAAGCTCTGTATAGCACATGAGCGTTCAGCAAAGCCAATTGGAATAAGGATAGAGACACTTTTTTGTACCAGCGTCTCGCCTTACGGTCAATTAGATACGGCGCCAACAACTGGTCGTTAAGGTCCACCCCTCCCATATTTTTGTTATATTCATGGACACAGAAGGGTTTCTCCACAACACCAGTCACTGTACGAATTTGGACTGTCATGTCTGCATGAAGGGAGGTAAGAAGGAAAACATTCTTATTGTCCCTCCACTTCATAGCGAGCAAGTTATTACACTTCACGCAGGCTCTCTCCCCCAGCCTAAAACAGGCATTTACAAGCCGCTGGGGAAAGCCCCGGCGATTAGGTCGCACTGTGCCACATGCTCCAATCTGATGATCAAACAAGTGACTAAACAGTGGCACGCTCGTGTAATAATTGTCCACATACAAGTGGTACCCCTTTCCGAATAAGGGTGACACCAAGTTCCACACTATCTTGCCAGCGCTCCCTATGTAATCCGGGCAGTTGACCGGCTCAACCTGACTGTCTTTTCCCTCATAAATCGTAAAGCTCCATACATAGCCTGTTGCCCTGTCACAGAACTTATAGAGCTTGACCCCGTATCTGGCACGCTTGCTGGGAAGGTACTGCTTGAAAGACAAACGGCCAGAAAATTTAATCAGGGACTTATCAACGCAGACAACTTGATCGGGAATAAACAAGGCTGCAAAACGTTCGTTGAAGTGGTTTATGAGGGACCGAATTTTGTAGAGCCGGTCGTATTCAGGGTCTCCACGTGGACGACAAAGTTCATTGTCGTTGAAGTGCATGAACCGCAAAATCTGCTCGTATCGTTTCTTGGGCATGGAGGCAGAGAACACGGGCATGTGGTCAATTGGGTGCGTGGACCAATAAGCACGCAATGACGGGAATTTATGTGTGCCCATGTTGAGGGAAAGGCCCAGAAAGGTCTTAAATTCGGAAACCGTAATTGGTTTCCAATCTTTGGCAATGGAAGGCAACTGGGGGTTAGCGGCGATGAATTGACCAAATTACTCTGGTCCACAATAGATCTATAGAGATCTTCCATGAAAAACAGCGAATAAAAATCAATTGGCATAAAATCAGCTGTTTCCACCTGAATACCGGGTTGGGCAGTGAATGGGGGAAGTACGGGTTCTGCAGAAGTGGTGGGGACCCAATCAGGATAGGCGAATTCTGCAGGAAGGGCACATGGGCACGACGGGCCTGCCTTTGTCTTCTTGGTGGCAGCGGGACACTACTTGTGCTTGCCACCTCGCCAGCTTGAACTGCACTTATGGGACTCGCCACGTCACCACGTGATACTGCAGTGCTGGATGTACGCCCAGGCTGTACTAGGCCGCTGGTGCTTGCCAATTCACCAGAAGGAATAGCGGCTCTAGTACTACTCTGCTCCATGATACGAGAGACCTGCGGTTCTTGCTCCTCAATAGGGATGAGCTTCGAGTTCGAGTCGAACTCATGTTCGACTCGAACATTGCCTGTTCGCCCGTTCGCCGAACAGCGAACAAATTGGGGTGTTCGCGGCAAATTCGAAAAATATATGGGAGAAATCTAAAGTGCTAATTATAAAGGCTTATATGCAAGTTATTGTCCTAAAAAGTGTTTGGGGACCCGGGTCCTGCCCCAGGGGACATGTATCAATGCAAAAAGAAGTTTTAAAAATGGCCGTTTTTTCGGGAGCAGTGATTTTAATAATGCTTAAAATGAAAAAATAAAAGTGAAATATTCCTTTAAATTTCGTACCTGGGGGGTGTGTATGATATGCATGTAAAGTGGCGCATGTTTCCCGTGCTTAGAACTGTCCCTGCAAAAAATGTCATTTTTGAAAGAAAAAAAGTCATTTAAAACTCACTCGCGGCTATTAATGAATTGTCGGCTCCCGGCAATACATTCAAAAGTCATTGATAAAAAATAAAAAAAAAGCGTGGGGGTTCCCCAGAATTCAATTACCAGGCCCTTCAGGTCTGGAATGGATATTAAGGGGAACCCCGCCGCAAATTTAAAAAAAAATTGACGTGGGGTTCCCCCAAATATCCATTCCAGGCCCTTCAGATCTGGCATGGATTTTAAGGGGAACTCCACCCCAAATTTTAAAAAAAATGGCGTGGAGTCCCCCTAAAAATCCATACCAGACCCCTTATCCGAGCACGCAACCTGGCCGACCACAGGGGAAAAGGGGGGGATGAGAGAGCGGCCCCCCCTCCCTCCTGAACCGTACCAGGCCACATGCTCTCAACATGGGGAGGATGTTGATGGGGACAAGGGCCTCATCCCCACAACCCTTGCCCGGTGGTTGTGGGGGTCTGCGGGCGGGGGGCTTATCGGAATCTGGAAGACCCCTTTAACAAAGGGGACCCCCAGATCCCGGCCCCCCCCTATGTGAATTGGTAAGGGGTACATCGTACCCCTACCATTTCACGAAGAAAGCGTAATTTTTTTTTTAAAAAAACACACAAACACCTTGAAAAAGTCCTTTATTAAAAAAAATTTAAAAAAACATTCCAGCGGTGAAATCCAGTGTTCCGCGGCGATCCCGATGTCCAGCGCTGTCCTTCATTGGTTGTGCCTGAGAAGACCTGATGGGGAACTCCCTCTCAGTATTTTAAATGTATAGACCCGCTCCTTCTACAGTTCCCCATCAGGTCCGCTCAGCGGACCAGATGCGGAACATGAGAAGGGGCTGGTCTATACATGTATTACCAAAGTGAGAGCAGTTCCCCATCAGGTCCGCCCCCTCGGTATGTCGGACCCGCCTACGTCATTGGCTTGAGCGGGGAACTTCCTTCACTGTGTAATTTAAATTTACATAGTAAAGGAAGTTCCCCGCTCAAGCCAATGACGTAGGCGGGTCCGACATACCGAGGGGGCGGACCTGATGGGGAACTGCTCTCACTTTGGTAATACATGTATAGACCCGCCCCTTCTCATGTTCCGCATCTGGTCCGCTGAGCGGACCTGATGGGGAACTTTAGAAGGGGCTGGTCTATACATTTAAAACACTGAGAGGGAGTTCCCCATCAGGTCCGCTCAGGCACAACCAATGAAGGACAGCGCTGGACATCGGGATCGCCGCGGGACACTGGATTTCACCGCTGGAATGTTTTTTTTTTTTTTTTTTTTAAATAAAGGACTTTTTCAAGGTGTTTGTGTGTGTTTTTTAAAAAAAAATTTACGCTTTCTTCGTGAAATGGTAGGGGTACAATGTACCCCTTACCAATTCACATAGGGGGGGGCAGGATCTGGGGGTCCCCTTTGTTAAAGGGGTCTTCCAGATTCCGATAAGCCCCCCGCCCGCAGACCCCCACAACCACCGGGCAAGGGTTGTGGGGATGAGGCCCTTGTCCCCATCAACATGGGGACATCCTCCCCATGTTGAGGGCATGTGGCCTGGTACGGTTCAGGAGGGAGGGGGGGCTGCTCTCTCGTCCCCCCCTTTTCCCCTGCGGCCGGCCAGGTTGCGTGCTCGGATAAGGGGTCTGGTATGGATTTTTAGGGGGACTCCACGCCATTTTTTTTTAAATTTGGGGTGGAGTTCCCCTTAAAATCCATGCCAGATCTGAAGGGCCTGGAATGGATATTTGGGGGAACCCCACGTCAATTTTTTTTAAAATTTCCCCTTAATATCCATTCCAGACCTGAAGGGCCTGGTAATTGAATTCTGGGGAACCCCCACGCTTTTTTTTTTTTTTTTTATCAATGACTTTTGAATGTATTGCCGGGAGCCGACAATTCATTAATAGCCGCGAGTGAGTTTTAAATGACTTTTTTTCTTTCAAAAATGAAATTTTTTGCAGGGACAGTTCTAAGCACGGGAAACATGCGCCACTTCACATGCATATCATACACACCCCCCAGGTACGAAATTTAAAGGAATATTTCACTTTTATTTTTTCATTTTAAGCATTATTAAAATCACTGCTCCCGAAAAAACGGCAGTTTTTAAAACTTATTTTTGCATTGATACATGTCCCCTGGGGCAGGACCCGGGTCCCCAAACACTTTTTTAGGACAATAACTTGCATATTAGCCTTTATAATTAACACTTTAGATTTCGAACGTTCGAGTCCATTGTATTTAATAAGGTTCTAAAGTTCACACGAACATTTTGTCTGTTCGCAGGTTCTGGTGCGAACCGAACAGGGGGGTGTTCGGCTCATCCCTGCTCCTCAACAACCTCAGAAGATCGGGATCGGGTACGCCGGACCTTAGCAGGGACCTCACCTTCATCGACAGAGCTATCTGACGTGGAGCCGCTGACTTCACTGTCTTCTACGGGAAGATATTCTGAGCCTGAATCTGACAGATGCGTGACCTCCTCTTCACTATCTGTCATGCTCAGAATCTCGTAGGCCTCTTTACTAGTGTACCTTCGTCTTGCCATTTTGGGCTCTAAATTTAGGGGTACACTAGTAAGATTCACAGGTAAAAAAAGCGCCTGACTGTCAGCAAATGTATCAAACGCTTAAAAAAAAAACTGTTAGCGATCGCAGGGATCATGACTGTCTCTGCGAACGCTGCAGTTATGTGTGTTGTGTTTGGTAAGTGACAGTGATCGATCGATACTGCACTTGGGTGGGCTGGGCTGGGCTGAGGGGCTAAACGCAGGTGCTAGCAGGTATCTGGGCTGATCTCGCTAACACTGCGTTTTTGGGAACCCTAAACCGCTGGGGACGCTAGTATAGATCTGATCAGATCAGATATTGATCTGTTCAGATACTATACCACTAAGGGAGGTGTATGCTTTGCGCATGGGTGTTAGCGTTACTGGCACTAACCTAACGCTGCAAGGGGCGGCGCAGACCCTCTCTGGCGCTAAAACCTAATTGATATCAGCCGCCGGGCGATCAGGGGGTTAAACCTTTATTGGGTTATATACGGCGGGTGCCCTGATGCTATAAAAAGCAAACTAACCAACCAGCGTCACCCGTAACACTTATATGATGATCACTGGTGAAAGGGTTAACTAGGGGCAATCATGGGGGGTTAAAACCTTTATTAGGTTATATATGGGGGTACCTGACGCTATATAAAAACCTGACGGGTAACCTAAATAACTAAATAACTAACTGGCTAACCAGTGTCACCAGTAAAACTTATACGGTGATCACTGGTGAAAGGATTAACTCTAGGGGCAATCAGGGGGTTAAAATAATATATGGGAGTACCTGACGCTATAAAAACCTGCGGCGAAACTAAAAATAAATAACTGGCTATCTAGGGCACCACCGGCACTAAATACAACGATCGGAAATACGATCGCTTAGTGACGCTGGCGTTAGGGGGTGAAAGGGTTACCTGGGGGGCGATCAAGGGTTTAAACCTTTATTAGGGGGGGTTAGGGGGCTACCCTGGACCTAAAGGGGCCTAAACCTAACTGCCCTGTAGGGATGAGCTTCGTGTTCGAGTCGAACATACGTTCGACTCGAACATCGGCTGTTCGATCGTTCGACGAAGATCGAACGATTTGGGCCGTTCGCGCCAAATTCGAGTGACGCGAACGGCCCACAATGCACTACGCCATCGCAGTGTCATCCAGGCGCTGTGATTGGCCAAGCATGCACTGTGACCCCGCATGCTTGGCCAATCACAGCGCCGGCAGCGAGGAGAGCAATGATTGGCCACAGGCAGGATGCCTGTGGCCAATTATTGCTGAGGGGGTTTAGTACACGCCCCACACTATAAAAGGTCGCCAGCGCGGCGGCCTTGTGTAGTGTGTTCCGGAGCAGGGAAAGAGAAGCATAGGCAGGGACAGTGTCATTTTTTTTCCTTTACTAATCCTGGATTCCTTGTGTTTAGGGACAAATAAGGATAGGTAGGGAGAGTGTCAGTGTGTTATTCTGTGCTAAACCTTGTTTGTAGGGACAGAGAGGTACAGTGAGGGAAAGTGTCAGTGTGCTATTCTGTTCTAAACCAATCTTGCTGAACCATATTTGAAATCCTTGAGTCTAGGGACAGAGAGGTACAGTGAGGGAAAGTGTCAGTGAGCTATTCTGTTCTGAACCAATCTTGCTGAACCATATTTGAAATCCTTGAGTTTAGGGACAGAGAAGGACACTCGTGGAAACTATCAGTGTGCTATTCTGTGCTAAATCTTGTTTGTAGGGACAGAGAAGGACAGTGAGTGAAACTGACAGTGTGCTATTCTGTTCTAAACCAATCTTGCTGAACCATATTTGAAATCCTTGAGTTTAGGGACAGAGAGGTACAGTGAGGGAAAGTGTCAGTGTGCTATTCTGTTCTAAACCAATCTTGCTGAACCATATTTGAAATCCTTGAGTTTAGGGACAGAGAGGTACAGTGAGGGAAAGTATCAGTGTGCTATTCTGTTCTAAACCAATCTTGCTGAACCATATTTGAAATCCTTGAGTTTAGGGACAGAGAAGGACACTCGTGGAAACTATCAGTGTGCTATTCTGTGCTAAATCTTGTTTGTAGGGACAGAGAAGGACAGTGAGTGAAACTGACAGTGTGCTATTCTGTTCTAAACCAATCTTGCTGAACCATATTTGAAATCCTTGAGTTTAGGGACAGAGAAGGACACTCGTGGAAACTATCAGTGTGCTATTCTGTGCTAAATCTTGTTTATAGGGACAGAGAAGGACAGTGAGTGAAACTGACAGTGTGCTATTCTGTTCTAAACCAATCTTGCTGAACCATATTTGAAATCCTTGAGTTTAGGGACAGAGAGGTACAGTGAGGGAAAGTGTCAGTGAGCTATTCTGTTCTAAACCAATCTTGCTGAACCATATTTGAAATCCTTGAGTTTATGGACAGAGAAGGACACTCGTGGAAACTATCAGTGTGCTATTCTGTGCTAAATCTTGTTTGTAGGGACAGAGAAGGACAGTAAGTGAAACTGACAGTGTGCTATTCTGTTCTAAACCAATCTTGCTGAACCATATTTGAAATCCTTGAGTTTAGGGACAGAGAGGTACAGTGAGGGAAAGTGTCAGTGAGCTATTCTGTTCTAAACCAATCTTGCTGAACCATATTTGAAATCCTTGAGTTTAGGGACAGAGAAGGACACTCGTGGAAACTATCAGTGTGCTATTCTGTGCTAAATCTTGTTTGTAGGGACAGAGAAGGACAGTGAGTGAAACTGACAGTGTGCTATTCTGTTCTAAACCAATCTTGCTGAACCATATTTGAAATCCTTGAGTTTAGGGACAGAGAAGGACACTCGTGGAAACTATCAGTGTGCTATTCTGTGCTAAATCTTGTTTGTGGGGACAGAGAAGGACAGTGAGTGAAACTGACAGTGTGCTATTCTGTTCTAAACCAATCTTGCTGAACCATATTTGAAATCCTTGAGTTTAGGGACAGAGAAGGACACTCGTGGAAACTATCAGTGTGCTATTCTGTGCTAAATCTTGTTTGTAGGGACAGAGAAGGACAGTGAGTGAAACTGACAGTGTGCTATTCTGTTCTAAACCAATCTTGCTGAACCATATTTGAAATCCTTGAGTTTAGGGACAGAGAGGTACAGTGAGGGAAAGTGTCAGTGTGCTATTCTGTTCTAAACCAATCTTGCTGAACCATATTTGAAATCCTTGAGTTTAGGGACAGAGAGGTACAGTGAGGGAAAGTGTCAGTGTGCTATTCTGTTCTAAACCAATCTTGCTGAACCATATTTGAAATCCTTGAGTTTAGGGACAGAGAAGGACACTCGTGGAAACTATCAGTGTGCTATTCTGTGCTAAATCTTGTTTGTAGGGACAGAGAAGGACAGTGAGTGAAACTGACAGTGTGCTATTCTGTTCTAAACCAATCTTGCTGAACCATATTTGAAATCCTTGAGTTTAGGGACAGAGAGGTACAGTGAGGGAAAGTGTCAGTGAGCTATTCTGTTCTAAACCAATCTTGCTGAACCATATTTGAAATCCTTGAGTTTAGGGACAGAGAAGGACACTTGTGGAAACTATCAGTGTGCTATTCTGTGCTAAATCTTGTTTGTAGGGACAGAGAAGGACAGTGAGTGAAACTGACAGTGTGCTATTCTGTTCTAAACCAATCTTGCTGAACCATATTTGAAATCCTTGAGTTTAGGGACAGAGAGGTACAGTGAGGGAAAGTGTCAGTGAGCTATTCTGTTCTAAACCAATCTTGCTGAACCATATTTGAAATCCTTGAGTTTAGGGACAGAGAAGGACACTCGTGGAAACTATCAGTGTGCTATTCTGTGCTAAATCTTGTTTGTAGGGACAGAGAAGGACAGTGAGTGAAACTGACAGTGTACTATTCTGTTCTAAACCAATCTTGCTGAACCATATTTGAAATCCTTGAGTTTAGGGACAGAGAGGTACAGTGAGGGAAAGTGTCAGTGAGCTATTCTGTTCTAAACCAATCTTGCTGAACCATATTTGAAATCCTTGAGTTTAGGGACAGAGAAGGACACTCGTGGAAACTATCAGTGTGCTATTCTGTGCTAAATCTTGTTTGTAGGGACAGAGAAGGACAGTGAGTGAAACTGACAGTGTGCTATTCTGTTCTAAACCAATCTTGCTGAACCATATTTGAAATCCTTGAGTTTAGGGACAGAGAGGTACAGTGAGGGAAAGTGTCAGTGAGCTATTCTGTTCTAAACCAATCTTGCTGAAGCATATTGCAAATCCTTGTGTTTAGGGACAGAGAAGGATAGGCAGGGGACAGTGTCAGTGTCATTGTTGCTAAGCCTCCTGCACAGTATACACCTGAAGGTAGCCCTTATTGCTGTTTTTTCCATCTCCCTGCAGGCCATCCATTAAAATGTCTGGAAGGCAAACAAGGAGAGGCAGACAGTCAGGAGGCAAAAAAAGAGGGCAAGCAGGCTCTGTGTCTGGGGGCAACTGTGCTGGTCGTGGAAGCGGTGCATTGTCATCAGCACATGGCCATGGGACACGCTTGTCCTTCTTTTCGGCAGCTGGACATGTTGAGCCACATCATGCCGAAGAGTTGGTAGAGTGGATGACCAAGCCCACCTCATCCTCCTCATCCTCTCTCACCCAGGCTCAGGGTACTGGCAAAGCAGCTGCCAAAGTGTCCTCTTCTGTGGTATCATTATCTTCATTAGTCAATCCTTCCCTAGACCCACCATGTCCTCCTCCTGAGGAGTCCCCCAAACTGTTTGAGCACAGTGTTGGGTACATGCTCCAGGAGGATGTCCAGCGTTTCAAAGGATCTGATGATGATACCCAGATAGAGGAAGGCAGTAGCGTGAGAGCAGAGAAAGGGGATGCTCAAGAAGGACACCAATCTGGCAGTCATGCTCCAGCAGCTGCAGCATACTGCCAGATTGGCTCCAGTGATGAGGAGGGAGGGGATGATGAGGTCACTGACTCCACGTGGGTGCCTAATAGGAGAGAGGAGGAGGAGGAGGATGAGGAGGAGGCACATCTCCAACGAGGCAGGATGCCCTTGGGTGGCCAGCGTATGGGCAGCACACCGACGGAATCACAACGCAGAGCTCCGCCTGTGCAGGGCGCTGCCTCTGCCCGTCATTCAAAAAGTTCTTTGGTGTGGGCCTTTTTTGAGGCGAGTGCATCAGATCGCACAGCTGCTGTTTGCAACATATGTCTCAAGCGTATATCGCGTGGCCAAAACATCAGCCGCTTGGGCACCACATGCTTGATCAGACATATGTTGACCTGCCATGCAGCTCGTTGGCAAGCCTACCTTAAAGACCCACACCAAAGAACAAAGCGGACCTCTCCTTGCACCGCATCAGCTGGGATCTCCAACCCCACTATACCTTCAGTCCTCTCTGAAACCTGCACTGAGAGGAATGAAGGTGTAGAATTAGGTGTGTCACAGACAAGTACTTGCGGCCACTCTGCTAGCAGTACACCGACGTCCAATTCTAGCAGGCAAATTTCCCTGCCCCAGCTGCTGGACCGTCGAAAGAAGTTCACTCCCAGCCATCCACATGCCCAGCGGTTGAATGCTAGCTTGGCTAAATTGCTAGCGCTTCAACTGCTGCCTTTTCAGTTGGTAGACTCGGCCCCCTTCCGTGAGTTTGTGCAATGTGCGGTTCCTCAGTGGCAGGTTCCCAAACGCCACTTTTTCTCACGGAAGGCGATTCCGGCTCTCTACAGGCATGTGGAAGGCAATGTCTTGGCCTCGCTGGACAGGGCGGTCAGCGGTAAGGTGCATATTACCGCTGACTCATGGTCCAGCAGGCATGGACAGGGACGTTACCTTTCTTTCACGGCCCATTGGGTCACTCTTTTGGCAGCTGGGAAGGATGCAGGACAAGGTGCAGTAGTGTTGGAGGTTGTTCCGCCGCCACGCCTCCAAAATGCTACTACTGGTTGTGACACACCTCTCTCCTCCACCCCCTCCTCTTCTTCTTCCTCCATGGCCTCTTCCTGTGCTTTGTCCTCGGAATCAGCGGTGCTCCGTAGGCGTTCAAGGGGCTACGCAAGTACGCAGGCAAAAAGATGCCATGCCGTGCTTGCGCTGGTGTGTTTGGGGGACAGGAGCCACACTGGGGCAGAGGTCCTGTCTGCTCTGCAGGGGCAGGCCGAGAGGTGGTTGACGCCACGCCAGCTTAAGCCAGGAATGGTGGTTTGCGACAATGGCACCAACCTCCTCTCCGCCCTCCGACAGGGACAACTGACCCATGTGCCCTGTATGGCTCACGTCCTTAACCTGGTGGTGCAGTGGTTCTTGGGCAGGTACCCGGGCTTACAGGATGTCCTGAGGCAGGCCAAGAAAGTCTGTGTGCATTTCCGCAGATCTTATAATGCCAGTGCTCGCCTGGCTGAGCTGCAAAAGGAGTTGAACCTGCCCAAGAACCGCCTTATATGTGACATGCCCACCAGGTGGAACTCAACGTTGGCCATGCTGCAGCGGCTCCACACGCAGCAGAGGGCCATCAATGAGTACCTGTGCGACTACGGCACCAGGACAGGGTCAGGGGAGCTCGGGTTTTTTTCACCACGCCAGTGGGGCATGATCAGGGATGCATGCACTGTCCTGGCACCATTTGAGGAGGCCACGAGGATGGTGAGCAGTGACAGTGCATGCATCAGTGACACTGTACCTCTTGTCCACCTGTTGGAGCACACGCTGCGTGGAATAATGGACAGGGCACTTGAGGCAGAACAGAGGCAGGAAGAGGAGGACTTCCTTGCCTCTCAAGGCCCCCTTTACCCAGACAGTGTTCCTTCTGTCCCACCCATCGCACAGGAAGAGGAGGAGGAGGAGGAGGAGGAGGAGGATTGTGTCAGCATGGAGGTGGAGGCTGGCACTCAGCATCATCAGCAGCAGTCTTTTAGGGATGATTTACAGTCCCAAGAAACCAGTGGACTTGTACGTGGCTGGGAGGAGGTGGCTGCGGATCATGTCGTCCTTAGTGACCCAGAGGACTCCGGACTGAATGCCTCAGCTAACCTACGCTGCATGGCCTCCCTGATCCTGCAAAGTCTGCGGAAGGATCCTCGTATTCTTCGGATCAAGGAGAGGGACCATTACTGGCTGGCCACTCTCCTTGATCCACGGTACAAGGGTAAGGTTGCGGACCTTATGTTACCATCGCAGAGGGAGCAGAGGATGAGACAACTCCGGGAGGCCTTGCAGAAAGGTCTGTGCAACGCGTTCCCAGAGACTGGGAGGTTGCAAACTCCTGGTCCTGGACAACGAGTTGCTGAGGCTTCGGGCAGTCAAAGAAGGAGCGGTGGGGAAGGTGGCCGTCTGACCGATGCGTTCAGACAATTCTTTAGTCCGCAGCCCCAAAGTATGATCGGTTCCAGCAACCATCGCCAGCGTCTGATATACATGGTGCAGGAATACCTAGGGGCAAGGTCAGACTTGGACACCTTCCCCACCGAAAATCCTCTGGCTTACTGGGTCTTGAGGATGGATCACTGGCCAGAGCTTGCACAGTATGCAATTGAGCTACTGGCCTGTCCTGCATCCAGCATTCTTTCAGAACGCACATTCAGTGCTGCTGGAGGATTTGTCACGGATCACAGGGTGCGCCTGTCCACCGACTCGGTTGATCGACTGACTTTCATCAAGATGAACCAGTCTTGGATCACCACCAGCTACCACACACCTGATGCTGATATAACAGACTAATTGATTTTAAAATGTCACATCCCTTCAAGACTGATGCTGATGCTGAGTGCCTGTGCTGTTATGTTGACTGGCTATCCTCCTCCTCCTACTCAATGATACGATTAATGATGATAGCTTGGAAGATCATTTTGGTTTATGGGTGACGCCACCAGTGGCTAAGGCCCAATTTTTCAGCCCCTGTTTAACAGGGGCGTGTAATTACAATTTTTGATGCAATACTTTGCAACAGGCCTCATTGCTGTGCTCCAAGTACAGTATCTGTGAGGGGTTGCAGTGTTGTGCCACCAGTGCCTAAGGCCCAATTTTTCAGCCCCTGTTCAACAGGGGCATGCAATTATAATTATTGATCTAATAATTCACAGCAGGGCCCATTGCTGCGCCCACCAAGAGTAACTGTCAGGCCTTACAGTGTTGTGGCACCAGCACCACCATCACCACCACCACCAAAGGCCCAATTTTTCAGCCCCTGTTCAACAGGGGCATGCAATTATAATTATTGATCTAATAATTCACAGCAGGGCCCATTGCTGCGCCCACCAAGAGTAACTGTCAGGCCATACAGTGTTGTGGCACCAGCACCACCATCACCACCACCACCACCACCAAAGGCCCAATTTTTCAGCCCCTGTTCAACAGGGGCATGCAATTATAATTATTGATCTAATAATTCACAGCAGGGCCCATTGCTGCGCCCACCAAGAGTAACTGTCAGGCCTTACAGTGTTGTGGCACCAGCACCACCATCACCACCACCACCACCACCAAAGGCCCAATTTTTCAGCCCCTGTTCAACAGGGGCATGCAGTTATAATTATTGATCTAATAATTCACAGCAGGGCCCATTGCTGCGCCCACCAAGAGTAACTGTCAGGCCTTACAGTGTTGTGGCACCAGCACCACCATCACCACCACCACCACCACCAAAGGCCCAATTTTTCAGCCCCTGTTCAACAGGGGCATGCAATTATAATTATTGATCTAATAATTCACAGCAGGGCCCATTGCTGCGCCCACCAAGAGTAACGGTCAGGCCTTACAGTGTTGTGGCACCAGCACCACCATCAAAGGCCCAATTTTTACTACCACTGATCAACAATTATATGTTATTACAATTCCTGATATAATAGTTGACAGCAGGGCGTTCCAGCACCCACCAAGAGTAACTGTGAGTGCTTACAGTGTTGTGCCAACACCAACACCTAAGGGGCCAATTTCTGCAGAGTATATACGGCAGGTCCCTACTTTCAAACATCCAACTTACAAACGACTACTACTTGCAAACGGAAGAAGACAACAGGAAGTGAGAGGAAATCTACCCCTTGGAAGGAAAATTCTCTCCTGTAAGAATTAATATGGGAGAAAGGTGTCTCCTCTCTACTGATGCTTTATCACCAATCCTTGTTTCAATAAAAACACCACATTTCAAAAACAGTTGTCATTGGGACGCAAAGTGAGGTGAAATGTTCTGAACAGGGGCACAGACAGCAAAACAAATGTTACAGGGGTGATAACCCTTCCCTATGTTTTCCAAAAAGCTTAAAAATAGATTTTTTGGCTGGAGCTACACTTAAACAATGTACCTGTTCAAAATTACAAACAGATTCTACATAAGAACAAACCTACAGTCCCTGTCTTGTATGCACCGCCTGTATACGGCTGTTCAGAGTATATAGGGCCTTTTTTATTTTGTGTGCGGGGTTCCCCTTAATATCCACACAAGACCCAAAGGGGCTGGTAATGGGCTGGGGTGGGGGGGGGGGGTGATGGGGTAGCTATGCCATTTTTCTTAAAGATTTTCATCCATATTACCGGGACCAGACATTACATTAAAGCCGCAAGCAGTTTTAAATGGCTTTTTTTCCTTTAGAAATGTTATTTTGTGCAGGGACAGTTCTAAACACGGGAAACACGTGGCACTTCACAGGCATACTTTAGACACCCCCCAGGTACAATATTTAAAGGAATATTTGACTTTTTTTTTTCACTTTATGCATCATTAAAATGACTGCTCCCGGAAAACGTCCGTTTTTAAAACTTCTTTTTGCATTGATACATGTCCCCTGGTGCAGAACCCGGGTTCCCAAGTTCTGTTTAGGACAATAACGTGGATAATAGTCGTTATAATTAGCACTTTAGAATCCGAACGTTCGCATCCATTGTATTTAATAGGGTTCTAATGTTCGTGCGAACTTTCGGTCCATTCGCGGGTTCTGGTGCGAACCGAACCCGGGGGTGTTCGGCTCATCACTACTGCCCTGCAACTTTTTACTGTCACAAATGACACTGATTGCAGTGATCAGTAAAAAAATGACCACTGCAAACGGTGCACTGTGACTTGGGGTACTGGGGGTGATCTGGGGGTGACTGGGGGGTGAAAAGTGTGCCTACGTGTACTGGTGTCAGTGGGCTGTTGGTGCACTTAGTGTGAGATGTCTTCTCTCCTCGCGCCGGATCGAAAAGACCGACACGAGGAGAGATGACATCACTTCCTCTGCCTGTGTTTATATTACACAGGCAGAGGAAGGTTTTCATTCGCCGGGAGCGATCGCGAGGGGGTGGCCGGAATCGAACGGCCGTCCCCTCATCCCGGATCGCTCCCGAACAAATAACCATCGCTCACTGTATAGAAGGGGGGTCTGATCTGACCCCCCAACTATACGAAAGGCAGTCACGTACCGGCACGTGATTGTGCCTGTCCGTGCCATTCTGCCGACGCATAATTACAGTGGGCGGTCGTTAAGTGGTTAAATTTATCCGATGAGAAAAAAACCGATAGCAAAATCCGATCGTCTGTGTGGAAATCCATCGGATAAAAAACCCACGCATGCTAAGAATCAAGTCGACGCATGCTCAGAAGCATTGAACTTAATTTTTCTCGGCTCATCGGAGTGTTTTACGTCACCGCGCTTGAAACGGTCCGTTTTTTGACTGATGGTGTGTGGGCAAGACTGATGGAAGACAGTTTTATCGGATTTCTGAAGGAAAAAACCATCGGATTAGAATCCATAGGATATCCGATCGTGTGTACAGGGCTTAAGACAGAGAAGATGGGGTGGGGGAAGCAGAAGAGGAGGTATAGCTATAATTGAACTGTATGAAAGCTTGCTATACTACGTACCTGCCTGCCCGCTTCTCCGCTTATCCACATACTGCCTAGTAGGCTACTGAGCTGGTTCGTATATTATTTAGCCCCTAGGGCCGCTGTCTGCTTACTGGCAGAGTAGACTGATGAACTGGCTTCCTGGTGTTCCTGTATCTATGCCACCTGCAAGTTTCACAAGCAAACACCTGACCCCCCTGCACACCAACTAACTTTAAAAAGCTGATGAAACAGTTACTAGTGCATCGGCATAGTAGCTAGTCTATAGGGTCCCGTGATTTTTACACAGATAGAACTGTACTTAGATGGATATATTGGGAAAAATCCGCGCTAACCTTAAAATAAATTGGTGAATTACTTTACAAAAAAGTGACTAAATTTGATTATAATAGTCAATATGATAAACAACTTTATGGGTGCTGCTAAAGTGAAAAAATTAGCTGGAATAACCGCTACATAAACGTGCATAGATTGGAATTGACAATGCGCTACCCTTTAAATAAGCAAACAAAGTGCTAATTAAAATATGTGAGTTCTCACACACACAAAACACCAATAAGAAAGTCCCGTGTAATTCTCATTAGGCATAAAATGTTACATGTGAACAAAAAAATAATAACATAAAAATATTAATAAAAATTAAACATAAAAACGTGTGTATAAATATATGTGCAAAGTTCCAAATAACGTTGATTCAGCCGAACAATCACATCTGCTGATGTGTGTGCGATGTAATCTTCTAAACTGTTGTGAGTGGAGACTCCATATCCAATTGGTTCAGATAAGAAATAGAAGAAATAGCAGCTTACCGAATCCAGTGGATCTCTATGACGGAGATCTTTAGGGGCTCAAGCTCATATATACTTCCCACCAAGCTGACAACCAAAGAGCATTGGACTCAGACGAAATCTTCCTCCACTTCCTAGGCTGAAAGAAATTTCCCTCCTGGTATCAGCTGGCGTGCTTATCTCATACGAAAAAAGATTTGTTTGGAAGAAAAAAATGAAGAACTCGTGGTGCAGTATTTCTTTGTTAAAAAAATAAGATATCCTTTATTTAAGCTGGATAAAAAATGCATCAAACACGTAATCCATTAAGGAGCGACAAGTTCAAAAAACGCTGCAAGTACTCAGCTGCGGTCTCTGCCGATCAGCTGTTGCGTAGTGACGTCACGTTCGACAGCTGATCGGCAGAGACCGCAGCTGAGTACTTGCAGCGTTTTTTGAACTTGTCGCTCCTTAATGGATTACGTGTTTGATGCATTTTTTATCCAGCTTAAATAAAGGATATCTTATTTTTTTAACAAAGAAATACTGCACCATGAGTTCTTCATTTTTTTCTTCCAAACAAATCTTTTTTCGTATGAGATAAGCACGCCAGCTGATACCAGGAGGGAAATTTCTTTCAGCCTAGGAAGTGGAGGAAGATTTCGTCTGAGTCCAATGCTCTTTGGTTGTCAGCTTGGTGGGAAGTATATATGAGCTTGAGCCCCTAAAGATCTCCGTCATAGAGATCCACTGGATTCGGTAAGCTGCTATTTCTTCTATTTCTTATCTGAACCAATTGGATATGGAGTCTCCACTCACAACAGTTTAGAAGATTACATCGCACACACATTAGCAGATGTGATTGTTCGGCTGAATCAACGTTATTTGGAACTTTGCACATATATTTATACACACGTTTTTATGTTTAATTTTTATTAATATTTTTATATTATTATTTTTTTGTTCACATGTAACATTTTATGCCTAATGAGAATTACACGGGACTTTCTTATTGGTGTTTTGTGTGTGTGAGAACTCACATATTTTAATTAGCACTTTGTTTGCTTATTTAAAGGGTAGCGCATTGTCAATTCCAATCTAAGAACTGTACTTAGGCCCGCCTATTGATCAGTGGGATCGGGTACTTAGAGATGTACACATTGGACGGTCATATACACTTGTCGGATGATGAACTGGTTTGTATGCATCTTGGCTTCCCTGATTAATTGCATGCTACTATATGTACTAGACTGCAAAGGAAGAGAACAGAGGATGAAGTAAGGAAAACAGATGAAAAGGCAGTGTTACAAGTGAACAGTTCTAGAATATACCATACAACATATGTGACTGCTTGCGGATTCTATCACACACATATAATCGACAGTCAGATCTGTTTGCAGCCTATCTACTCCCTAGAGTCGCTGCTGCTAGCTCATATTGCAGTCCGTCCTCTTAAACACCTGTATTAATGTAGGTCGGTCTGGAAGCATTTTAAAAGACGTGGAGCTATGTAGTGGCAATAAGCGACAAGAAAAATAGGAACCCAGTAGAAACGGATGAAAATAAGAGTTCTACCATGTGAGGGCGGGGGAGGGGGAGGAGAGACGGGGAAAGGGAGGGTTGGGAGGAGTGGGGAAAGGTTCACTGTAAAATCTTAGAAGGTAAAATTGTTGATAGGTTGTAAATTGTAGTGTAGCGGGTATGTACTTTCCCGGGTGTAAATTTGAACTTACAGAATGGGGAAAAAATTGCGCTACTAAATGAAACAAGTAAATTTATATATATATATATATACCTATATATATATACACATATATATATATAAGGCTGCCAGCATCAGCAATCAGACACAATGCAAAGGAAAATATAAAGATAATAAATGCGGCGCCTAAAATAGTGACAAAAGCCCAGAGACACGTATGAATCTAGGTATGTAGTAGGTGAAGAAATAAGTGACTTCAAGTGATCTGGTGAACTGATAACCAGGTGCAGATACACAAATCATAAATTCACACCAAAATCTATATGTCACAATGTAATACGAACATATAACAGAAACAGTTCAGTGAAAATGTCCAGTATGAAAACTAGAATCAAAAGAGTAGGTGAACATCAGAGCGTGGTCTCCACATATGGAATCAAGCTGGCTTATGGTTCATACATAGCATTACTTCAGACCGTTGTGGCACCCAGGGATGTGACTCCAACACCAGGAAGGGGGAGAAGAAATGAATACTCTCACCCCTAAACGTAGACTCACACACCAGCGGTGGTGGGTCAAACAGGCGACAGATGTAGTTGTAGATTCATCTGGGTATCTTCTCACAGACTTGCCATAAAAGGGATGGACTCCCGGGATCAGCTCTCTCCAAGGCAGTGACACAAAATTCCAGACCGTCAGCACATCCAGAGTAATGATATCAATCATATGAAAAAGTGAAAAAAAAGGAGGCTCCACATAGTGCAGGATCAGATGGTAAAAAATAAAACTCCTATTTATTCATAAAAAACATCCAGAACAAACCACACAAGGTTTTAAAATAAAAATAAAAAATTGTTGTTCAATACAGGCATCAATGCAGAGGCTTGCATAATAGTGATCACGAATAAATACAAAAAATGGCGAAGCTAGAAAGCAGGTTCATGTACCCGACATGTTTCGCATAAAAAATGCATCAACTGGGGCATAAACCTGCACAGAAAATACCACGCCATTATATAGGAAACATAAAGTGATAGGAACATGCCTCAGCTGTTGGGTATACACCCTCTGCAAGAGACTGTCCAATCACAAATTCAAAAACGCCGCCCTATTGATTGTCATCAATACAGCCAAAGCACACAGCCAATAAAAATGGTCGGAGCGACGTATGACACCGCGTCCTCACGCTGTCGTTGGAGAGCGTCATCACGCTACTACATCCAAAGATAATATTGCGTTCCAAGCCTCTCTCGCAGAGCGCCGTCACGTGAACCGCAACAGGGCCTGCGTCGAACGTCAATGCCGTCGGAGAACATCATCACGCTATATGTGCTCCAAACCTCTGTCACAGGAACACATCGCGTGAACCACATTGGAGCCTGCATCGAATGACACTGACGTAGGAGAGCGTCATCACGCTATTAGCATAGGATGTATGCGTTCCACATCTCCGTCGCAGGAAACCAACGCGTGAACCGCACTAATGACCTGCATCCAACGGCAACCATGTCTACCTGTCGTAGCAAAGTTCGTGCACTCATTCATCATGGCTTAGCAAAGGGGCAGTCGGAACGTAAACATTACCGCCCCGCACTGATGACGAGCAAGAGAGGGGACAAACAAATTAAAAAAATATATTTTTTTGTAAAAAAATGCATTTTGAAAAAAGGACCCTGACAGGCTGATCAACACAAAATGCCTCTTATTAACAATGTGAAATATAGAATACAGAACCTAGAACATCCTGTCACCATGTTAATAAGATATGAAGTGTGTCACTTCAGCAAAAATTGCGTACATAGGTGATAGTATGTCAACACATCTCTATAATCTATGCAAATATAGTGAAGAATGTACAAATGTATAACAACATCTAACATAATCCATCATAGAAACTAATAAAATAACATGAACAATTTAAAAAAAATCCCTAAAATATACATACTCAATACTAGAAAAGATGGTATACCCAAACTAACCATCTCAAGAATATATATTGTGATATATGGCTGCTACTGGTGTATAGTATGCCCAAATAGTACATGCCAAACGAATACCTAATTATAAATTGGTCTAAAAAGACCAAATGATACATACAACGAAAAAAAAATAGGAAGGCCAAAAGGAGTGGATGGTATGACAACAAGGTAAGAACACTAAACAAGATGATAGTTATACCCAAGTATAAACTGCAATAGATCGAGGGGATGATTGCACATTATGCTTTGTTAATGAAGGAATTGATATCCCACTCGATGTTTAACCCGAAGGGCGAATAACATCGGAGTTGGTAAATCCAGAAAGTTTCCAATTGGGAAACTCCCCTAACACGGGACTCCCCTCTCCAGTGAGGAACAAAATCGTCTATCACTTGAAATTTAGTACCTGTAACCATCTTGTTATGAACTTGTAGGTAGTGTCTTGGTACACTATGATTAGTGCGACCCTTTTTGATGCCAGATATGTGCTCATTTACACGAATGGAAAAATTACGAATGGTACGACCCACATACTGTTTATTGCATGGGCATGTGATCAAATATACAATGAACCTAGTTGTGCATGTAGTGAACTGCTTCATGTGGTATATGGTAGAGGTAGTAGAAGATGTGAAGCTGACACTTCTAATACGACCAATAGTATTGTGTATACACACATTACATCTCTTACACGGATAATAACCCTTCATTCCAGGGAAGAGGGACAAGCCTTGCTTAACTGGGGGGTCGACCACATTAGGAGAGATATGATTGCGAAGAGATGGTGCCCCTCTATATACTACACCAGCTCTCTCAGGAAGCACAGGACCTAAAAGAGGATCATTTTTAAGAATGTCCCAATGACGATTGAGAATCTTCTTAATCTGTCTGTGCTGAACAGAATATTGGGTCATAAAAGACCATTTGAATTGTGGATCGGGCAATCTCTTGGGTTGTTCAATGACGAGAGATTGTCTGTCCAACACAGACACTCTATCTATCTCGGCGTCAATAACAGAGGGAAGATAGCCTTTTTTGACAAATCTTGTCTTCAAGGTGTCTGCCTGTGTATGGAAATCGTCAAGATATGTGCAGTTTCTCTTAATACGAAGTAATTGGCTATACCGCACGGATTTAAGCCAAGAACTGTAATGGCAGCTGTCTATTGGGATGTATCCATTTTTGTCCGTTGGCTTAAAAAACGTCTTGGTCACCAATCGTTGGTCCACAACAGAGATTTCAAGATCCAAAAAATGGATGGTGTTACGACTCATCTCATAAGTTAACGTAATACCCATGTCATTATCATTCAGGGTAACCATGAAGTCATGAAGAGATTCATCGTCACCCCTCCACAGGAGGAGGATGTCGTCTATATACCTCGCCCACAGAACTAGCTCTGGGCGCTGTAAGGCATAGACGACATCCTCCTCCCATCGGGCCATAAAAAGGTTCGCAAGGCTAGGCACAAACTTTGCCCCCATAGCGACACCCTTTGTTTGTAGAAAAAACTGGCCCTGATACCAAAAATAATTTGACTGAGTAGCAAAAAGTAATAAATCCATAATATACCGTTGTTGGACTTGAGGTATTAAATCACTCATAGCCATGAAGTGTCTAACTGCATTCAATCCCAATTTATGCGGTATACATGTATATAAGGACGCCACGTCAGCGGTGACAAGAATACAATCATCACTGAAGTCAACGTTCTCTAGCAGACGTATAGTAGCTCCAGTATCCTTTAGAAAGGATGGGGTGGATCGAACCAATGGTTGGAGATGAAAATCTATGTACCGTCCGATACGGGACGTCACAGAATCGATCCCGCTTACTATAGGTCTGCCAGGAGGGTGCGTGATACTTTTATGGACTTTCGGGAGATAGTACATAATAGGAATTCTAGGTGCCACAGGCACCAGAAAATCCTTCTCCTTTTTGTCCAATACCCCCAGTTGAAACCCTCTATCGATCAAACCAATCAGGTCTTTCTTCAATACCTTAGTAGGATCCTTAATTAAGGGCATATAGGTGCTGGTATCATCCAAAATTCTACACTTTTCGGTGTGATAATCGTTTTTATCCAAAATCACTAAGCCACCCCCCTTATCCGCGGGGCGGATTATAATATCTTTGCGCTCACATAAGGTTTTTAAACCTATTTTGATATCTGGGTGGTCATAAGTTTTGGACTTAGGTAGTGCTTCCAGATCCTTAAGGACCATATCTCTAAACACTTTGATAGATGGTGCAAAAACATTGGGGGGATTAAATAAAGAAGGGTTCGAAAGGCCAGTATGAATGACACAATTAGTACCCTAATTTGCATTCCTAGGTTGGGATGGATTGGCAATAAAATGCCTCTGTATATTAAGTTTGCGAACGTACTTGTGTACGTCCACAAAAGTATTGAATTTATTCAAGGTCTTGGAAGGTACATATTTCAGACCCTTATCCAAAGTGCGCAATTCGGCATCTGAAAATGTTGCCTTACTTAAATTAAAAATACCACTCATATTGAAATTTAGACTTTCCTTCTTTTTCCTGGCCTGCCTCCCACCTCGAGTGCCTCGTCTGATTCTCCTCTTCGCTTGGGGCCTGCAAGCGCTCTGGGAAAATCCAAGTGGGGGGCGGTGTATGTATCATTATAGGTATAAGGTGATCTAACATATTGATCATGATCTCTCTGCATATAAGGATAATGTGATTCCTGATTGTTCCGAGATACTCCCTCTCTAAGAGGTGAGAACCTATTATATGTCTGGACAGGTGTGTGTTGCGAATAATAGGGTTCTTGATAGTGGCCTCCATGGTTGTTATTGTGACCATATGATGGCCTCTCCTGATAATCAGAATATCTTTGGCCATCATTCTTGCCATAACTTGTACCTCTACCCCTATTTCTCATATTGCTTCCTCTCCCACGTGGCGGGTTATTACCTCTACCTGCCCTGTTGGGAGTGTAATCATTAGTCCTTTGCCCATGAGGGGCATTGGGAGTGCGAGGATATGCAATCCTATTTGTAGTAGATGGTTGAGTAGGGGGTGCTGCCACTATTGGTGGAAGTGATATATCCATCTGTACAGGAGCAGAAGGATCGGATTGAGGTACGATATCCTTTTTTTGCCAGTTGAAGACAAAATTAGTACTGTAATCACTAACATCACGGGTATATTTCTTCTGCTTTTTAGAGCGTTGATCTCTTTCTTCCTTCTCAAGAAGAGTTTTGAGACCTGTTGAAGGGGAAATATACTCGGGTGTAGCCTTATGTGGAAGAAGCTGATCTCTGAGTTCCCTGATTTCTTTATCAATGATGGACATTCTGGTCCTCTTTTTGTCAACAAGAAAACCCAGAAAGTTAATGCCCGCCTCATTAAAATAACGAAACCAGGCATCTATGTCAGGATCGCCTTGTTGGGGGTGTACATCCCATCGTAACCCTCTGGGTACCATACGTTCCTTTGAATATTGTTCTAGGAACGCTATGTCCCATTCTAAATGGATCTCTGAAACCATGAGGTTTTTAAGCCTCATGAAAAGACCACTGACCTCTGAATAAACATTTAGAGGAACAAATACTCCCTCCGTGCTAAAGGAACGAGAAGTTCTATAATCAAACACATCCATTACAACTGAATGTAAGTGAGTAGCTGCAACAATAAAATAGTCTCAAAGAAAATACAGAATGGGGAAAAAATTGCGCTACTAAATGAAACAAGTAAATTTATATATATATATATATACCTATATATATATACACATATATATATATAAGGCTGCCAGCATCAGCAATCAGACACAATGCAAAGGAAAATATAAAGATAATAAATGCGGCGCCTAAAATAGTGACAAAAGCCCAGAGACACGTATGAATCTAGGTATGTAGTAGGTGAAGAAATAAGTGACTTCAAGTGATCTGGTGAACTGATAACCAGGTGCAGATACACAAATCATAAATTCACACCAAAATCTATATGTCACAATGTAATACGAACATATAACAGAAACAGTTCAGTGAAAATGTCCAGTATGAAAACTAGAATCAAAAGAGTAGGTGAACATCAGAGCGTGGTCTCCACATATGGAATCAAGCTGGCTTATGGTTCATACATAGCATTACTTCAGACCGTTGTGGCACCCAGGGATGTGACTCCAACACCAGGAAGGGGGAGAAGAAATGAATACTCTTACCCCTAAACGTGGACTCTTACACCAGCGGTGGTGGGTCAAACAGGCGACAGATGTAGTTGTGGATTCATCTGGGTATCTCCTCACAGACTGGCCATAAAAGGGATGGACTCCCGGGATCAGCTCTCTCCAAGGCAGTGACACAAAATTCCAGACCGTCAGCACATCCAGAGTAATGATATCAATCATATGAAAAAGTGAAAAAAAGGAGGCTCCACATAGTGCAGGATCAGATGGTAAAAAATAAAACTCCTATTTATTCATAAAAAACATCCAGAACAAACCACACAAGGTTTTAAAATAAAAATAAACCTTTTTATGGCCCGATGGGAGGAGGATGTTGTCTATGCCTTACAGCGCCCAGAGCTAGTTCTGTGGGCGAGGTATATAGACGACATCCTCCTCCTGTGGAGGGGTGACGATGAATCTCTTCATGACTTCATGGTTACCCTTAATGATAATGACATGGGTATTACGTTAACTTATGAGATGAGTCGTAACACCATCCATTTTTTGGATCTTGAAATCTCTGTTGTGGACCAACGATTGGTGACCAAGACGTTTTTTAAGCCAACGGACAAAAATGGATACATCCCAATAGACAGCTGCCATTACAGTTCTTGGCTTAAATCCGTGCCGTATAGCCAATTACTTCGTAATTAGGAGAAACTGCACATATCTTGACGATTTCCATACACAGGCAGACACCTTGAAGACAAGATTTGTCGAAAAAGGCTATCTTCCCTCTGTTATTGACGCCGAGATAGATAGAGTGTCTGTGTTGGACAGACAATCTCTCGTCATTGAACGACCCAAGAGATTGCCCGATCCACAATTCAAATGGTCTTTTATGACCCAATATTCTGTTCAGCACAGACAGATTAAGAAGATTCTCAATCGTCATTGGGACATTCTTAAAAATGATCCTCTTTTAGGTCCTGTGCTTCCTGAGAGAGCTGGTGTAGTATATAGAGGGGCACCATCTCTTCACAATCATATCGCTCCTAATGTGGTCGACCCCCCAGTTAAGCAAGGCTTGTCCCTCTTCCCTGGAATGAAGGGTTATTATCCGTGTAAGAGATGTAATGTGTGTATACACAATACTATTGGTCGTATTAGAAGTGTCAGCTTCACATCTTCTACTACCTCTACCATATACCACATGAAGCAGTTCACTACATGCACAACTAGGTTCATTGTATATTTGATCACATGCCCATGCAATAAACAGTATGTGGGTCGTACCATTCGTAATTTTTCCATTCGTGTAAATGAGCACATATCTGGCATCAAAAAAGGTCGCACTAATCATAGTGTACCAAGACACTACCTACAAGTTCATAACAAGATGGTTACAGGTACTACATTTCAAGTGATAGACCATTTTGTTCCTCACTGGAGAGGGGAGTCCCATGTTAGGGGAGTTTCCCAATTGGAAACTTTCTGGATTTACCAACTCCGATGTTATTCGCCCTTCGGGTTAAACATCGAGTGGGATATCAATTCCTTCATTAACAAAGCATAATGTGCAATCATCCCCTCGATCTATTGCAGTTTATACTTGGGTATAACTATCATCTTGTTTAGTGTTCTTACCTTGTTGTCATACCATCCACTCCTTTTGGCCTTCCTATTTTTTTTTCGTTGTATGTATCATTTGGTCTTTTTAGACTAATTTATAATTAGGTATTCGTTTGGCATGTACTATTTGGGCATACTTTACACCAGTAGCAGCCATATATCACAATATATATTCTTGAGATGGTTAGTTTGGGTATACCATCTTTTCTAGTATTGAGTATGTATATTTTAGGGATTTTTTTTAAATTGTTCATGTTATTTTATTAGTTTCTATGATGGATTATGTTAGATGTTGTTATACATTTGTACATTCTTCACTATATTTGCATAGATTATAGAGATGTGTTGACATACTATCACCTATGTACGCAATTTTTGCTGAAGTGACACACTTCATATCTTATTAACATGGTGACAGGATGTTCTAGGTTCTGTATTCTATATTTCACATTGTTAATAAGAGGCATTTTGTGTTGATCAGCCTGTCAGGGTCCTTTTTACAAAATGCATTTTTTTACAAAAAAAAATATATTTTTAATTTGTTTGTCCCCTCTCTTGCTCGTCATCAGTGCGGGGCGGTAATTTTTACGTTCCGACCGCCCCTTTGCTAAGCCATGATGAATGAGCGCACGAACTTTGCTACGACAGGTAGACATGGTTGCCGTTGGATGCAGGTCATTAGTGCGGTTCACGCGTTGGTTTCCTGCGACGGAGATGTGGAACGCATACATCCTATGCTAATAGCGTGATGACGCTCTCCTACGTCAGTGTCGTTCGATGCAGGCTCCAATGTGGTTCATGCGATGTGTTCCTGTGAGAGAGGTTTGGAGCACATATAGCGTGATGATGTTCTCCGACGGCATTGACGTTCGACGCAGGCCCTGTTGCGGTTCACGTGACGGCGCTCTGCAAGAGAGGCTTGGAACGCAATAATATCTTTGGATGTAGTAGCGTGATGACGCTCTCCAACGACAGCGTGAGGACGCGGTGTCATACGTCGCTCCGACCATTTTCATTGGCTGTGTGCTTTGGCTGTATTGATGACAATCAATAGGGCGGCGTTTTTGAATTTGTGATTGGACAGTCTCTTGCAGAGGGTGTATACCCAACAGCTGAGACATGTTCCTATCACTTTATGTTTCCTATATAATGGCGTGGTATTTTCTGTGCAGGTTCATGCCCCAGTTGATGCATTTTTTATGCGAAACATGTCGGGTACATGAACCTGCTTTCTAGCTTCGCCATTTTTTGTATTTATTCGTGATCACTATTATGCAAGCCTCTGCATTGATGCCTGTATTGAACAACAATTTTTTATTTTTATTTTAAAACCTTGTGTGGTTTGTTCTGGATGTTTTTTATGAATAAATAGGAGTTTTATTTTTTACCATCTGATCCTGCACTATGTGGAGCCTCCTTTTTTTTCACTTTTTCATATGATTGATATCATTACTCTGGATGTGCTGACGGTCTGGAATTTTGTGTCACTGCCTTGGAGAAAGCTGATCCCGGGAGTCCACCCCTTTTATGGCCAGTCTGTGAGGAGATACCCAGATGAATCTACAACTACATCTGTCGCCTGTTTGACCCACCACCGCTGGTGTGTGAGTCCATGTTTAGGGGTAAGAGTATTCATTTCTTCTCCCCCTTCCTGGTGTTGGAGTCACATCCCTGGGTGCCACAACGGTCTGAAGTAATGCTATGTATGAACCATAAGCCAGCTTGATTCCATATGTGGAGACCACGCTCTGATGTTCACCTACTCTTTTGATTCTAGTTTTCATACTGGACATTTTCACTGAACTGTTTCTGTTATATGTTTTTACTATTACATTGTGACATATAGATTTTGGTGTGAATTTATGATTTGTGTATCTTCACCTGGTTATCAGTTCACCAGATCACTTGAAGTCACTTATTTCTTCATCTACTACATACCTAGATTCATACGTGTCTCTGGGCTTTTGTCACTATTTTAGGCGCCGCATTTATTATCTTTATATTTTCCTTTGCATTGTGTCTGATTGCTGATGCTGGCAGCCTTATATATATATGTGTATATATATATAAGTATATATATTGTGAGGGGGTTAGCTCGGCAGCGGGTGTGTGTGACCCCCGGGATGGGCTCCCCACACAAAACAGGCCCAGCAAACGGAGGTTGTGGTTTTCAAAATCAAAAAGGTGCGGTTTATTTTCTATTTACAGTGACAAAACACAGCAAAGCAAAAGAAACATAAATAAAATAAATCCTGGCCAACTTGACCTCTGACTAAACATACAGGTTTCCTAACTAACAACTGGGATCAGCCTAGTGCTGTCCTAGTCCCTAAGTCCCTGGTTTTAAATGTCCAAGCAAATAGCCACACAGGCTTTGTCTCACCGCACAGGGGTTCACTCTCCCTAGACAGTCCACACAGGTCTGGTTCCAGGCATGAGCAAACACCTAATGAATCTGGGAGTTCTTATAGAGGCCTAAATGAGCTGACAAGCTTCAGCTGGTCTCATCAACTCCCTGTCTGCACGACGCCCCACACTCTCCCTAGAGGTATGAGTCATCCATGAGCCCACTAGCCTCAGCTGGGCTTATACAACTCTCCACCTAGTTGTATAAGTCGGCGTAAAGCCTGAATCTGGGCGAAATATATCTACCCCCCTGGATGCAACCAGGTGACTTTACCTTCCTGCTGTCACATACCCCCCCCCTCTTGTTTTAACCTCGGGGTTGGAACACCAGCAATCAGGCATTCATGTACTCGAGACAAAGCATCCACATTCCCCATTTGAACGCCAGGGCGATGCTTTACTGTGAAGTTGAATTCCTGGAGGGCCAGGAACCACCTATTCACTCTTCTATTTGTTTCCTTGTTTTGAGCCATCCACTTTAACGGAGCGTGATCCGTAACCATGTCAAAGTGCCTACCTAGCAGGTAGTACCGAAGGGAATCCAGAGCCCACTTCACCGCTAAACACTCCTTTTCAACGGTGGCGTAATTTACCTCATGGGACTTCAACTTCCTGCTGAGGTAAATGACTGGGTGCTCTTCCCCGTTCCAGACCTGGGACAATACTGCTCCTAACCCCACATCTGACGCATCACTTTGTACGACAAAGTCTTTAGAGAAGTCGGGTGAGTACAACACTGGCTGGCTACATAAGGCTTGTTTCAAGAATTGGAATGCTGCCTCAGCCTCGGGGGTCCATTTAATCATGACCGACCCTTTCCCCTTCGTCAGGTTGGTTAGGGGCACAGCCTTAGAAGCAAAGTGGGGAATGAATCGCTGATAATACCCAGCGATTCCCAGAAAGGCTCGTACCTGCTTCTTGCTGTTGGGACGTGGCCAACTCTGGATGGCCTCGACTTTGTTGAGTTGGGGTTTTATTACTCCCCTCCCAATGGTGTACCCAAGATATTTGGCCTCCTCCTGCCCAATGGTACACTTCTTGGGGTTAGCCGTAAACCCCGCTTCCCGAACAGAGTCCAGGACTGCTTGCACTTTTGGCAGATGTGAGGCCCAATCTGTGCTATGGACAATTACGTCATCCAGGTAAGCCGCAGCATACTTCCGATGGGGCCTCAGCATCTGGTCCATTTTCCGCTGGAATGTGGCCGGCGCATTCTGTAACCCGAACGGCATTCTTTTATATTGGAACGCCCCGTCTGGGGTTACAAATGCGGTTTTCTCTTTGGCCGACTTGGCCAGGGGGATTTGCCAATACCCTTTTGTGAGGTCAAGAGTCGTCATGTATCGGGCTGTTCCCAGCCGGTCGATCAACTCATCTATACGTGGCATGGGGTAGGTGTCAAATTTTGTAACTTTGTTCAACTGACGAAAATCGTTACAAAATCGCCAGCTCCCATCCGGTTTAGGCACCAACACAATGGGACTAGACCAATCACTTTGGGACTCCTCTATCACCCCTAAGTTCAGCATTTTCTGTACTTCCTCCCGTATTGCCTCCCGTCGGGCCTCTGGGATCCGATAGGGTTTTAACTTCACCCTTTCACCGGGCGGGGTAATGATGTCATGCTCTACCCCAGATGTTTGTCCCGGCAGCTCAGAGAATACCTCCTTGTTGCGAAGCACAAACTCCTTAACCTCCTGTTGTTGGGGTTGTGACAAGGTGGCTGCTATTCCAACCTCAGGAATCACGCAACCAGTTTGAGCTGGTGACCAAGTGTCTGCGACTAGGGACTCTCTATCCCTCCAGGCTTTCAACAGATTAACGTGATAGATCTGTTCGGGCTTTCGCCTTCCTGGTTGTCTGACCTTGTAATTCACTTCGCTCACTTTTTCCATTATCTCATAGGGGCCTTGCCATTTGGCAAGGAATTTACTTTCAACCGTAGGGACAAGTACCAGTATCCTATCCCCCGGGGAAAAGGTACGGGTCTTGGCTCCACGGTTGTACACTCTCTGCTGTGCTAACTGCGCTTGGGCCAAATGTTCCTTCACGATGGGCATTACCTGTGCAATTCGGTCTTGCATCAGGGCGACATGCTCAATCACACTCCTGTGGGGAGAACTCTCACTTTCCCAAGTTTCCTTGGCAATATCCAACAGCCCTCTTGGGTGTCTCCCATACAGTAACTCAAAGGGGGAGAATCCCGTAGAGGATTGGGGCACCTCCCTAATAGCAAACATCAAATAAGGAAGTAGACAGTCCCAATCCTTTCCATCTCTATCCACCACTTTCTTCAACATTTGTTTTAGGGTTTTGTTGAATCTTTCAACCAGCCCATCGGTTTGGGGGTGATACACAGATGTACGCAATTGCGTCACTTTGAACAATTTACACAGCTCTTTCATAACCCGGGACATAAAGGGTGTACCTTGGTCCGTAAGCAGTTCTTTACAAATACCCACCCGGCTAAAAACAAGAGATAGCTCTTTGGCTATGGTTTTGGCCGAGGTATTTCTGAGAGGGATCGCTTCTGGATAACGGGTGGCATAGTCCATTATAACCAATATGTACTGGTGCCCCCTAGCGGACTTGATTATAGGACCTACCAAATCCATTGCGATTCTCTCAAACGGGACCTCAATGATGGGTAGAGGGACCAGCGGGCTACGGAAATGTGGCATCGGGGCCGACCTCTGACACACAGGGCAGGAGGAACAATAATTTTCTATGTCCTTCATCACCCCCGGCCAATAGAATCTCTGTAATACCCTCTCTCGGGTTTTCTCTGTCCCCAGATGACCTCCAAGAATGTGCCCATGGGCCAACTCCAACACCAACTTCCTGTAAGGTTTGGGCACCACAAGCTGCTCAACGGTTTCTTCTGCCCTTTTTGCCACCCGATACAGTAGGTCCTTCTCTACGCTGAAGTATGGGTAAGTGCAGGTATTATCTGGGTTCACTAACTCGCCATCTATTTCCACTACGTTTTCCCGTGCCTTTATTAGGGCGGGGTCTTTTAACTGTTCTGTGGCAAAATTTTCCCTGTGAACCTCCAGATCAGAAAACTCCACAGACGGTAGGTTTTCGTCTGAGGAGGTGGGCTCCTCTCCAGTTTCTTGAGTCTCCCCTGCCAATACTGACAAGGGAAATTCTGGAGAGTCCTCACCACTCTCAGAGGAGTTCTGGCTATCACATTCCTGGTACATAGGGGCACCAGTGGGGGGCTCAGGATCATCCCACAGTTCCCAGAACTTCGGAAAATCCCTTCCCACAATGGCATCATGCGGTAATTGAGATACTAACCCCACTGGATGAGAGAGGGTACCTTTGGGGGTCTCGAAACACACTGTAGTCACTGGATACTCTCGGGTGTCCCCATGCACACAAATAACAGCTACCTTGCTATTCCCAGAGACCTCTGTTTTAACTAATTCAGCCTTTATCAGGGTCACAAGGCTACCTGAATCCAGCAATACCACAACATTTCTACCATTAACACACATTTTGCATAAATGTTTCTCAGTTCCTCGAATGGCAGTGCATGCGACTGTCGCACACAGCGACTGACGTCTGCCCGTCAGAAAGTCACACTGCATGGGTTCCTCCACAACCGGGCAATTGGCTGCAATATGTCCCGCTTGCCGGCAGCGGTAGCAAACGATCCTTCTTGCCGCCTCTTGAGCCGCTGATTTCCCAGGCTGTTCTCGCCAAACTTGGGGTAGAGCTCCCACCCTCTCACTCTCTCCACCCTTACCCCTTGGAATCCTCTTATCCGCCCCTGGGGATGGTCTGGTCCTAGGGTGGAAAGTCCGAGTGTCTCTGGAAGAGGCCGTCAGGTTCTCTGTAGCCAAGTATTTCTCCACACGATCCACAAGACCATCGGCCGTCTCTGGGTCTCCATGGCTTACCCACTTTTGGATGGCAGTAGGAAGAGCTCTCAAAAACCGATCCATTACAACACGTTCCACAATCTTTGGTGCGGACAAAGTCTCTGGCTGTAGCCACTTTCTGCTCAGGTGAATGAGATCATACATTTGAGACCTGGGGGGTTTTCCAAGCTGGAAAGTCCAGTTATGCACACGCTGAGCCCGGACAGCCTGGGTGACACCCAGCCTTGCCAAAATTTCAGCTTTTAGCATCACATAGTCTTTTGCTTGGTTAGGCTCTAGGTCATAGTAAGCTTTCTGCGATTCACCAGTTAACAGAGGAGCCACCAGTCCAGCCCACTGCTCCTCAGGCCACTTTTCTCTTTCAGCGGTCCTTTCAAATGTGGTCAAAAATACCTCTGGATCATCCTCTCCAGTCATTTTTGTCAATAAACGACTCACCCCAAAGGACGCGGTATTAGTGGGACGGCTTTCCTCACTGGTCTGCGGACGTTGCTGCATTACTGCTTCCATTTGTTGTAGTCTCTGCTCTTGCTTCTGTAACAGGTCTATGAAGCGGGCCTCAGATTGCTGCTGGGCTTGTTGCTGAGCTTCCAGACTCTGTTGGTGAGCTTGCTGCTGGGCTGCGAAGCTCTGTTGATGAGCTGCAAGGCTCCTTTGCAAACCTGCATTTGTCTGCTGTTGAGTGGCATTTGCTAGAGCCAGCTGTTTCAGTATCTCCTCCATGCTGGCTTAAAAAAAACTGCCACTGGTTCTCCACCAACTGTGAGGGGGTTAGCTCGGCAGCGGGTGTGTGTGACCCCCGGGATGGGCTCCCCACACAAAACAGGCCCAGCAAACGGAGGTTGTGGTTTTCAAAATCAAAAAGGTGCGGTTTATTTTCTATTTACAGTGACAAAACACAGCAAAGCAAAAGAAACATAAATAAAATAAATCCTGGTCAACTTGACCTCTGACTAAACATACAGGTTTCCTAACTAACAACTGGGATCAGCCTAGTGCTGTCCTAGTCCCTAAGTCCCTGGTTTTAAATGTCCAAGCAAATAGCCACACAGGCTTTGTCTCACCGCACAGGGGTTCACTCTCCCTAGACAGTCCACACAGGTCTGGTTCCAGGCATGAGCAAACACCTAATGAATCTGGGAGTTCTTATAGAGGCCTAAATGAGCTGACAAGCTTCAGCTGGTCTCATCAACTCCCTGTCTGCACGACGCCCCACACTCTCCCTAGAGGTATGAGTCATCCATGAGCCCACTAGCCTCAGCTGGGCTTATACAACTCTCCACCTAGTTGTATAAGTCGGCGTAAAGCCTGAATCTGGGCGAAATATATCTACCCCCCTGGATGCAACCAGGTGACTTTACCTTCCTGCTGTCACAATATATATATATATATAAATTTACTTGTTTCATTTAGTAGCGCAATTTTTTCCCCATTCTGTATTTTCTTTGAGACTATTTTATTGTTGCAGCTACTCACTTACATTCAGTTGTAATGGATGTGTTTGATTATAGAACTTCTCGTTCCTTTAGCACGGAGGGAGTATTTGTTCCTCTAAATGTTAATTCAGAGGTCAGTGGTCTTTTCATGAGGCTTAAAAACCTCATGGTTTCAGAGATCCATTTAGAATGGGACATAGCGTTCCTAGAACAATATTCAAAGGAACGTATGGTACCCAGAGGGTTACGATGGGATGTACACCCCCAACAAGGCGATCCTGACATAGATGCCTGGTTTCGTTATTTCAATGAGGCGGGCATTAACTTTCTGGGTTTTCTTGTTGACAAAAAGAGGACCAGAATGTCCATCATTGATAAAGAAATCAGGGAACTCAGAGATCAGCTTCTTCCACATAAGGCTACACCCGAGTATATTTCCCTTTCAACAGGTCTCAAAACTCTTCTTGAGAAGGAAGAAAGAGATCAATGCTCTAAAAAGCAGAAGAAATATACCCATGATGTTAGCGATTACAGTACTAATTTTGTCTTCAACTGGCAAAAAAAGGATATCGTACCTCAATCCGATCCTTCTGCTCCTGTACAGATGGATATATCACTTCCACCAATAGTGGCAGCACCCCCTACTCAACCATCTACTACAAATAGGATTGCATATCCTCGCACTCCCAATGCCCCTCATGGGCAAAGGACTAATGATTACACTCCCAACAGGGCAGGTAGAGGTAATAACCCGCCACGTGGGAGAGGAAGCAATATGAGAAATAGGGGTAGAGGTACAAGTTATGGCAAGAATGATGGCCAAAGACATTCTGATTATCAGGAGAGGCCATCATATGGTCACAATAACAACCATGGAGGCCACTATCAAGAACCCTATTATTCGCAACACACACCTGTCCAGACATATAATAGGTTCTCACCTCTTAGAGAGGGAGTATTTCGGAACAATCAGGAATCACATTATCCTTATATGCAGAGAGATCATGATCAATATGTTAGATCACCTTATACCTATAATGATACATACACCGCCCCCCACTCGGATTTTCCCAGAGCGCTTGCAGGCCCCAAGCGAAGAGGAGAATCAGACGAGGCACTCGAGGTGGGAGGCGGGCCAGGAAAAAGAAGGAAAGTATAAATTTCAATATGAGTGGTATTTTTAATTTAAGTAAGGCAACATTTTCAGATGCCGAATTGCGCACTTTGGATAAGGGTCTGAAATATGTACCTTCCAAGACCTTGAATAAATTCAATACTTTTGTGGACGTACACAAGTACGTTCGCAAACTTAATATACAGAGGCATTTTATTACCAATCCATCCCAACCTAGGAATGCAAATGAGGGTACTAATTGTGTCATTCATACTGGCCTTTCGAACCCTTCTTTATTTAATCCCCCCAATGTTTCTGCACCATCTATCAAAGTGTTTAGAGATATGGTCCTTAAGGATCTGGAAGCACTACCTAAGGCCAAAACTTATGACCACCCAGATATCAAAATAGGTTTAAAAACCTTATGTGAGCGCAAAGATATTATAATCCGCCCCGCGGATAAGGGGGGTGGCTTAGTGATTTTGAATAAAAACGATTATCACACCGAAATGTGTAGAATTTTGGATGATACCAGCACCTATATGCCCTTAATTAAGGATCCTACTAAGGTATTGAAGAAAGACCTGATTGGTTTGATCGATAGAGGGTTTCAACTGGGGGTATTGGACAAAAAGGAGAAGGATTTTCTGGTGCCTGTGGCACCTAGAATTCCTATTATGTACTATCTCCCGAAAGTCCATAAAAGTATCACGCACCCTCCTGGCAGACCTATAGTAAGCGGGATCGATTCTGTGATGTCCCGTATCGGACGGTACATAGATTTTCATCTCCAACCATTGGTTCGATCCACCCCATCCTTTCTAAAGGATACGGGAGCTACTATACGTCTGCTAGAGAACGTTGACTTCAGTGATGATTGTATTCTTGTCACCGCTGACGTGGCGTCCTTATATACATGTATACCGCATAAATTGGGATTGAATGCAGTTAGACACTTCATGGCTATGAGTGATTTAGTACCTCAAGTCCAACAACGGTATATTATGGATTTATTACTTTTTGCTACTCAGTCAAATTATTTTTGGTATCAGGGCCAGTTTTTTCCACAAACAAAGGGTGTCGCTATGGGGGCAAAGTTTGTGCCTAGCCTTGCGAACCTTTTTATGGCCCGATGGGAGGAGGATGTCGTCTATGCCTTACAGCGCCCAGAGCTAGTTCTGTGGGCGAGGTATATAGACGACATCCTCCTCCTGTGGAGGGGTGACGATGAATCTCTTCATGACTTCATGGTTACCCTGAATGATAATGACATGGGTATTACGTTAACTTATGAGATGAGTCGTAACACCATCCATTTTTTGGATCTTGAAATCTCTGTTGTGGACCAACGATTGGTGACCAAGACATTTTTAAAGCCAACGGACAAAAATGGATACATCCCAATAGACAGCTGCCATTACAGTTCTTGGCTTAAATCCGTGCGGTATAGCCAATTACTTCGTATTAAGAGAAACTGCACATATCTTGACGATTTCCATACACAGGCAGACACCTTGAAGACAAGATTTGTCAAAAAAGGCTATCTTCCCTCTGTTATTGACGCCGAGATAGATAGAGTGTCTGTGTTGGACAGACAATCTCTCGTCATTGAACAACCCAAGAGATTGCCCGATCCACAATTCAAATGGTCTTTTATGACCCAATATTCTGTTCAGCACAGACAGATTAAGAAGATTCTCAATCGTCATTGGGACATTCTTAAAAATGATCCTCTTTTAGGTCCTGTGCTTCCTGAGAGAGCTGGTGTAGTATATAGAGGGGCACCATCTCTTCGCAATCATATCGCTCCTAATGTGGTCGACCCCCCAGTTAAGCAAGGCTTGTCCCTCTTCCCTGGAATGAAGGGTTATTATCCGTGTAAGAGATGTAATGTGTGTATACACAATACTATTGGTCGTATTAGAAGTGTCAGCTTCACATCTTCTACTACCTCTACCATATACCACATGAAGCAGTTCACTACATGCACAACTAGGTTCATTGTATATTTGATCACATGCCCATGCAATAAACAGTATGTGGGTCGTACCATTCGTAATTTTACCATTCGTGTAAATGAGCACATATCTGGCATCAAAAAAGGTCGCACTAATCATAGTGTACCAAGACACTACCTACAAGTTCATAACAAGATGGTTACAGGTACTAAATTTCAAGTGATAGACCATTTTGTTCCTCACTGGAGAGGGGAGTCCCGTGTTAGGGGAGTTTTCCAATTGGAAACTTTCTGGATTTACCAACTCCGATGTTATTCGCCCTTCGGGTTAAACATCGAGTGGGATATCAATTCCTTCATTAACAAAGCATAATGTGCAATCATCCCCTCGATCTATTGCAGTTTATACTTGGGTATAACTATCATCTTGTTTAGTGTTCTTACCTTGTTGTCATACCATCCACTCCTTTTGGCCTTCCTATTTTTTTTTCGTTGTATGTATCATTTGGTCTTTTTAGACCAATTTATAATTAGGTATTCGTTTGGCATGTACTATTTGGGCATACTATACACCAGTAGCAGCCATATATCACAATATATATTCTTGAGATAGTTAGTTTGGGTATACCATCTTTTCTAGTATTGAGTATGTATATTTTAGGGATTTTTTTTAAATTGTTCATGTTATTTTATTAGTTTCTATGATGGATTATGTTAGATGTTGTTATACATTTGTACATTCTTCACTATATTTGCATAGATTATAGAGATGTGTTGACATACTATCACCTATGTACGCAATTTTTGCTGAAGTGACACACTTCATATCTTATTAACATGGTGACAGGATGTTCTAGGTTCTGTATTCTATATTTCACATTGTTAATAAGAGGCATTTTGTGTTGATCAGCCTGTCAGGGTCCTTTTTTCAAAATGTATTTTTTTACAAAAAAATATATTTTTTTAATTTGTTTGTCCCCTCTCTTGCTCGTCATCAGTGCGGGGCGGTAATGTTTACGTTCCGACCGCCCCTTTGCTAAGCCATGATGAATGAGTGCACGAACTTTGCTACGACAGGTAGACATGGTTGCCGTTGGATGCAGGTCATTAGTGCGGTTCACGCGTTGGTTTCCTGCGACGGAGATGTGGAACGCATACATCCTATGCTAATAGCGTGATGACGCTCTCCTACGTCAGTGTCGTTCGATGCAGGCTCCAATGTGGTTCACGCGATGTGTTCCTGTGAGAGAGGTTTGGAGCACATATAGCGTGATGATGTTCTCCGACGGCATTGACATTCGACGCAGGCCCTGTTGCGGTTCACGTGACGGCGCTCTGCGAGAGAGGCTTGGAACGCAATAATATCTTTGGATGTAGTAGCGTGATGACGCTCTCCAATGACAGCGTGAGGACGCGGTGTCATACGTCGCTCCGACCATTTTCATTGGCTGTGTGCTTTGGCCGTATTAATGACAATCAATAGGGCGGCGTTTTTGAATTTGTGATTGGACAGTCTCTTGCAGAGGGTGTATACCCAACAGCTGAGACATGTTCCTATCACTTTATGTTTCCTATATAATGGCGTGGTATTTTCTGTGCAGGTTCATGCCCCAGTTGATGCATTTTTTATGCGAAACATGTCGGGTACATGAACCTGCTTTCTAGCTTCGCCATTTTTTGTATTTATTCGTGATCACTATTATGCAAGCCTCTGCATTGATGCCTGTATTGAACAACAATTTTTTATTTTTATTTTAAAACCTTGTGTGGTTTGTTCTGGATGTTTTTTATGAATAAATAGGAGTTTTATTTTTTACCATCTGATCCTGCACTATGTGGAGCCTCCTTTTTTTTCACTTTTTCATATGATTGATATCATTACTCTGGATGTGCTGACGGTCTGGAATTTTGTGTCACTGCCTTGGAGAGAGCTGATCCCGGGAGTCCATCCCTTTTATGGCCAGTCTGTGAGGAGATACCCAGATGAATCTACAACTACATCTGTCGCCTGTTTGACCCACCACCGCTGGTGTGTGAGTCCACGTTTAGGGGTAAGAGTATTTATTTCTTCTCCCTCTTACTGGTGTGGGAGTCACATCCCTGGGTGCCACAACGGTCTGAAGTAATGCTATGTATGAACCATAAGCCAGCTTGATTCCATATGTGGAGACCACGCTCTGATGTTCACCTACTCTTTTGATTCTAGTTTTCATACTGGACATTTTCACTGAACTGTTTCTGTTATATGTTCATATTACATTGTGACATATAGATTTTGGTGTGAATTTATGATTTGTGTATCTGCACCTGGTTATCAGTTCACCAGGTCACTTGAAGTCACTTATTTCTTCACCTACTACATACCTAGATTCATACGTGTCTCTGGGCTTTTGTCACTATTTTAGGCGCCACATTTATTATCTGTAAATTTGAACTTGACAGAGACATTAGTGACGTGTAATTCCCTGCAGCCCAGCGGGTGGTGCTGTCGCCCTGGGCTGGGGTTGAATCATTGCTGTGTGTCATGCCTCCTTTTTGTCCTCCCTCGGCAGCGGTATGGTGGGGCGGGGAATCCGCTATGCTTGCTGGGAGAGGGTATAAAGGGGCCGGCCATCTTTGTCACGGGGTCGGAGTCCAGGGCACCTTCAGCCTGTGGACGGTGGTTCGTGTCGGTTCTCTAGGCGGGCCTAGGCCTAGAGGACAGCCGGAGGTCGTGTTCCATTCCAGGCACCTTTAGCCTGGGGTGAGGTACTCAGATGGAGGTCCGGAGCTCCGTGCCTAACACTGAGTTCCGCGAGGGAAGGAGATCCTAGGGAACCCCGGGAGTGGGTACCCGAATCTGGAAGGCGTAATGGACCGGGGGAGCTCCTCTTTCGAAGACCTGGTGCAGCAGATTGCCAGTGACGGGTGAGTCTCTCACCGGAGACCGCTTGGAAGGAAATCCCCCCTCGTTCGGAGACTGCAACCCACTTTCAGGAACAGGGATGAGCCGAACACCCCCCTGTTCGGTTCACACCAGAACCTGCGAACAGACAGAATGTTTGTGTGAACTTTAGAACCCTATTAAATACAATGGACTCGAACGTTCGAACTCTAAAGTGCTAATTATAAAGGCTAATATGCAATTTATTGTCCTAAAAAGTGTTTGGGGACCCGGGTCCTGCCCCAGGGGACATGTATCAATGCAAAAAAAGGTTTAAAAAATAGACGTTTTTACGGGAGCAGTGATTTTAATAATGCTTAAAATGAAAAAATAAAAGTGAAATATTCCTTTAAATTTCGTACCTGGGGGGTGTGTATGATATGCATGTAAAGTGGCGTATGTTTCCCGTGCTTAGAACTGTCCCTGCACAAAGTGTCATTTTTGAAGGAAAAAAAGTCATTTAAAACTCACTCGCGGCTATTAATGAATTGTCGGCTTTTATCAATACATAGAAAAGTCATTGATAAAAAAAAAAAAAAAAAATGCGTGGGGGTTCCCCCAAATTCAATTACCAGGCCTTTTAGGTCTGGAATGGATATTAAGGGGAACCCCGCCGCAAATTTTAAAAAAAAGGATGTCCCCATGTTGATGGGGACAAGGGCCTCATCCCCACAACCCTTGCCCGGTGGTTGTGGGGGTCTGCGGGCGGGGGGCTTATCGGAATCTGGAAGACCCCTTTAACAAAGGGGACCCCCAGATCCCGGCCCCCCCTATGTGAATTGGTAAGTGTCAAAAAATGTAAATAAAAACACACAAACACCTTGAAATAGTCCTTAATTAAATAAAAAAAAAAAAAAAAAACATTCCAGCGATGAAATCCAGTGTCCCGCGGCGATCCCGATGTCCAGCGCTGTCCGTCATTGGTTGTGCCTGTGCGGACCTGATGGGGAACTTCCTTGCTGTGTTTTAAATGTATAGACCCGCCCCTTCTAAAGTTCCCCATCAGGTCCGCTGATTAAATTACACAGTGAAGGAAGTTCCCCGCTCAGGCCAATGATGTAGGCGGGGTCGGACATACCGAGGGGGCGGACCTGATGGGGAACTTAATTCGCTGTGTAATACATGTATAGACCCGCCCCTTCTCATGTTCCGCATCTGGTCCGCTGAGCGGACCTGATGGGGAACTTTAGAAGGGGCGGGTCTATACATTTAAAACACAGCGGAGGAAGTTCCCCATCAGGTCCGCACAGGCACAACCAATGACGGACAGCGCTGGACATCGGGATCGCTGCGGGACACTGGATTTCATCGCTGGAATGTTTTTTTTTTTTTTATTATTTTTTTTTTTTTTTAATAAAGGACTTTTCCAAGGTGTGTGTGTTTTTATTTACATTTTTTGACACTTTGTTCGTGAAATGGTAGGGGTACAATGTACCCCTTACCAATTCACATAGGGGGGGCCGGGATCTGGGGGTCCCCTTTGTTAAAGGGGTCTTCCAGATTCCGATAAGCCCCCCGCCCGCAGACCCCCACAACCACCGGACAAGGGTTGTGGGGATGAGGCCCTTGTCCCCATCAACATGGGGACATCCTCCCCATGTTGAGGGCATGTGGCCTGGTACGGTTCAGGAGGGAGGGGGGGCCGCTCTCTCATCCCCCCCTCTTCCCCTGCGGCCGGCCAGGTTGCGTGCTCGGATAAGGGTCTGGTATGGATTTTTGGGGGGACTCCACGCCATTTTTTTTTTATTTGGGGTGGAGTTCCCCTTAAAATCCATGCCAGATCTCAAGGGCCTGGTATGGATATTTAGGGGGAACCCCACGCCATTTTTTTTTAAAATTTGCGTCGGGGTTCCCCTTAATATCCATTCCAGACCTAAAGGGCCTGGTAATTGAATTTGGGGGAACCCCCACGCTTTTTTTTTTTTATTATCAATGACTTTTCTATGTATTGATAAAAGCCGACAATTCATTAATAGCCGCGAGTGAGTTTTAAATGACTTTTTTTCCTTCAAAAATGACACTTTATGCAGGGACAGTTCTAAGCACAGGAAACATGCGCCACTTTACATGCATATCATACACACCCCCCAGGTACGAAATTTAAAGGAATACTTCACTTTTATTTTTTCATTTTAAGCATCATTAAAATCACTGCTCCTAAAAAAACGGCCGTTTTTAAAACTTTTATTTGCATTGATACATGTCCCCTGGGGCAGGACCCAGGTCCCCAAACACTTTTTAGGACAATAACTTGCATATAAGCCTTTATAATTAGCACTTTAGATTTCTCCCATAGACTTTTCGAATTTGCCGCGAACACCCCAAATTGTTCGTTGTTCGGCGAACAGGCAATGTTCGAGTCGAACATGAGTTCGACTCGAACTCGAAGCTCATCCCTATTCAGGAAGGAAAGTGGAGAACACATTGTGTCTGGGCCTATTCGCATCCACACTTCCTTTCCTGTTCTGTTTCTACCAAGGGAGTTCAACTGATTGTGTTCATTCGAGAAGAATAAAGGAGTGTTGAACTTTAATGGTGTGGGGCTCATTTTCTGACAGACGTTGTTCAGGGTAACTCTTGGTGGAGGCTCCAGGTGCACAGCACTGACCCGAAGGTAAAAGAACTTTGCTTGTATCACACTGACACCTGTGACAAAGGCCTGGCGTAGTGTCCCAGCTCCCTTCCCCTCTAAAAGATACCCCTAGACAAGAGAGAGAAGAGCTGAAGAGAAAGAAGGGAGTGAGGAGGGTGCTACACGTGGGGGCTCGGGTCCGGTATAGTGTTTGTGCACCACAGTATTGAATGTGTCTGTTGGAAGAGTTACGCGAATAGGCAGGCCTTCACTGGACGAAGTGCATCCCTGCTCGAAGTTGTGGACATGACCCAATGAAGGGAAAGGCCCGCGCAGAAGAGTGGAAAGAGGGGGAAGTTTAGCCGTGTGAAGTACTACACGTGGGGGCTTCTATTGCACTGCACCACCAGGCACACCCCCGTCGCTTAGTTCGTGGGCGTGACTCAGAAACAGAAAAGAAGAAAAGCCCGCAAACTGGAGCAAAGGGGAGGAGTCCAATACGTGTGAAGGACTACACGTGGGACATTGGCGCAAAAACTCTGCAGTGTGCAATGGATCAGCAACAGGTCGCCATGTTCGGACATACGTCGTGGATTCCAATTCCCCCTTCCACCACGACATTGACTGCTGCTGCTCCGGTAACAGATACAGGGATCCGGCTAAAGCCAAGGGGTCGATTCGCCCTGTATTCATGCATGGACGTTGAGGCCCTGGGTGTGATTTGTCCCGGCTGTTCGGGACTGGTGTGCCAGCTAAAGCCATTCGGGCGATGTGAGGCCCGTGGGGAGTTCCTGTTCGAAGTGGATCCGGCGGTTGAGAAGCCGAGAACCATCTACCCCGGCCGTGCTGCGGGCAACACCACTCAGAGAGGAGGAATCACTGCTGTGACAGCCATCCCTGCGCACACTGCAGCGACCGCGGAGGAGGTCGTAAAACTTCAACGGGAGAAATCCGAGGATACTGACTCGGTCACCACGATCTTGCAGCGTCCACCACCGAAGAGAAAGACCGGCATGGTAGCCCCGACCAGCGGTTGTGGTGGACCGTCTCGCCCGCTTACGCCCGGCCAGGATGGATCCATCTACAAGAGTTCCAGACGTCCCGTTTCAAGTAAAGGCCAAGGCAAGCCTGGCGGAGAGATTTGGTGTGTGGGAGGAGGTGAAAGCTCGGTCTCCACTACAGGATACCTGCCTGCGGAGGAGTGTAACACCTCTGACCTAGAGTCGCTCTCGGACATGGGAGACGATGTTGCGATAGATGAACTGTTTGCAGAGAAAGGCTGGGACAAAGTACCTCTCACTTCATTCCGGAGGACCAGGGATCCACCCATGTCTACAGGGGAAAGAACACCCCGGGGGGAGGCACCAGTGCCTGAAGAGAGGTCCCATCTCCAGCCTGCTTCTACATCCCCGGTGCCATCTGTACCGAAGACTGGGGAAAAGAGACAGTTACTGCGGGCACCAATGCCCAGATCAGATGTGATCAAGGTCCCTCGCCACCCGGACTCGATAGTGTTGCCTGGCGAAGGGGATAGAGCTACCATGCCTCCTTTGGCGAGACTACAACGCCTATTTGGCCAGAAGGTTGCTGCGGACTACGGATGGGAGTATCCGTACTTGTCGAAGGAACTGCTGTATGAGGTGGAAGTGTGCCGGGAGCGCTGGTACAATGACTTTGTGTGGACCCACCTTCAGGTTCCCCACGCCCGCAGGTACCTGGCATGCTCTCCAAAGGCCTCTCAATGTTTTAAGGACTGCAAGGCAGAATGGATGTTAGGACGGCACATCCATGCAGACAAAGTGTTGATCCGACGCAAAGAAGGAGAAGATGTGGAGTATCATCTGGAAACCATGGATCAGCACTTGAAACCACTTGTTCTGCCGCATCCCCGTTTTTATCTGTAGGAGAAAAGAGACTCCGTTCTTATCATGCTGCTGAACTTTCTGGGGCCCGTAGCTTTTGTGCCCTAAAGGAATGAAGGACTGTTCCTGTTGTTCTTCACTTTCCTGCAAGAGATCATATACTCTGGGTAGATAGGGCCAAAGAGAAGTGGTGCTGTCACCAGGTGGCAGTGTTGCGCAACGTTAAAACACTTTTCATGCACTCACTCTTTGGAGAAAAGGGATTTCCTTCCGGAGAAGTTTCTTTTCCATCACACGAATACAGGTGTCAGGGTTATATGTGTTAATCCTTTATTTTCCCTCTGCAGGAGAGCATCCCATCAAGTCCACTGAGAATGGGGTGGGTCTTAGTCAGGATGGGGGGGGGGAAGTAAAAAATAAAAATTGTGAAGATGTGATTCAAAGTTATGAGTCAATGCTGTTGTTTCTCTTCTGTCTTTATTCCCTTTTCTTTACAGGGCTCAGACACAATGTTTTAGTTGGATAGTTTTTCTAAAAGTTTTATTTTTGTACAATTGTTAGTCGGTTTCTGGATTGGATTATGTCAGCCGTTGAGGGCATGATTTACTCCAGACACTGGGGACCAGTGTCAAACCACCAGGGGGAGAGTGTAGTGGGTATGTACTTTCCCGGGTGTAAATTTGAACTTGTCAGAGACATTAGTGATGTGTAATTCCCTGCAGCCCAGCAGGTGGCGCTGTCGCCCTGGGCTGGGGTTGAATCATTGCTGTGTGTCGTGCCTCCTTTTTGTCCTCCCTCGGCAGCGGTATGGTGGGGCGGGGAATCCGCCGTGCTTGCTGGGAGAGGGTATAAAGGGGCCGGCCATCTTTGTCACGAGGTCGGAGTCCAGGGCACCTTCAGCCTGTGGACGGTGGTTCGTGTCAGTTTTCTAGGCGGGCCTAGGCCTAGAGGACAGCCGGAGGTCGTGTTCCATTCCAGGCACCTTTAGCCTGGGGTGAGGTACTCAGAGGAAGGTCCGGAGCTCAGTGCCCAACACTGAGTTCCGCGAGGGAAGGAGATCCTAGGGAACCCCGGGAGTGGGTACCCGAATTCGGAAGGCGTAATGGACCGGGGGGAGCTCCTCATTTGAAGACCTGGTGCAGCAGATTGCCAGTGACGGGTGAGTCTCTCACCGGAGACCGCCTGGAAGGAAATCCCCCCTCGTTCGGAGACTGCAACCCACTTTCAGGAAGGAAAGTGGAGAACACATTGTGTCTGGGCCTATTCGCATCCACACCTCCTTTCCTGTTCTGTTTCTACCAAGGGAGTTCAACTGATTGTGTTCATTCGAAAAGAATAAAGGATTGTTGAACTTTAATGGTGTGGGGCTCATTTCCTGACAGACATTGTTCAAGGTAACTCTTGGTGGAGGCTCCAGGTGCACAGCACTGACCCGAAGGTAAAAGAACTTTGCTTGTATCACACTGACACCTGTGACAAAGGCCAGGCGTGGTGTCCCCGCTCCCTTCCCCTCTAAAAGATACCCCTAGACAAGAGAGAGACGAGCTGAAGAGAAAGAGGGGAGTGAGGAGGGTGCTACAGTATTGTATGCAATGTTTTATAAATTTAGTATGGTGATATTTTTGATAAAATAAAATAAAGAATAGAAAAAAAAAAAAAGAAAATCAATAAGTATTAATTGTGCCTAAGAAATACCCTAAAAAAGTACCTTTTCTTTTAAATTCATCCTGAAAAATAGCAGTCCACTTCCCCCTTATGTAAATGTGCCTAAGCACTTCTCTGCATACAGCCTTATAGCTGTATTTCTGCATCGTAAATCGAAGGCACTGCAGACTCTGCTAGTGGCAGAAGATTTGGAGTGAGACTTGTTGATGTCACTACCGCTGCTCACTGTTTTTGCTGGGGGCTCAAACGTGAGACACAACGCCCTGTCTCTGGCAAGATGGCCACAAAAACACAGTGCTATAAGTCAGTAACAGAGAAAATTTTGAAAGAATACCACCGACAAAAGGGCTGACTTGTCTTTTACCCATTGCATACTTATTTTTTGGGCATAGCTTTCCGGGATCAGTTCCTCTTTACGATTTCACTTACTGCAAAGTTGCTGTTGGGAATCAGCATGAAAATATAGATAAATACAGTATTTATGTTTAGATGTTGCTGGACACTGTGGGAAGGTGAAGGTTGGGAGGGGGGGGGGGACAGGGAGGCTGGTGTGACTGATCACTTGTTTACCTAAAGTGTGAGCAGTATGTTTGTGCAATTCGTTTCGTAACGAATCAAAATTCGTCCGAATTTAGCAACTTTCGGAAGCATTCGAATTTCCGAACAAAGCAATTACGAATAAAACCGAATCCGAAATAAATTATATCGCAAATAGCGAATACCCGAATGTCTTTGGCATAATTCGTTATGAAAAAAGTTACGAATGTACGAATCCATTCGAAGCACAATAACACTCTGCTCTCTGCTTCTCCCTCACCGTGCTGAACTCCCTCTTAAAATGGTGTACAGGGGCGGAGGCTATAGCCGCATGCAAAAAACAAAAGTAAAATACGAGATTTCAAATCATTACAAATAACCGCTATGTATTTAGAAAAATACAAATCCATTCGAAGCACATTAGGCATAATAGGCAGCGTCGTGAGAGAGACACGGAAAATGACAAATCAACGAACCCAAAAAAAGTTACGAAAGTAGGAGTTGTGTCCAGAATCAACGAAAAACAATGTACTCTACCGAAAGTACGAATTATAAATGAACGAAAAATAAGGCTTACATTAATACGAATCATTCCGATTCAGCGAAAAATGTCGCTCGCGAAAATACGAATTCGTCCGAACACGAAAATCCCGTCTAGCAAAATTACGAACGATTACAAATCAACAGGGCCGAAAAGAAACAAACCGAAACTAAACAAATTTTTCCGTTGTGCACAAGTCTAGTGAGCAGTGATAATGGTGAATACAACAATAAGGATGATAAAGAATTTGATTGGTGGGCAATGAAGCAGAACATAAAGAAAATTTTAAAGTGTTCTGCAAAACAATTTGCCTAATAAATGTCAAGCAAAACTTAACCAACATAAAAATCATGTTGGCGACCCCCAATGAGTTTTGTCCACCAACACTTGGGGTTTTTCAAGGCACCTTGTCTAACTTTCACATATGAAGCTAGTCTGTGCTATTCTGTTAAATCTTTTAAGCCGTGTACACACGATCGGTTTTACCGATGAAAACAGTCCGATGGACTTTTTTCATCGGACAAACCGATCGTGTATGGGCCCCATCGGTCTATTTTCCATCGGTGTTTAAAAATAGAACATGTTTTAAATTTATCCAATGGTTAAAAAACCGATAGCAAATTACTATCGTCTGTGGGGAACTCCATCGGATAAAAAACCAACACATGCTCAGAATCAAGTTGACGCATGCTCAGAAGCATTGAACTTAATTTTTCTCGGCTCATCTGAGTGTTTTACGTCACCGCGTTTGGAACGGTCGGTTTTTTGACTGGTGGTGTGTAGGCAAGACTGATGGAAAAATCCATCGGTTTAAAAACCATAGGAAATCCGATCGTGTGTACAGGGCTTTTGCCTTGTTAGTCTGACAATACTTGTCAATAATTCTATTTTAAGTGAACAGATGGGATCTTTCTGAGGAGGGGGCATTTTTTGCCTTTGTTTAGCATGAATTAATAAATAAACAAATTGATTTGCAGTACTCCCTTTTACCTTTCTTTTTGTTTTAATATTGTGTTGTTTTAGGAGTTCCTGGTATTCATCACCAAAGGCATAAATATCCAATTCTGCCATTTGGTTTACATTCTGTTGTTTCAAGAATACTTCCAAGCTGTATACTTGTCTCTTTCCAGACTGGATATTAAGGAAAGGGATAGATACTGGGTAGCCCCACTTTTAGACTTTCATTTTTATGCCAAAACTAGAAGATTTTTTTTTTAACCCTCCAAAAATAGTTTGGCCTATCAGGATGTAGCCCCTCTCTGGTCCCTATTACATTGTCACTCTGCTACCCTTGCCAGCAATGGCAGAACTAGCTGCACACACAGTCACAGTTTATTATTACTGTATTGTAACACTGTACTTGGACTGTCCCTAGCAGATAGCAAAAGTCATGGATCAGAAGACATTTGGCTCTGCAGACTGGACCTGTAGACTATACTTGCCCAGTTTCCTGTAGATACCCTCTTCTGTATTCTAAGTATTCTATGGAGCAGATAATGTTGCTCTTCCAAAGGGCATCACAATGGCCCACAAGCATGGAAAGAAATTCTTGGCACACAAGCAAAAATCACATCACACATTAGTGAAATCAGAGATCAGATTATGGATTTTATTTTCCATACGCAAAGTTAAAATCATTGCGAAAGTGGCCAGTCACAACACTTGCAGTTTTCATTAAACACCAACCCTGAGCCACAATTTATTGGGTAGGTATAATGCTGATGACACAGGTAGAATTTATTGTGATCTAATGGATTTACATAGAAGCCATCTGATAGGCTGGAACAAAAATTAGGGTCAACAGATGAATCAGGAGTAGGTTCTGGAGTTGTCTGGGTGGTAGTGGTTGTAGTTGTAGTATGTGTTGTAGTGTCCTCTCCTGGAGATGATGTTGGAGGGGTAGGAGGATCTGTGCCTAAGAAAAAAAAATATATAAAATCCAGACACAGAAATTTTTTCTGTATATTTTAAAATGAGCAAAAAAAATTCTGGTTGGCCGCACATCCAGTAAAATCACCTTTTATTTCAGCAAGTCCATAAAAAAACATATCCAAAGACAACTAGCTATAAGAACAAGGCTATATATAAACAGCATTAGGGGTTCTTAGACAATCGTGTGTTACATGTTTAATAATATACTACTGGTATCCTACAATCATGGTGGCATGCATGTCCATCAGGAATTTTGGGGCCCCTTACACAGCTTCAGGCATGGGCCCCCTGGAGCAGAGGAGAACCGGGGGGGTGCTGCCACCGCAAATTGAGAAGTGGGGGGAGCAGCTGCCGCGAATTGTTGAGGTCGGGGGGGGGGGCTTTGGGTGCTGACGAACAAAGAGAGAACAAAAAAAGGGGGGGTTTGCCAACCGGGACCCTGGGGCCCCTTACAAAAAATAATAATAATAATAATAATAATTTATAAAAAAAAAATAACAATAATAATGTTTTTATATAAAAAAAAGGGGGAGTTGCCATCCGGGGCCCTGGGGACCTCTGGGCCCCTTACAAAAAAAAATATATATATATATTTTATATAAAAAATACATAAAGCGGGGTTACCATCCGGGGCCCTGGGGACCTCCGGGCCCCTTACAGGTGTACTGCCTGTACCCCCCTGGTGGCGGCCCTGCATACTTATCTTTGGTTGTATTAACCAATTGAAATGGGTGCTTAAGAAGAGTGGCTCTGTGCATAATGAGGTTACTAATTAGGCTTTAGTTTATGTTATCACCAAAAAGTATGTACAAATTATGTAGTTTTAGCAAACCGTAAATTTGAGCAAGCAATACATTAAGTGGGATACAATAAAAATGTATATAGACTGAAATAAAAATAACTAAGGAAAACAAACTTTTTAAGGATATACTGTATATACATAATACTTTTATACCTGTAAATGCTTCCTTTAATTTGCTGATCAGTGGATATTTGCCCTGGTTGCAAAATGTTCCCAGATAATCATCCAAATCAATGGCCCAAACCATTCCTCCACCAAATCCTCCTTTCTTCACAAATTCTACCTGAAAAGAAAACAGCCATCAACCATGAATTTCTTGCATGCCATACTTGATTCCAGGCATTGGATTAGGCAACTTTATTTTTATTCTTGTGTAGTGGGCATTTAAATTTGGGGGGGAGCATCTGGGTTATTCAACCCGGATGCACTAATTGTAAGGGAGTCGGAGTAAAAAATTAGAAAGTGAAGCAATTTAAACCTGTGGATAAGGGGCAATTACCACTAATTCCAATCACATCCCGGTTTAATTTGAAAAATTAGAAAAAGAATTGCCCCTGGGATGGTGTAGATTGGAAAAATAACATGGATTTGCCACCAAGAGTATATATAAAAGTAATATAATTGTAAGGGGGTCTGAGAACCTCTTTTGTGGTTCTTGGAGGACTCTGGTGATGTGAGGTTCCCTGCGGCCTACAGGTGGCGTTGTTGCCCTGGGCCGGAGGTGAACTCACATCGCAAGACTGTGCCTTTTTGTCCTCCCCTGGAGCTGGTACAGCGGGGCGGGGAACCCGCTGTGACGCAAAGGGAGAGGGGATAAAAGGGGCGGACGCCCTTGCCACGTGGTTGTTGTGGTCTGAGGGTTCAGGAGTTCGGAGTTGGAGGACGTGGCCGCACCAAGGCACCTTCAGCCTGGGTGCTGGCGTTCCGGAGTTCCGGGCCCAGGTGCCCTTGACCTGGCTGGAGTGAGAGATGGAGTCCATCCCAGGCACCTTAAGCCTGGGGTGAGGTACTATGGCCGAGGCCTGGGGCCCAGTAACTTCGACTGGGTTCCGCGAGGGTGTGTTGTTGGGTCAACTATCTATCAGTGCATTGCACCGAGGTTGTTTCTGTGGCTGTTCAGCCCAACCAGCCAGTGCAGTTTTTACAGGAAGGCTGGTGTTTATATATGTCTATATATTTAATTTTATATTAATTTTTATATATATTATTTTTTATTATAACTAATGTAGTTTACAATATTGGTTATCAGCGCCCCCTATATATCTGCAAATTCTTTTACATATATAAACCACTTACATTTATTGTTTCATTCTTTGAAATTTTGGGGTATAGCAGCTTATTCAGATTATACAATTGTTTATTAGGCGCAAGATTATATATCTAAATCAAAAAGGAGTGTACCGTGTCAAAATATTAGTCAGAAATTTCCTTAAAATGTACCTTATAGGCATAACTATCTACTGTGTCATATCCAACCCACTGGTTGCCCTTGTATGCATATGGAACCTTCTGGTCATCCATCCATACCACTGTTGCTCCAGAGAGGAAGGTACAAATCTGTATTAAAGTAATACAAAAATAATTACAGGTAATTACAACTTAACTATTAAGTTTTCAATTAAGGTTAGCAAAGCACTTTGTCTAGCAAAAATATAAAGATTTGGGCACCAAACCATGTCTTATAGCCCAACTGCACACCATCAAATAAAACAAGGCTTGAATGTAGATTGCACTGCTCTGTTTAATCAGCTCAGATTTAGTTGTTTACTTCTATGCATTTTTTAAGGTGCTTTAACCCTCCTATCTACCATGCCTCACTATTTGAAAAGGAGGCCATCTATTACATCTGTAGTCCAATGGTGAGGTGTAAGGAAAGGCCATAGCTCTTGAATGCAGAAGCTGGGTAAGATTTGCATAAGAGTACACTGTGTATTCCTCTAGGTGCCTGTTTTCCCTCTTATCTGTGCATTTAGCACTTTTTAAATGACCACAATTCTTAAAGTGGTTGTAAACCTCTGAAATGAAAAATGAACAAAACATATGCCTCTATAGTGTGCACTAGTGCACCAGCCTCAGTCTAAAGCACCTAGTATTGTTCCCTTCTGATCTCTCCTCTCTCTGCTATATGCATGACTCACTTCTGACAGTCTAACTTGATACCACAGAATACCAAGTGATGTCCCGCCTGCAGCACACAGCAAGTGATTGACAGCTTCTGCTGTGCATTTTTCCCTGTTATCTTGTGTAAGAGGGGTGTGTTTTCCCTCCACTCAGGTCTCAGGTTACATTAAAGTGATTGTAAACCCTAATTTTTTATTTATTTTTTAAATAAAAATAACACATCATACTTTCCTCCACTGTGCAGCTCATTTTGCACAGAGTGGCCCGATCACCGTGTTCTGGGTTCCCCGGCAGCTCTCGCGGCTCCTCCCCGCATCAGATAACCCCCTAAGCGAAGCGTTCTCCCGGGGATGTTACCTTGTGGGTGCGCTCCCGAGTACAGCATTGTCCATAGACACGAATCCCGGACTCGGCCCCACCCCCGCATCATTGGATTTGATTGACAGCAGCAGGAGCCAATGGCTGTGCTGCTATCAATCTATCCAATCAAGACCCGGGACCCCGTGGAGAGAGGGAGAGTGCGTCTCCGCCAACTGAATGAAGGGGCTCAGGTAAGTAAAACGGGGGGGCTGGGGGGCCGGTCACTGCCAGGTGTTTTTTCACCTTAATGCATAGGATGCATTAAGGTGAAAAAACACGAGGGTTTACAGCCACTTTAAGCTCTCCTCTATAGTCTGTGCAGAGAGTGACATCAGATTCCCACACCCTGCCTGCTGGAGCTGAGAAAAATCCTTTGATCTGTGTTTTTTTAGAAGGCTGTACAATAGAGATTGCTGGAGAAAAACAGATACAACTTATGTAGGAGGATTTGTTTCATCTTTGTGTATCACCTGAGGCTTGTAAATTCACTGGGTATACATAAGGGTTTACAACCACTTTATTTTTAAATGACCTTTCAATACAGCAAAATAATAGATCCTTGTGGTTACGCTCATTTGTCCTATTTACTAATGTGTCTTGTTGTCACAAGCACTGTAATGTTAACAGTAATCTGACACTTTTGAGAAGTGTCAGATGATGCCATTTTCCCCTCACTCTATCACTGCACTCTAAGATTGGTTCCACTTGAGCTTCCTACTGAAGCTGAATGTGAGCTGTAAATCGTATATATTATAAATATTAAATATTATATAACAAAAATTCACGGAAACAAAGGGCTATGCCCAGCACTCTAATATGACTTATCTCTTCCTGGGCTTTGCAGCCCCATGGGACTCCACAACACCAGATAATGAGTAAGTTAGCTATGAGTAAGCGTCAATTCGTGACGTGAAACGCGTTAGCCACCCTTCCCTGCATGCATACTATCTGCATTTGTTGTTTTGGATTTATGGATTTATTTTGAATTTGAAATTTTTTACTTGAAATTTTTGAATAAATAACTATCTATACAGAGTGCGGCAGTCCAGGGTTTCTTTTTCTCCCATGCATCAGTGCAGAGCCAGCACCTGTGTGAGTGACCGGGCGGAAGCAGCTATTTGGTGAATTCTCAAGCTTTTGAGCGGTACGTTTTTCCTTTCACCAGATAACCCTCTTATGCCTCAGAATTTCCGATGAAAAAAGTCAGACGGAATTTTTTCATCGGATATTCCAAACGTGTTGTAACGGCACCCCAAGTATGAAAGGGGTTAACGCCGTTTAGGATATTCCCTCTCTGGACACACATCCACTGCTGATCCTCCACAGTCAGGCGACCGCTTCCCATAGGATTAATCCTTCCAAACATACGAGACAAACACTCTGTATGAAGTTTCCAACTGGACTGACAATCTTTAATGACAAACTCCCAGTTTTATACACACAGAGAGGATGTTCTTACATTCTCCTCAGACAATACACCTTTGACCAGACCTAATTTACATGAGCTAATTAACTACAGTGAAGACTCAGACACATGACCTTTAGGCTAGCCTCACTGTCTCCCAATACACATCTGACATCTTAGAAGACACAGGTGGGGGCTGGATGTGGTGACATTAGCATCTAACAGTATGTGTCCCAACATCATGAAGGAGTCACTTTTCAGTTAACCTGTTGAGTTCATAATCAAACAGTAAATAGTTCTTTACAGATATCCTGGGGAATATTGTGGAAAAATATCACTGTCCCATTTTAAAGCAATCCAAGACATATTCTTAATGTCCATTATTTTCTTGCTCACCCTGTGCCCAAAGTGACCCCTGTCACACGTGTGTATGCCCCACTTGTTTTTTTCCATCGGAAATTCTGACGGACTTAGAAAGAGAACAAATTCCGTTCGTCTGGGTGCAATTATGACGGAGAAAAACCACGCATGTTTAGAATCAAGTACGAGACAGGAGTGCTAGGACTTGTAAAACTAGCGTTCATAATGGAGATAGCACATTCGTCATGCTGCAAATTCTGGGATATTTTAATGCAGGGCATTCCTATGTTCTTTATAATGCTAGAATAATGAAGTTGTTTTGCTGCTGATATTCACACAGAGTTTTGACAAACTTATTTCTTTATTGTTTCCTGTGATCTCATGAAAAATCTTTCTTTATTTTAAAGCCAGATCTCCATAATAATGGTTTTAATTTTTGGTTTATATATTTTTTTATTTGATTTAATCAAGATCTTCTTTTTTTTTTTTTTTGGTTTAATATTTTCTCGTGATCTCCATTTTTTTGTGTGTCAAGTTATCACAATAAAATTATTATCTTGTATTTTTTTACCTCAAGGAGGTTGTTTGGTGTCCCTTGTTAATTTGACATAGTATTTTTGAAATGTACCTGCCTACTCACAAACAAACTGTCCTTTTTAAGAAAAACACATAGGCAAGTATTTGCTTAAAAAAAATATATCCATTTATTCTGGCTCATAAAACAAAATAAAGAGGAAGGCAACGATGGAGAAACGGGTCGAATTTGCGCAGCCTTTGGACCCCAGGGCAGACATCAAGTGTGTGGAAAATAAAATTGGTATCTTGAGGAGTCCATATAATAGGGAGCACAATCTGGTCCAGAAATCCCAGAGATCAGGAACAGCAGCAGGTGACATATGTCCCCAGTCTGTGGTACTACAACAGCCTGCATCTTCTTTCAGACCGGACTGAAGCCAGGCAATGACTTTCTTTTCTTCCCTGCAGCGTTCCCTCCACGCTTCCCTGCAGCGTTCCCTCCACGCCTCACTGCATGCTTCCTTGCAGGCTGTGGCTCTGGTGGTGGACTTGTGGCAGGAGGAGGAGGAGGAGGAGGAGGAGGAGGAGGAGGAGGAGGAGGATGGGCGAGCTCACATACGTGGCTGTTTTCAGTCAGCTGGCCCCTCATCGCCTTTTGAAGGGCCTGAGAAAAAATCCCCTCACAGAGAATGCGTTGGCCCTTCTCCACTCTCTGCAGTCTCGTGGCTAGATAGCAGCCATAGGCCTCTTCAGCGTCGGGGGGGGGGGCTCTGAGGACCTCACTTGCTTTCCTAATGATGCCCAGTGCTGCCACCTCCACGTTACTCTCCTTCCGGGGTCTTTTTGTTGTAAGGCGTAGGGCAGGCACCTGCAATTGGGTGAGGCGACTGGGCCCCGCCACCTCCTGCCTGACACTGGGCCCGGCCACCTCCTGGCTGACACTCACCCCTGCCTCCTCCTGCTTGCCACTTTCCTGACCCTCATCCTGGCTGAGCTCATCCTGTGTATAAAAAAGGGACATAGTTTTACTTTTTGGTTCATCAAATCACACACAAATTTCAGCTCATGACTGTTGCAAATTGAATGTTAATAAGTAGAACAGACTATCATTCTGACACCAGCATTTTTCATTCTTGTCCCAATCATTTTTGGCCACTACTGTCTATTGATATGTAAAACACTTTTTGATTAATCATTAATTTGTCAATAATAACATCTAGTTACCAACAATAATTTAAGGACAATAAATAGGTATAAAAATACTATACCTGGCTCCAGATGTTCGCATCTGGTTCTTCCAGGATGTCATGGTCAGGTTGGTCCTCAGCCTCTGCTGGGGTGAAGGGAAGGCTAGAAAGTGATTCCCTGGCTTCAAGCTGGTCGTCCAGAAAGCACAGTCTGTTGTAGTACCACAGCTTGGGGACATACACTTTGGATGTTGCTACTCCTGCTCTGTGGGATTTCAGGATTTTATTATACATGTTCCTCAAGTTACCAATTTTATTGACCAACATCTCGATGTCTGCCTCGGGATCCGTGTCTGCACATATTCAAGCAACTTCTCCATCATTGCCCTCCTTTCTACTCTATTAGAATATAAGGGGTGTTTCAGCTCCCAAAAATTACTCATCTCCCTGTACCTGTCAATGAACCCGGACAGGAATTCAGGGTCCTTAACCTCCCTGGCGGTAATCCCGAGCGTGACTCAGGGTTGTTTTTTTCTGCTAGGATCGGTAACCCCGAGTCACGCTCGGGGTAACATTGCAGAGCCCACAGCGGAGTTTCCTTACCTTCTCCTGGCGATCCAGCGATGATGTCCTCTGCTGTGATCGCCAGCGAGATCACCGGCGAGTGTCGGCACTTTACTCTGACTTCCTGGTTCCGTTCCCTGCGAGCCGCAGCGTCGCATGGGAGCGGAACTGGGCGGCAAATTCAAAAGTTCACACAACACAACACAAAAATAAAAGAGGTTATATTGTATCTGATTACACTGTATTACACTGTATCATCTCTGATCACTGTACAGTGCCCTGTACAGTGCCCCTTGCCTGTCATCTGTGCCCATAAAAACATGGCATCAAAAAAGCGCCACTTTACCACAAGGGCGCTTTTGGACCAGATGAGTGACAGCGGCAGCGACACGGAGTTGCTCGCAGAAGTGAGCGATAATGAGTCGTGGGGAGATTTGTCATCTGACACCGACACGGACCTGGCAAGTGACAACGGCGATGATCCTGCACCTGACCTCAGCGACTTCAGCGATATGCGCACTTGGTGCCCTATAGACTCCGATACGGACCAGGTAGCGCCCCCAAGATTTCCCTTCACTGGATCACCTGGGATGAAGGTAGATATTGAGTGTGACAACCCTCTGGCATACCTGCAATTATTCCTCACTGAAGAGGGAATTGAAAAAATTGTCACAGAGACAAATCGCTACCATGATCAGCAATCCGCTACGCTGCATGCCAGATTTTCCCGAAGCAGAAAGTGGGAACCGGTGACGAAAGAGGACATCTGGAAGTTTCTGGGACTCATCATTCTTCAGGGGGTGGTGGGGAAACCGCTCCAGAAATGGTACTGGACCACCAATAAGCTACTGGCCACTCCGTTTTTTGGCACTGTGATGTCAGAATACCTTTTTTCCTTCACCATGAAGTATTTCCACTTCGCAAACAATGAGGAGTTTGATGAGGCCACGCATCCTGCGCCCAAGCTAAAAAAAATCTGGGAGGTATGCCAAATGATTGTGGCCAATTTCCAGCGGACCTACGTGCCAGAAAGGGACGTCAGCGTGGATGAAAGTGTGATGGCCTACAAGGGACGCCTAAGCTGGATACAGTACATTGCATCCAAAAGAGCGTGGTTTGGCATCAAATTCTATATGCTCTGCGAGTCATCCACCGGGTACATCTGGAATTTGGTCATTTACACCGGTAAAGGCACAAAGTTCAACCCCAGGTACAGCGGCTATGGGATGGCCACATCATCTGTCCTTACACTGCTGGAGCCATTGCTGAACCAAGGATATTGTGTGACCACGGATAATTTCTACACATCTCCAGAACTTTTTGAGGTTTTGCTACAAAACAAAACTGATGGGTATGGTACCATTAGGCCTAACCGACGTGGCATGCCATCTATGTTTGGCAAGAAAAAACTGAAAACCGGAGAAATGGTTGCCTGGCAGAAGGGTAAGATGATGGCAATGCGATGGCGAGACAAGAAGGATGTGTGTCTCATGAGTACTGTGCACAATACCGCCACTGCCATGGTCCACACAAAAGGTGGGAAAGATCTGCTGAAGCCGCAAGTCGTGATGGACTACAATAATACAATGGGAGGTGTCGACAGAGCCGATCAGGCAATGACATTTTACCCGGCTATGCGCAAACAGCAAAAAAAATATTATAAAAAGATTTTCAGGCATCTTCTGGAACAATGCCATTGGAATGCGTATATCCTATACAAAGCAAAGAGTGGCATGCCTCTTGTTCATTCCGACTTTATCTGGAAGGTGGCTGAGCAGATTTTTGTCAACCACCAGATGCCATCAGTAGCTGTGAACAGACCCAGATGACGTGCTGTTGGCGTTGTCAACCCAGAACGCCTGACTGGACGTAATTTTTTGGACTACATACCACCAATCGCAAAAAAGGAAGCACCTACCAGGATGTGCGTGGTCTGCTGTTCAAAGAGAGATGGCAATGGAAAAAAAGTCAGAAAAGAAACAAGGTACCATTGTCCAGATTGTGACGTTGGACTTTGTCTAGTTCCATGCTTTAAAATGTATCACACTCAGGATGTTTATTGAATTTTCTTTGTTTGACAAATGTCATTATTTTCTTCTACATTATTGAATAAAATTATATTATTTATTAGATTATAATTCATGATTTTGTGTTTCAAATTTATCACATCTGAGATGTCTACTAGAGTCTTGTTTGGTCAGGTTTAAGTAAGTAATTACTAAGAATTGCAGGCCTACAATACATAACGCCAAATTTCCATGCAAAATAATTGTACCGCTTTTGGTACATAATTCCAGACAGAATCATACCGCCAGGGAGGTTAAAGTGCTGCATATTTTCTGCAAGATAAAACACAAGACAAAAACACTATGTCAGCCTAAATTGTCATAATCTTATCCCAATATAGGCCTCAATCTTGAAGCAGTATAGGCCACTGATGCCCCAAGTTTAAATTTTAAGTTCGTTAGGATGCTCGCCACTTCTGTTCCTCCTTCCTCCGCACACAGAACGTAGGTACGACACATGCGTGTTAGCTTTATATACACTGCGCATGCGTGAAACTCCACCCATGTCGCCCGCCCCTGATGCTCTTTCTAGTATATTCCCCACACCTTCTCTTTCGGCGCGCAGTGGGAGACGACATGGCGGAGACCCAGCAGGTGCATGTTAATTACAGTAACGACGAGGAAAGCCCGGAGCCAGAAACGTCCCGATCCAGGAGGAGATATAAGGCCTCAAATATGTCCTTTGCAGAGATGGCGGAGATGGTGAACATCTTGAGGAGGACAGACTATGATGGGAAGCATGAACCCTACACCAACCCAAATGTGAGAAAGGCCAAGATCATGTCTAAAGTTGTAAGGAGTCTGCACAGGAATTTTGGGGTACGACGATCCAAGGAGCAGTTGAGGAAACGCTGGTCAGACATGAAATTGAGGAAGCACGACCAGTACAGAAGGATCAAGAAAATGCTTCTAAAAAGTAAGTATTTGTCCTGTGTTCTGATTATTATTATTATTACTTGCATGTTGCTCCATGTGCTTTTCTTTACTGTTGTACAGTTCAAAATGGCAACTTCCATGTTATTGGGCACAATAATCGGTCGTAGTAAACATCGTTCCCCCACTACATACAATGTTTTTGTTAGATACAGGTGTAGCGGGCCTCACTCTCCCTCTCCGCTTCTATCGCCTGGTTGGCTGGTGTGGTCTAGGGGTACCTGGGAGAGGAGAGTGCAGGAACACTACGCCAAGCTCTCACCTCGTATGTGTATGAGGGTTGAGCAAAGTCACTTAAATTAGCTCCGGGTCTGCTCACTGCATACGAAGCTTCCGCTTGTTCCGTGGAGATGTGTCTGCCAGTAACAGAGCCCCACACCAATTAAAAGTCCAACACTCTTTTATTTCTCCATTGCAGGGTGAACATAACAGTTGAACTTTCAGTAACAGACAGACAGGGGTGTGGATACGAGTAGGCCCAGGCACAAATGAATTCTCCTATTCCTTTGCAAGCGAATAGGCCTAGCGCACGGTCTCTGCCACCGACCGTGAGATTGGTCGCTGCCACCGACCGGGTGAACCATTGAGGCTCCTGCCACAGGCCTAATAGCAGGTCTCTGCCACTGACCTGAGTTGACTAGTTTGACCGCTGCCACCGGTCATTGAACATGAACCACCTTCCTCTATGAACTTGGCCCCAGTTCGGGAAAGACATCCCTCCGGGCGGTCTCCAGAGGTTCACCCGTCACTGGCAATATGCTGCACCAGGTCTTCGGATGACTCCCTCCTCCGGTCCCTTTGCCTCTGGATTCGGGTGCCCAACACCCAGGGCACCCTAGGACAGTCCCTCCTGGGCGGGACCCAGCGGAAGGTACTGGGCCCCAGGCCTCCGGCCGAGTACCTCACCCCAGACTGAAGGTGTCTGGGATGGAACACGAACTCCAAGTGTCCAGGCCTAGGCCGCCTGGACAACGACCGCGAACAGCAGCCCTCAGGCTGAAGGTGCCTGGGACTCGAACAACCTCGTGGCGAAGATGTCCGCCCCCTTTATACCCTCTCCCAGCAAGCACAGCGGGTTCCCCGCCCCGCCGTACAACCGCTGCGAGAGGTCACAAAGGGTGCGGCACTGCAGCGATGGTTCAACCCCGACCCAAAGTGACAGCCCACCTGCTGGGCCGCAGGGAACTATGCATCACTGGTGTCCTCACTAGAATTAAACACTCTGAAAGTACATGCCTGCTACACAGGGTTAACTACATTTGGTCATGCCTATTTGTATTAAAAAGAAGTTTAGTATATTGTTGTCTAGATGTGTTTGTAACTAGAATGAAATGCAAGCTTGATTCCGTGTAAAAAAGAGGACACTCAGCAGCTGTTTACACATCTGGACTCAGGAGCACTACGGTAGTGTGTGACACCAGAACAACCTTTTTAGGGTGTCTCACACAGGTGCTCCAGTGGATACTTGGGGTGTCTCCATGTGTGAAACTTGGCCAAAAAAGGTAAGTATTCCAGCTTTTGGGAAGGTAAAAAAAAAATGGCTTCAGCTTGAAACTCTGCCAAAACAGACAATTGTACCCCACTTCCAAGCAATGTTTCATATTCTTATTTCTGGCCTCAAATATCTGTGTGCTAAGTATACCTTTTGTTTCATTCTCATAGGGGAGCGAAGACTCGGAGGACACCACTCTGAGGACACCAGGAACCCCACACCTCCTAAAAAAGGGGACCAGAGAGAACCCCAAGATGAAGATGTGGGGGAAGGAGAGGTGGAGGAAGGAGAGGTGGATGAAGTGGTGGAAATTGTCACCACAACAGGTCAGTGTCTGTCACTACAGCTTCAGGTAAGAGATGTAGGCCTGCATCTTTATAATACCTTTTTTTTTTTTTTTTTTTTTAGGTGATGAACATGTTGGTGAAGAAGAAACTCCTCATTTCACAAGTGCTAGTGCACAAATAATAATCCAGGAAATCATGGTGTATAGTCTAGAACTAGACATTATGAGGAATAATATCAATCTTACGGATCAAAAATTTAAGAACATGATTGATGTTTTGGGGCGAATCTAAAGAAACACAAAATTCCTCCCCCCCTTTTGTTTTGTTATGCACCATTTAACAAATTTTTACTACTTTCCTCAAGCCAAATTTTGAAGATGCACACAGTGTGTCAACATGTGCTATCTCCCATCAGGGGATATCAATGTACGCGTTTTTGGGTGCAACCCCTTCTTCGCAACTCAAGTAGGTGAGAGGAAGGGGTTGCACCCCTAAAACACGTCCATTGATGCCCCATGATGGGAGATAGCACATGTTGACATGATCAGGAGGAAAATCCCCATTTTGCCTCACAATTTGTGTGCATCTTCAAAATTTGGCTTTTTCAGGGGTGACATCACCCCATCTGATGAAGGCAAGATCAACACATTTTTTTACATACTATAATGTCTGATATTGCCTTCAGTTTTTCTACGTTGAACTTTGTAAGTTCCAGAGTTGTGTATGTTTTATGGTTTGAAACATGCCTGTTTATGCAAAAAATATCAAAAAACATTTGGGGATTTTTTTTTTTTAATTTACCCCAAAATTTGAGAACGCCCATGTGAATGTGCACAGAGTAAAAAAAATGTTATAATTAATGTGTGGCTTCTTCTTTCAATGCGCAATACCATTTTTGAAGTAAATTTTGTGTTTACAGTGACTATGGGGGTTATTTACTAAAGGAAAATCCACTTGGCACTACAAGTGCACTAGGAGAACCTAAGAGACAGCTAAAATAAACACAAGCAATAAAGAAAATTCAAGATTTTATAAAATAATTTTTTATTTTTTTTAATAAAATAAAATTTAAACATTGTCTGGCATAGCAATGGCCCCCCTACCCTTAAAATACTCAACATATTTCTGCCGCACTTCACGGGCGCTTTGGGGGGGCAAGCCAGGATGGCCATATTCCAGGCCCGTCAGGGGATTCCCTTAAAGTCCGGCCTCAGGCCCAACTGTGGCAATATAATTTGGGGAATTTTTCCTTAAATAATTGTGCAATATGCAGAAGCTGAATATTATGTGGTCAGTTTGTATTCTGCCATGTTGATAGCTGTCAAACAGGCGGAACCAGCTGGCCATTATCCCGAAGGCATTCTCAACAACTCTTCGGGCTCTGGCCAGCCGGTAGTTAAAAGCCCTCCTCTCCGGAGTGAGGGTCCTCAGGGGGAATGGCCTCATCAGGTAATTGCCCAGACTGAATGCTTCATCCTCAAGCCAAATTTTGAAGATGCAACAGTGTGTCTGCCATTCCTGTGGCGTTGCAGGAAACTGTGGAGTCAAGCCAGAAAAAAAGATTGCCCAGACCGAATGCTTCATCCGCAATAAAGACGAACGGGAGTCCTTCAACATTGTCTTCATCGGGTGGCAATGCCAGGCCATCAGTCTGGAGACATTGGACAAACTCCGTCCGTGCAAAGACTCCACCATCCGACATCCGGTCATTCTTCCCCACGTCCACATAGAGGAATTCATATTGTACCGACACCACCGCCATCAACACTATACTATTAAACCCCTTTTAGTTGTAATAGTATGGCCCCGAATAGGGTGGTGGCACGATGTGGACGTACTTTCCATCTATTGCCCCTCCGCAGTTCAGAAAGTCCCACCACTGGGCAAATTGGGAAGCCACAGTCTGACTCCAGGAAACTGTGGAGTCAAGCCAGAAAAAAAAGCCAGAAAAAAAAATTGTACTTTTGCACATAACATTGCAAGAATATTATACAAAAACATTCTTGGCCAACATCAGTATAACATTTATTTTAAGGAGTATTTGAAGACAAAAATATAAGGCCCACTTATCAGATTCCTCATCCCCTCTGATGGCCCATTGTAAACATTTTAGGGGGGGGGGGTTCTAGATGGGTTTGACCCCCAAAAAAAGCCTATGCCACTCTGCATGAATTTAAGGACAACAAAAACTTTGAGACATTTTAGGGGGGGGGGGGTAAAGCACTACAATGGAGCTGACAAAATACATTGGTAAGTGACTAGGCTAGGTGTGTATGGGCCAAGGATAGCATGATGGGAAATATGCATGTAGGCCAAAAAAGGAGCATTAAAAGCTTACAGCATGCATGGGGACAAAGGGGACATTCACAGCATCTTACAATCATGGTAATTAGGGAATGATGAAAGAAATACAATACATTAGCAAACATTAAATACATAGAATGTGATGTTACAGGAGAAAATTTACCTTAATATAGTCCTTCTGCAGGACTTGGATGATGGCAAAACAGATTTCTGGTATAATGATCCCCAGAGCCTGTGGGGGGATGCCTGTTGTGAACTTGAGGTCCTGCAGACTTGTCCCTGTCGCCAGGTATCTCAACATGGCGACTAGCCTCTGCTCGGCAGTGATGGCTTGTCGCAGGACGGTGTCCTGCCTCGTGATATAGGGGGGCAGCAAAGCCAACAGACGGTGAAAAACGGGGTTCGTCACCCGGAGATACTTCCTAAAATAATCAGGACTATTCTCCTGGATCTCCCGCAGCAAAGGCATATGACAGAATTGGACACACTGCAGCAACCAATTCTTTGTCCATGAACTCCTCCTCACCCTGTTCATGGACTGAGCTTGGGTTGAAGCAAGAACCCCAACACCAAGCTCATGCACAACACGAACTCTACGATTAGTACGTACCCACAACATAGCTATACAACGGTCGGCTGGTCAGAACGAACTAAACAGAACGCACTGAAGAACAGAAAGCCCAATGAAGAACAACCTGAAAATCAGAAACGAGCGGACAAGAACGCACTGAAAAACAGAAACAACCTGACTACATGCCCTGAAAGACAGATACGAACCCACAAGCACCAACTGAACAGCAGAAAATGATCTGAAAAACACGAACACTGAAAAAGCGCGAATCATCTCTCACCAAACTTTTACTAACACGAGATCAGCAAAAGCAGCCCAAAGGGTGGCGCCGTTGGATTTGAACTTACGCTTTTTACTGCCGTTGTACGTGTTGTACGTCACCGCATTTTTGACGGTCGGAATTTGGTGTGAGCGTGGGTATGCAAGACAGCTTGAGCGGATTTCCGTCAGAAAAACCCGTCAAAGTTTATCCCGACGGAAAAACCGGTCGTGTTACATAGTTACATAGTTAGTCAGGTTGAAAAAAAGACACAAGTCCATCCAGTTCAACCATAAAAAAAAAAAAAATATGTCTAGTGTGTACGAGGCATTAGATTTGTCCTAGATCTTCTTTGACTATACAGTCAGGTCCATAAATATTGGGACATCGACACAATTCTAATCTTTTTGGCTCTATACACCACCACAATGGATTTGAAATGAAACAAACAAGATGTGCTTTAACTGCAGGTTTTCAGCTTTAATTGGAGGGTATTTACATTCAAATCAGGTGAACGGTGTAGGAATTACAACAGTTTGTATATGTGCCTCCCACTTTTTAAGGGACCAAAAGTAATGGGACAATTGGCTGCTCAGCTGTTCCATGGCCAGGAGTGTGTTATTCCCTCAGTATCCCATTTACAAGGAGCAGATAAAAGGTCCAGAGTTCACTTCAAGTGTGCTATTTACATTTGGAATCTGTTGCTGTCAACTCTCAATATGAGATCCAAAGAGCCGTCACTATCAGTGAAGCAAGCCATCATTAGGCTGATAAAACAAAACAAACACATCAGAGAGATAGCAAAACCATTAGGTGTGGCCAAATCAACTGTTTGGAACATCCTTAAAAAAGAAAGAACGCACCGGTGAACTCAGCAACACCAAAAGACCTGGAAGACCATGGAAAACAACTGTGGTGGATGACCAAAGAATTCTTTCCCTGGTGAAGAAAACACCCTTCACAACAGTTGGCCAGATCAAGAACACTCTCCAGGAGGTAGGTGTATGTGTGTCAAAGTCAACAATCACCAGAGTGAATACAGAGGGTTCACCACAAGATGTAAACCATTGGTGAGCCTCAAAAACAGGAAGGCCAGACTAGAGTTTGCCAAACAACATCTAAAAAAGCCTTCACAGTTCTGGAACAACATCCTATTGACAGATGAGACCAAGATCAACTTGTACCAGAGTGATGGGAAGAGAAGAGTATGGAGAAGGAAAGGAACTGCTCATGATCCAAAGCATACCACCTTATCAGTGAAGCATGGTGGTGGTAGTGGCATGGTGTGGGCATGTATGGCTGCCAATGGAACTGGTTCTCTTGTATTTATTGATGATGTGACTGCTGACAAAAGCAGCAGGATGAATTCTGAAGTGTTTCGGGCAATATTATCTGCTCATTTTTAGCCAAATGCTTCAGAACTCATTGGACGGCGCTTCACAGTGCAGATGGACAATGACCCGAAGCATACTGCGAAAGCAACCAAAGAGTTTAAGGGAAAGAAGTGGAATGTTATGCAATGGCCAAGTCAATCACCTGACCTGAATCCGATTGTGCATGCATTTCACTTGCTGAAGACAAAACTGAAGGGAAAATGCCCCAATAACAAGCAGGAACTGAAGAAAGTTGCAGTAGAGGCCTGGCAGAGCATCGCCAGGGATGAAACCCAGCGCCTGGTGATGTCTATGCGTTCCAGACTTCAGGTTGTAATTGACTGCAAAGGATTTGCAACCAAGTATTAAAAAGTGAAAGTTTGATTGTTAATCTGTCCCATTACTTTTGGTCCCTTAAAAAGTGGGAGGCACATATACAAACTGTTGTAATTCCTACACCGTTCACCTGATTTGGATGTAAATACCCTCAAATTAAAGCTGAAAGTCTGCAGTTAAAGCACATCTTGTTAGTTTCATTTTAAATCCATTGTGGTGGTGTATAGAGCCAAAAAGATTAGAACTGTGTCGATGTCCCAATATTTATGACTGTATATTTTAGCATTTGTTACCTATCCTGACATATTATACATAATATTTTTCGAGGCAGATTCATTTGATAGCCGATCTGGATACATATAATTTTTACATCCTAGGTTTTTATCAGGAAAAAATAGTAACAAAATAAATATATTTGCCCCAAAGCATACCTGACAAAGTCTGATGAATAACAGGTTATCACATTAGTGGGAAGTTTATGTAATGTAGTGGAGCGGTAAAGCTCAAAGTGAACATTTGCATGTTACTTTACTGAATGCAGAAAAAAAAATCATCTGTTTGCAAAAATTGGTAGTCTAAGAAAGAATACAGGGGGGGGGGGTTGGTGTGGATACAAATTACCACAAATGCAACGTTTTTTGCAAAAACTAAAATCCCTGTATCTAGCTCTGTAAAGAAAAAATTTAGATACATTCTTTTGAACCCTACTTGACCCGATCTCCAGCGGTGGAAGCTCTGCAAAAGACACAGCCGACGACGGCTGTGAAATGAATGGGAAGTGACGTCACCCATAGACTTACTATGGGGCTTTGTTGTCGTCTGTGTCCTCTGCACCCGCCTACACAGCAAAGCCGCGGCTGACAGCTCAGCATGGGATGCCGTCGGATCAGGTCGGAGCGGCTTTAAAAAAAAGGCATGTATACTATTTTTTTCTTTACAGGGCTAGTAAGGTAAGTGTTAGATCGGTGGTGTCTATAGATGCAGTGATTTTAGTTTTTGCATGGACTTCCACTTTAAGGTTTGCAATTTGACTTTCATGCAGTAAATGCAAATCCATTCAGATCATTCAATGTAATTGTTGGGATCTTGGGATTAATATACAGGTGATACTCTAAAAATTAGAATATCGTGCAAAAGTTCATTTATTTCACTAATGCAACTTAAAAGGTGAAACTAATATATAAGATAGACTTAATACATGCAAAGCAAGATAGTTCAAGCCGTGATTTTTCATAATTGTGATGATTATGGCTTACAGCTCATGAAAACCCCAAATCCACAATCTCAGAAAATTTGAATTACAAAACATATAAAATGTAAACATAGCCTATTTAGGCAGGGTAGTATAAAACACACAGTACAGCACAGTACATATAGAAATGGTATATCAAAACATTAGGTCAAACCCAACAAAAAGCAAGTGTGCCCTGTGCTGCTAGAGACTAGCTGTGGTTAAGTCACCCAAACATAAGCCTCCCTGATGAAGAAATACACATTGTTAATTCCGAAACATGTTGGGCTACATGCAAGAAATCCCTACTTACTGACTACAGCTCGTCTCTGGCAGCACAGGACACACTTGTTTTTTGTTGTGTTTGACCTAATGTTTTGATGTACCATTTCTATATGTACTGTACTGTGTGTTTTATACTACCCTGCCTAAATAGTCTATGTTTACATTTTATATGTTTTGTATATAATAAAAGTGGCATATACAGGCATACCCCACTTTTAAGTACACAATGGGTTTTATTTACTAAAGCTGGAAAGCCCAAAATCAGGCTAATTTCTGCATAGAAACCAATAAGCTTCTAACCCCAGCTTGTTCAATTAAGCCTGGTAATAAAACCTGGAAGCTCATTGGTTTTTATGCAGAAGTGAGACAGATTTTGCGCTTTCCAGCTTTAGTAAATAAAACCCATTGTGTACTTAAAAGTGGGGTATGCCTGTATTGCCTTTTACTATAATTACTATTTCTACGACTATTTCTGCCTTAAAAGTCCAAGGGGGCTACCCCGATCTTGCACCTTGGTGCATGTGCGCAAATTCAAGTATTAGTAAGATGTTGGCAGCATAAACAATATTATAGCTCAACTTTTTTCTTTTTTCAAATGTGATAGTTAGCCATCCCGGCATTCCAAGAATGTAACAGTTTTTTTAAACTGTTAAATTAATGTGGAATGTATGTTCCTTGTTAAAGAACATATTTTTTTTTTTATCAAGTTGTTATGGGTACCTACAAAGAGACATTAAGTCCATCAGTAATGAATAGCATTTCTTTACAGATACCTCAAAGTATGCCCAGTATCCAGCCTCTTCAGTGTAAGGCGCAGGAGACCCAAGTCCAGCAATGGGAGCTCCAACATTTGTGTTTGATCCAGATAAAGTGAAAGAACGACCATAGGTAGGGAATCCCATAACGAGCTTCTCTGCTGGGGCGCTCTTTTTCTTCCAGTAGTTCATTGCATATTCCTGTTTGGAAAATATATAGCACATGAATTGGACAAATAATTTTCATTGGATTATGTTCTTGTATGCTTTTTTTGCACTGGTAAGTGTTCATACATACAGGCATCATTTGACAGCATATATTTAACTGTTTTTGAGCCTCCTCAAGGTCAGGGATCCATTTGTGCATACACAAACACGTTCAAGAATACAAGCATCACTGCAAATGTCCTCTACAACTTTATTTGGGCTCCTGACTGCCTTGAGGCAAAAAAAATGCAATTTAACGAGAGTGCTAAATACACACTTGGTCTTGTAGGTATTTGGAAAGCACTTATTTAATTGTAGCGGACCCCCAAAATTGGGGTCGCTATGCTTTAAATTTAAGGGTAGCCTGAGCAATAGTTTAGCTCAGGTTCTTAAATTTTAATTAGTATGGACTCTGCTCTGCTGTAATGTTGCCTGGAGTATAGTTCCCCTTGACCTGCAGGTGGCGCTGTTGCCCAGGTCTTGAGAAGAACCACAGGGGGCGTTGCGGTGTGTTTGGGTGTCCTCTCGGCTACCGTGCGGTGGGCGAGTTCTGCCTGCTGTGCATGCCAGGAGAGGGTACATAAGGGGCAGACGCCATGATCTGGTGTGGTGTCCTGGGGGGATTCCAAGGAAGACCCCTGGTGGCGAAGTTGTGCCCTTTGGCCCTGCTGGCCAGCGGGTGCGTGAACTGGTCGAGAAGTCTCGGGCACCTTTAGCCCGAGGCTACAGAGTTCCGGGTAGGCCCAGTACCTTCAACTGGTTCTACAAAACCAACCACTGGAGTCCCAGGGAACCCGAGGAGGACCTGTCCGATGGATCGGTGAAGGAAGTCACGGTCTCGGGGAGGCCTGGTTGCCTATCAGAGGGAAGGATTCGTGAGTTGCAAGATAGCTCCATTGGCACCTATGGTCTCTAATAATCTACAGGCGTTAGGAAGTTCTAAATTCAGGAACTAAAGGATTCTGTGGCAGAGGATCTCCTGAACTTGTCTGTGAAGGGGACTAAAACTAAGTGTCATGTTTGTGCTTCACTCCGGCTGCTAGAACTGTGAGAGGGATCTATCCGGGTGAGCAATACCCACTCAGGCTTATGTGGAGAATAGGGTAACTGGGTGCCGCATGCCTGAACCTAATTCCCTACTAAATCCTATTGCTGTCTTCAACCTTTCTCCCAAAGTTGTTTCAAGCAAAGAAAATAAACTCATCTGTTGGAGTTTAATTACTGTCTGGACATTGGCCTTCTTTCGGGGAAGAATAGACTTTTCCCTACATTCTAGGGACGAGAACCAAGCCGAAGGGGTGGTAACTCGCTGCAGAACCCAAAATTGCAAGAACACCGCTCAACCTCTTATACCAGGAGGATATGGGTATGTGGCATGGTGTGCCTTTGCTCCTGCAAGTGAAGGAAGGCAGGAAAAAAGGGTCTGTGTGCTACATAATGATGATTCCCAGCTCCTGGAGAAATATCTATTATTCTAAATACTTATTTTTGTACCTGGAATGCTTTGCTCTGGCATCATAAAAGTTTTAAAAAAAGCTGAACAAATGTTACTTTAACGGTATGTTAAAGACGGTAAAGAGGAATTGACAAACTTTAAAAGGCCATTTATTATATTTTTTAAACATCTGTAAGTACAATCCCTTTAAATTAGAGAGACACGGGTAGCATCTTTTTTTTTTTTGGTTGCTGGCACATTGTTAGGATGACAAAAATAATGCCTGTTTCTAAAGTAAATCTGTCAGTTAATCCTACAGAAACACAAAGGGTGACTTTAAAGGAGTTGTAAAGGTACATTTTTTATTTTCTAAATAGGTTCCTTTAAGCTAGTGCATTGTTGCTTCACTTACCTTTTCCTTAGATTTCCCTTCTAAATATTTTTTTTCTTTGTTTTCTTTGTCTGAATTTCTCACTTCCTGTTTATCCTCAGTAAGCTGTTCAGTAAGCTGTTCTGGATGACTCCACACCACTCGGATGATGGTGTGGAGTTCAGTGAGGAGAAACAGGAAGTGAGAAATTCTGACAAAGAAAACAAACCTTTAGAAGGTAAATCAAAGGAAAAGGTAAGTGAAGCAACAATGCACTAGCTTAAAGGAACCTATTTAGAAAATAAAAAATGTACCTTTACAACTCCTTTAACTTACCTGCTTCTAAAAAAGCTAGTTGCTAGGTTGTAATGCCACTGACCAGTCACTGGCCTGGAACAAGTATGCAGATCAGGAAAGTGGAAGAGAACTTGGAAGTCCTTATCTGTCCTTATCTGACTCGGAGGGTCCAGCATAGTGATGAGCCGAACACCCCCGGGTTTGGTTCGCACCAGAACCCGCGAACGGACCGAAAGTTCGCACGAACTTTAGAACCCTATTAAATACAATGGATGCAAACGTTCAAAATCTAAAGTGCTAATTATAACGACTATTATGCATGTTATTGTCCTAAAAAGGGTTTGGGAACCCGGGTTCTGCACCAGGGGACATGTATCAATGCAAAAATAAGTTTTAAAAACGGCCGTTTTTCTGGAGCAGTCATTTTAATGATGCATAAAGTGAAAAAAAAAAAGTCAAATATTCCTTTAAATATCGTACCTGGGGGGTGTCTAAAGTATGCCTGTGAAGTGCCACGTGTTTCCCGTGTTTAGAACTGTCCCTACACAAAATTACATTTCTAAAGGAAAAAAAGCCATTTAAAACTGCTTGCGGCTTTAATGTAATGTCTGGTCCCGGGAATATGGATGAAAATCTTTAAGAAAAATGGCATAGCTACCCCATCACACCCCCCCCCCACCCCAGCCCATTACCAGCCCCTTTGGGTGTTGTATGGATATTAAGGGGAACCCCGCACACAAAATAAAAAAGGCCCTATATACTCTGAACAGCCGTATACAGGCGGTGCATACAAGACAGGGACTGTAGGTTTGTTCTTATGTAGAATCTGTTTGTAATTTTGAACAGGTACATTGTTTAAGTGTAGCTCCAGCCAAAAAATCTATTTTTAAGCTTTTTGGAAAACATAGGGAAGGGTTATCACCCCTGTAACTTTTGTTTTGCTGTCTGTGCAGTGTGCACCTATTCAGAACAGTTCACCTCACTTTCCGTCCTAATGACAAATGTTTTTTGAAAATTTGGGTTTTTTATTGAAACAAGAATTGGTCATAAAGCATCAGTGGAGAGGAGACACTTTTTTTCCCATATTAACTCTTACAGGAGAGAATTTGCCTTCCTAGGGGTAGATTTCCTCTCACTTCCTGTTGTATCCTTCCGTTTGCAAGGAGGAGTCGTTTGTAAGTTGGATGTTTGAAAGTAGGGGCCTGCCGTATATACTCAGCTGAAATTTGCCCCTTACATGTTGGTGTTGCCACAACACTGTGAGCCCTCACAGTTACTCTTGGTGGGCGCATGAATGGGCCTTGCTGTGAATTATTAGATCAAGAATTGTAATTGCATGCCCCTGTTGAACAGGGGCTGAAAAATTGGGCCTTTGGTGGTGGTGGTGTTGACACAACACTGTAAGGGATCACAGTTAGTCTTGGTGGGCGCAGGAATGGGCCCTGCTGTGAATTATTAGATCAAGAATTGTAATTACATGCCCCTGTTAAACAGGGGCAGAAAAATTGGGCCTTAGGCACTGGTGCCACAACACTGCAACCCCTCACAGATACTGTACTTGGAGCACAGCAATGAGCCCTGTTGCAAAGTATTGCATCAAAAATTGTAATTACACGCCCCTGTTAAACAGGGGCTGAAAAATTGGGCCTTAGCCACTGGTGCTGGTGCCAAGACACTGCAACCTCTCCCAGATACTCTAGTTGGAGTGCAGGAATGAGCCCTGCTGCAAAGCATTGCATAAAAAATTGTAATTACATGCCCCTGTTAAACAGGGGCATAAAAATTGGGCCTTAGGCACTGGTGCCACAACACTGCAACCCCTCACAGATACTGTACTTGGAGCACAGCAATGAGCCCTGTTGCAAAGTATTGCATCAAAAATTGTAATTACACGCCCCTGTTAAACAGGGGCTGAAAAATTGGGCCTTAGCCACTGGTGCTGGTGCCAAGACACTGCAACCTCTCCCAGATACTCTAGTTGGAGTGCAGGAATGAGCCCTGCTGCAAAGCATTGCATAAAAAATTGTAATTACATGCCCCTGTTAAACAGGGGCATAAAAATTGGGCCTTAGGCACTGGTGCCACAACACTGCAACCCCTCACAGATACTGTACTTGGAGCACAGCAATGAGCCCTGTTGCAAAGTATTGCATCAAAAATTGTAATTACATGCCCCTGTTAAACAGGGGCTGAAAAATTGGGCCTTAGCCACTGGTGCTGGTGCCACGACACTGCAACCTCTCCCAGATACTCTAGTTGGAGTGCAGGAATGAGCCCTGCTGCAAAGCATTGCATAAAAAATTGTAATTACATGCCCCTGTTAAACAGGGGCATAAAAATTGGGCCTTAGGCACTGGTGCCACAACACTGCAACCCCTCACAGATACTGTAGTTGGAGCACAGCAATGAGCCCTGTTGCAAAGTATTGCATCAAAAATTGTAATTACACGCCCCTGTTAAACAGGGGCTGAAACATTGGGCCTTAGCCACTGGTGCCACGACACTGCAACCACTCCCAGATACTCTAGTTGGAGTGCAGGAATGAGCCCTGCTGCAAAGCATTGCATAAAAAATTGTAATAACACACCCCTGTTAAACAGGGGCTGAAAAATTGGGCCTTAGCCACTGGTGGCGGCACCCAGAAACAAAAATGTTCTTCCAAGCTATCATCATCAATCGGATCATTGAGGAGGATAGTCAGTCAACATAACAGGACAGTCTCTCAGCATCAGCATCAGTCTTGAAGGGATGTGACATTTGAAAATAAATTAGTCTGTTATATCAGCTTCAGGTGTTTGATAGCTGGTGGTGATCCAAGACTGGTTCATCTTTATGAAGGTCAGTCGATCAACCGAGTCGGTGGACAGGCGCACCCTGTGATCCGTGACAAATCCTCCAGCAGCACTGAATGTGCGTTCTGAAAGAACGCTGGATGCAGGACAGGCCAGTAGCTCAATTGCATACTGTGCAAGCTCTGGCCAGTGATCCATCCTCAAGACCCAGTAAGCCAGATGATTTTCGGTGGGGAAGGAGTCCAAGTCTGACCTTGCCCCTAGGTATTCCTGCACCATGTATATCAGACGCTGGCGATGGTTGCTGGAACCGATCATACCTTGGGGCTGCGGACTAAAGAATTGTCTGAACGCATCGGTCAAACGGCCACCTTCCCCACCGCTCCTTCTTTGACTGACCGAAGCCTCAGCAACTCATTGTCCAGGACCAGGAGTTTGTAACCTCCCAGTCTCTGGGAACGCGTTGCACAGACCTTTCTGCAAGGCCTCCCGGAGTTGTCTCATCCTCTGCTCCCTCTGCGACGGTAAGATAAGGTCCGCAACCTTACCCTTGTACCGTGGATCAAGGAGAGTGGCCAGCCAGTAATGGTCCCTCTCCTTGATCCGAAGAATACGAGGATCCTTCCGCAGACTTTGCAGGATCAGGGAGGCCATGCAGCGTATGTTAGCTGAGGCATTCGGTCCGGAGTCCTCTGGGTCACTAAGGACGACATGATCCACAGCCACCTCCTCCCAGCCACGTACAAGTCCACTGGTTTCTTGGGACTGTAAATCATCCCTAAAAGACTGCTGCTGATAATGATGAGTGCCAGGCTCCACCTCCATGCTGACACAATCCTCCTCCTCCTCGTCCTCCTCTTCTTCCTGTGCGATGGGTGGGACAGAAGGAACACTGTCTGGGTAAAGGGGGCCTTGAGAGGCAAGAAAGTCCTCCTCTTCCTGCCTCTGTTCTGCCTCAAGTGCCCTGTCCATTATTCCACGCAACGTATGTTCCAACAGGTGGACAAGAGGTACAGTGTCACTGATGCATGCACTGTCACTGCTCACCATCCTCGTGGCCTCCTCAAATGGTGCCAGGACAGTGCATGCATCCCTGATCATGCCCCACTGGCGTGGTGAAAAAAACCCGAGCTCCCCTGACCCTGTCCTGGTGCCGTAGTCGCACAGGTACTCATTGATGGCCCTCTGCTGCGTGTGCAGCCGCTGCAGCATGGCCAACGTTGAGTTCCACCTGGTGGGCATGTCACATATAAGGCGGTTCTTGGGCAGGTTCAACTCCTTTTGCAGCTCAGCCAGGCGAGCACTGGCATTATAAGATCTGCGGAAATGCACACAGACTTTCCTGGCCTGCCTCAGGACATCCTGTAAGCCCGGGTACCTGCCCAAGAACCGCTGCACCACCAGGTTAAGGACGTGAGCCACACAGGGCACATGGGTCAGTTGTCCCTGTCGGAGAGCGGAGAGGAGGTTGGTGCCATTGTCGCAAACTACCATTCCTGGCTTAAGCTGGCGTGGCGTCAACCACCTCTCGGCCTGCCCCTGCAGAGCAGACAGAACCTCTGCCCCAGTGTGGCTCCTGTCCCCCAAACACACCAGCGCAAGCACGGCATGGCATCTTTTTGCCTGCGTACTTGCGTAGCCCCTTGAACGCCTACGGAGCACCACTGGTTCTGAGGACAAAGCACAGGAAGAGGCCACGGAGGAAGAAGAAGAGGGGGTGGAGGACAGAGGTGTGTCACAACCAGTAGTAGCATTTTGGAGGCGTGGCGGTGGAACAACCTCCAACACTACTGCACCTTGTCCTGCATCCTTCCCAGCTGCCAAAAGAGTGACCCAATGGGCCGTGAAAGAAAGGTAACGTCCCTGTCCATGCCTGCTGGACCATGAGTCAGCGGTAATATGCACCCTACCGCTGACCGCCCTGTCCAGCGAGGCCAAGACATTGCCTTCCACATGCCAGTAGAGAGCCGGAATCACCTTCCGTGAGAAAAAGTGGCGTTTGGGAACCTGCCACTGAGGAACCGCACATTGCACAAACTCACGGAAGGGGGCCGAATCTACCAACTGAAAAGGCAGCAGTTGAAGCGCTAGCAATTTAGCCAAGCTAGCATTCAACCGCTGGGCATGTGGATGGCTGGGAGTGAACTTCTTTCGACGGTCCAGCAGCTGGGGCAGGGAAATTTGCCTGCTAGAATCGGACGTCGGTGTACTGCTAGCAGAGTGCCCGCAAGTACTTGGCTGTGACACACCTAATTCTACACCTTCATTCCTCTCAGAGCAGGTTTCAGAGAGGACTGAAGGTATAGTGGGGTTGGAGATCCCAGCTGATGCGGTGCAAGAAGAGGTCCGCTTTGTTCTTTGGTGTGGGTCTTTAAGGTAGGCTTGCCAACGAGCTGCATGGCAGGTCAACATATGTCTGGTCAAGCATGTGGTGCCCAAGCGGGTGATGTTTTGGCCACGCGATATACGCTTGAGACATATGTTGCAAACAGCAGCTGTGCGATCTGATGCACTCGACTCAAAAAAGGCCCACACCAAAGAACTTTTTGAATAATGGGCAGAGGCAGCCCTGCACAGGCGGAGCTCTGCGGTGTGATTCCGTCGGTGTGCTGCCCTTACGCTGGCCCCCGAGGGCATCCTGCCTCATTGGAGATGTGCCTCCTCCTCCTCCTCATCCTCCTCCTCCTCCTCCTCTCTCCTATTAGGCACCCACGTGGAGTCAGTGACCTCATCATCCCCTCCCTCCTCATCACTGGAGCCAATCTGGCAGTATGCTGCAGCTGCTGGAACATGACTGCCAGATTGGTGTCCTTCTTGAGCATCCCCTCTCTCTGCTCTCACGCTACTGCCTTCCTCTAGCTGGGTATCATCATCAGACCCTTCGAAACGCTGGGCATCCTCCTGGAGCATGTACCCAACACTGTGCTCAAACAGTTCGGGGGACTCCTCAGGAGGACATGGTTGGTCTAGGGAAGGAGTGACTGATGATGACATTGATACCAGGGAAGAGGACGCTTTGGCAGCTGCTTTGCCAGTACCCTGAGCCTGGGTGAGAGAGGATGAGGAGGATGAGGAGGGCTTGGTCATCCACTCTACCAAGTCTTCGGCATGATGCGGCTCAACACGTCCAGCTGCCGAAAAGAAGGACAAGCGTGTCCCATGGCCACGTGCTGATGGCGATGCACCGCGTCCACGACCAGCACTGTTGTCTCTAGACACAGAGCCTGCTTGCCCTCTTTTATTGGCTCCTGACTGTCTGCCTCTCCTTGTTTGCCTTCCAGACATTCTAATGGCCTGCAGGGAAATGGGAAAAGCAGCAATACAGGCTAAGTTCAGGTGAAATATGGTCAGGAGGCACACTCCGCCCGCTGTAAGTGCCGCAAAATCCTGTTGGTGTAACACACCAGGAAAAAGCAGCAATACAGGCTAAGTTAAGGTGTAATATGGTCAGGAGGCACACTCCGCCCGCTGTAAGTGCCGCAAAATCCTGTTGGTGTAAAACACCAGGAAAAAGCAGCAATACAGGCTAAGTTCAGGTGTAATATGGTCAGGAGGCACACTCCGCCCGCTGTAAGTGCCGCAAAATCCTGTTGGTGTAACACACGAGGAAAAAGCAGCAATACAGGCTAAGTTAAGGTGTAATATGGTCAGGAGGCACACTCCGCCCGCTGTAAGTGCCGCAAAATCCTGTTGGTGTAACACACCAGGAAAAAACAGCAATACAGGCTAAGTTCAGGTGTAATATGGTCAGGAGGCACACTCCGCCCGCTGTAAGTGCCGCAAAATCCTGTTGGTGTAACACACGAGGAAAAAGCAGCAATACAGGCTAAGTTAAGGTGTAATATGGTCAGGAGGCACACTCCGCCCGCTGTAAGTGCCGCAAAATCCTGTTGGTGTAACACACCAGGAAAAAACAGCAATATGGGCTAACTTCAGGTGTATAATGTGCAGGAGGCTTAGCAACAATGACACTGACACTGTCCCCTGCCTATCCTTCTCTCTCCCTGCACACAAGGTTTATCAAAGTACTGTATATGACACTGACACTCTCCCTGCCTATCCTTCCCTCTCTCTGCACACAAGGTTTAGCAAAGAATATGACACTGACACTGTCCCCTGCCTATCCTTCTCTCTCCCTGCACACATGGTTTATCAAAGTATATGACACTGACACTCTCCCTGCCTATCCTTCTCTGTCCCTACACACAAGGTTTAGCAAAGAATAGATTTGACAAGATTTGACACTGTCCCTGCCTATCCTTCACTTTCCCTGCTCCGGAACACACTACACGAGGCCGCCGCGCTGGCGGCCTTTTATAGTGTGGGGCGTGTACTAAACCCCCTCAGCTATAATTGGCCACAGGCATCCTGCCTGTGGCCAATTATTGCTCTCCTCGCTGCCGGCGCTGTGATTGGCCAAGCATGCAGGGTCACAGTGCATGCTTGGCCAATCACAGCGCTGGGATTACACTGCGATGGCGCAGTGTATTGTGGGCCTTTCGCGTCACTCGAATTTGCCGCGAACGGCCCAAATCGTTCGTTGTTCGCCGAACGTGCGAACAGCCGATGTTCGAGTCAAACCTATGTTCGACTCGAACACCGAGCTCATCCCTACTCAGGACCACTGTTCTGAGGTGTCAGAGGATGCCATCTGCCTGGAGTTTGCATGTTCATGTCTGCGTGGGTTTCCTCCGGGTGCTCCGGTTTCCTCCCACCTCCAAAGACATGCGCGCCCTCTGCGCAATACACAGTATAAACATACACAATGTTTATACACACACACACTAAATACATGCACAGTATTTGTATGTATTATTACTCTCTGTGTCTGCGTGGGTTTCCTCCGGGTACTCCGGTTTCCTCCCACACTCTAATGACGTGCACGCCTTCGGCGCAATAGACAGTATAAACAATGTGTTTGTACAAAAAGCACTTATCAATGTAGTAACTGCTGGGACAGCCACTGAGGTGTCAGTCCATTTTTTGGGTCGCACCAACCGACCCGCACTATATTGGTTTTTCGTTATGATGGTTTCTTTGATGGATCATAGATAAAGAATGGGGACTGCCGCAGAGGTCCTTTTTGGTCCCTCAGTGCACGGCGGTCCGTTATCCCTTTCAAGAGCAAAAAAAAAAGTTTTTTTCCCCCATGAAGTTGACCCCCTGATATCAGGGGTACCACTATCCCGGTAGGGGGAACACCTGCTTTTAAGGACACTACTGATAGGTGATCAGAAGCGGTGACTCGGACCGTGTTCGCCATGCTGGGGTCAGCGTTGCGCCCATTAGTGGCTGCGACTTTGGTGTCTCTGACACTCACTGAATGGACAAAACATTTGTACCAGACAGTGGAGGAGCATCAGCTCTCTCAAAAAGTTGTGACACTGGCCGACCAGCAGGTGCAGGGTCTGGTGTACGTAGGTGCGGCAATCCTGGGTGCGACTTCTCAGTCTCCAGGGCCTCTGTGTCTGTGGTGGTCTTGCGCCACTTGAGAGGGCTGATATACTGGTCCGCTGACCGAGCTTCTATGGAAGCTCTGACAGATTTACCTTTCAAAGGTGAGAGGCTCTTTGGTGCCTCACTGGACGACGTTGTTAAGAATGTCACAAGAGGTAACTGAATACTTCTACCTCAGGTCCACTAAGAGTAGAGGGCCGTGAGCCGGGACCTTCCTTCCCCGTACAAAAGCAGTATTTTTTTTGTTGTATAATCTTTATTTATGGAAGGCAGGACATTACAGCACAGGTTACAAGATCTAAAGGCAGAAACATCAAGTAATATACCAGCCCTTCCCTTTTTTCTTTTTTTTTTTTTTAAAGTTATAGCACAACAGAGGTACAGAGACACTAAGGACATAAATGGCAAAAAATTTTACAAGAGAAAAACAGTCAAATCAGCCATAAGCATAAGGAATGCAAGAAATGAAAGTAGAAATTCAAGTGATATTTCAGCGGCGAGGACTCCAACCACCCAACGAGCGAGCCGAGTCCCCAATCGCCAGTGTGCAGAATATAAGACAAAATTTCACCCTCCGAAGAGATGTTAACAATCATGCGGCTAGGCCGGCCAGCTCCCCGGACCGGACCAATAGTGCAGGGCCTAGCAAATGTGGAAGGGAGGGTCAGGCGAGCGCGCACGGGAGGAGGGGGGCGACAAAACACCTCCAACTAACCTCCCCCCACAACACACCTACGCCCGGGCCCCCCCTGATTCGAGGCCCCCTTACCACGGTGACACAAAAGTGTCGGACCCCCGAACTGTCCAGGGGATCCCGCGGAGGGGGCCTCGTGATGATAAGGTGCCTCAGTCCGTCAAGCCAACCGGTCCTCCAGCTCCGCACCCATCGCCTAATGCATATCAAGCGGACCGCCCACCAACAGACGGCCCATACAGACTGAAGCCAAAGTGAACCAAGAAAACAAAACAAAACAAAAAAACACAAAAAAAAAACACAAAAAAAAAAAATTAAAGAAAAAAGGGGGGGGGGGAGGTCAAAAGCGGTATTTTTGACGCAGGGTTGTCATACCCATACCGCCGCAGGACAGGTTTCAGGGATTCTACTCGAATCTGTTCATGGTCCCAGAGGAGGACGGAGTCGTCCAATCCTAGACCTCAAGGCCCTCAATGCCTTTGTGACATCAGGGACGCGTGCTTGCATGTCCCCATATGCAACAGGCACCATGGTTCCTGCGTTTAGCGGTCAGGGAGGACCACTATTAATTTTTGTCTCTCCCTTTTGACCTAGCGTCAGCACCAAGAGAGTTTCCCCAGGGTGCTCGCCCCGATTCTAGCCTTGCTGAGGCAGCGCGGCATTGCCTTCGTAGGTGGTTTAGATGGTCTTCTTCTGTAACCTGTTTCCAGATTTAAATTAGAGGAGGACGTGTCTATAGTCAGTCAGACTCTCCAAGACTTTGGGTGGATGCTGTACCTCCAGATGTCGGTGCTAGTTCAGACTCAGCGCCTAGAATACCTGGGGCTGTTTCTGTACTCATTGGAGGCAATGCTTCATCCTGCTTTACAGTCGCAGGCTTTAACGGCATATTGAAAGCCAGGTACTAAGGAACTGAGGTTTTTTTAGATTCGGTCATCTCGACCATGCTGAGGGCACTAAAATCTTCCTCCAGGAAGATCTACCATCGCACTTGGAAGGCATACATCTCTATGTGCGCAGAGATGGAGTGGCATCCACGGACGTATTCGGTTTCCAGGGTCGTGCTGTTTTTACAGTGTGGAGTGGATCAGAAACTTGCCTTAAGCTCCATTAAGGGTCAGGTTTCAGCTTTGGCTGTTTTCTTTCAACGGCCTTTGGCGACCCTTTCCCTGGTGGGTACCTTTTGTACAGGGGGTTTCGACATGTGCTTCCCCCAATTAGACCACCTCTCCCTCCTTGGGATTGGAACCTGGTGCTCTCGATTCTTCAAGAACCTCCTTTTGAGAACATCAGAGAGGTTCCTCTCTTAACACTATCTCAGGAGGTGGCCTTTCTAGTGGCCATTACGTCTGTCAGATGGGTTTCTGAATTGGCGGCCTTGTCTTGCAAGTCACCATACTTGGTCTTCCATAAGGATAAAGCGGTACTACGCCCGCAGCCTTCGTTTCTTCCGAAGGTGGTTTCGGCCTTCCACCTGAATGAGGACATTGTATCCATCCTTATGTCCTCGGCCGTCGCATCCCGAAGAGACTGTGCTCCATAGTTTAGACGTGGTACGTGCCTTGCGGGTGTACCTGTCTGCTACGGCTCCGTTCCGGAGGTCTGATTCACTGTTTCACTGTCTGGTCCACAAAAGGGTCTAGCGGTCTTGTCGGCCACCGTTTCTTGGTGGATCAGGAAGACCATTGTGCGGGCCTATGCCCTTAAGGGGCGGGCGCCTCTCCTTTCCAGTCACGGCGCTTTCAACCAGGGCAATTAGTGATTCCTGGGTTTTCAGACATCAAGCGTCTTTCTCTCACAGGTGTGCAGGGCAGCGACTTGGTCGTCCGTGCGCACTTTCTCAAAATTTTACAAGGTTGATGTGAGTGCATCTTCAGATGCTTCCTTCGGCCGCAAGGTTTTGCAGGTAGCTGTTTAAAGTTGCAACTCCTCCGTTGAGGAGCTCTGCTTGCTTGGGGTGAAGTTAGTTGTTTTTTGATACTGTTCCCACCCCTCGTTTTTTTTTTTTTTACACTGCTTGGGGACGTCCCATATGTCAAGAATTAAGAAGGCTGTGTCCATCCATGAACGAAAAGAGAAAATAGGATTTTTTGTACTCACCGTAAAATCCTTTTCTCTGTCGTCCATGGACGGACACAGCACCCACCCCTCCTTTTTAGGTTTGTACTGCTTGTTATGAACTGAGTTGCTAACTGCAGGGCGGAGGGTTATGTCTGGAGGGACCACCCCCTGGGCGGGGCTGTTCAACTCTGTTAAAGTAACATGTATTTAAATATCTAACATGTCTGCCTAGTCCTCTCCTATGAACAGGAACATAACCCATATGTCAAGAATTAAGAAGACTGTGTCCGTCCATGGACGACAGAGAAAAGGATTTTACGGTAAGTACAAAAAATCCTATTTTTTCTATTTGGACTGCTGCTGTTCACCAGGCGCCCATAAATTGGTCCTTGTATTAAATGCCTCTACTCTAGTCACAGCGCTGTCCTAAAATCATATCTATCTATTTTACCAATAAAGTGCAATCAATGCATTCAAAAAAAGATACATGCGGTTAAAATCCAAATAATAAATGTCCATATGTAAAGTTATCTTCATACATCAAAAATATATATTAAAGTGCTTCAACAAAAAAAAATCTTATAGTGCTCCATATACAAGGTGCTCCAGTGCAACTTATATGTGCATATATAAAGTGCCTCCGGGCAGCTTATAAGCTTTCTGTTCCTCATACACCGATCTGTGTCTTGTAACACTCACCAGATCTCTTTGACTTTGTGCTTTTCAGCTACAAAGTCTCCATAGGCTTCTGAACATGTAATTTTAAGCATTTCTTTTAATAAAACTGAATTATACTATGTGGGCTCCCCTTCTGTCCCCTTGTATGATATCTGAGGAGTGGATACACAGTGGTTAAAGGAGAGTGTCGGATGAGTGGAGGAGCCGCCTTATTCCTGCAAAAAACCCGGAGAGTAATATCCAAAAGCCTATGGAGACTTTGTAGCTGAAAATCACAAAGCCAAAGAGATCTGGCGAGTGTCACCTTGAATACGGAGCACTATAAGAAGAATTTTTGAGGCACTTTAATATATATTTTTGATGTATAAAGATAATTTTACATATGGACATTTATTATATGAACTTTAACTGAATCTATCTTTTTTTTGAATGAGTTCATTGCACTTTATTGGTGATCTTAGGACAGTGCTGTGAATAGAGTAGAGACATTATGCATATTATGTTCAGTTGTATTATGTTATTGTCACCAAACAGATGCAATGTCCGTGTATAGAAAATTAAACCTGCAACAAGTTCAATTTAATCCCCTCCTAACCAGCACTCCATATGCATCCCTCACTCAGCCTGGAGCAGAAACAACTTACACATGTCTGTAGACTCTCCCCATGTAAAAGTGCTGGTACTTGGTGATTAGTGATGAGCCGAACACCCCCGGGTTCGGTTCGCACCAGAACCCGCGAACGGACCGAAAGTTCGCACGAACATTAGAACCCTATTAAATACAATGGATGCGAACGTTCGGATTCTAAAGTGCTAATTATAACGACTATTATCCATGTTATTGTCCTAAACAGAGTTTGGGAACCCGGGTTCTGCACCAGGGGACATGTATCAATGCAAAAAGAAGTTTTAAAAACGGACGTTTTCCGGGAGCAGTCATTTTAATGATGCATAAAGTGAAAAAAAAAAAGTCAAATATTCCTTTAAATATTGTACCTGGGGGGTGTCTAAAGTATGCCTGTGAAGTGCCACGTGTTTCCCGTGTTTAGAACTGTCCCTGCACAAAATAACATTTCTAAAGGAAAAAAAAGCCATTTAAAACTGCTTGCGGCTTTAATGTAATGTCTGATCCCGGTAATATGGATGAAAATCTTTAAGAAAAATGGCATAGCTACCCCATCAACCCCCCCCCCCCCATACCCCAGCCCATTACCAGCCCCTTTGGGTCTTGTATGGATATTAAGGGGAACCCCGCACACAAAAAAAAAAGGCCCTATATACTCTGAACAGCCGTATACAGGCGGTGCATACAAGACAGGGACTGTAGGTTTGTTCTTATGTAGAATCTGTTTGTAATTTTGAACAGCTACATTGTTTAAGTGTAGCTCCAGCCCAAATACCTATTTTTAAGCTTTTTGGAAAACATAGGGAAGGGTTATCACCCCTGTAACATTTGTTTTGCTGTCTGTGCCCCTGTTCAGAACATTTCACCTCACTTTGCGTCCCAATGACAACTGTTTTTGAAATGTGGTGTTTTTATTGAAACAAGGATTGGTGATAAAGCATCAGTAGAGAGGAGACACCTTTCTCCCGTATTAATTCTTACAGGAGAGAATTTTCCTTCCAAGGGGTAGATTTCCTCTCACTTCCTGTTGTCTTCTTCCGCTTGCAAGTAGTAGTCCTTTGTAAGTTGGATGTTTGAAAGTAGGGACCTGCCGTATATACTCTGCAGAAATTGGCCCCTTAGGTGTTGGTGTTGGCACAACACTGTAAGCACTCACAGTTACTCTTGGTGGGTGCTGGAACGCCCTGCTGTCAACTATTATATCAGGAATTGTAATAACATATAATTGTTGAACAGTGGTAGTAAAAATTGGGCCTTTGATGGTGGTGCTGGTGCCACAACACTGTAAGGCCTGACAGTTACTCTTGGTGGGCGCAGCAATGGGCCCTGCTGTGAATTATTAGATCAATAATTATAATTGCATGCCCCTGTTGAACAGGGGCTGAAAAATTGGGCCTTTGGTGGTGGTGGTGGTGGTGTTGACACAACACTGTAAGGCCTGACAGTTACTCTTGGTGGGCGCAGCAATGGGCCCTGCTGTGAATTATTAGATCAATAATTATAATTGCATGCCCCTGTTGAACAGGGGCTGAAAAATTGGGCCTTTGGTGGTGGTGGTGGTGGTGGTGTTGACACAACACTGTAAGGCCTGACAGTTACTCTTGGTGGGCGCAGCAATGGGCCCTGCTGTGAATTATTAGATCAATAATTATAATTGCATGCCCCTGTTGAACAGGGGCTGAAAAATTGGGCCTTTGGTGATGGTGGTGGTGGTGGTGGTGGTGTTGACACAACACTGTAAGGCCTGACAGTTACTCTTGGTGGGCGCAGCAATGGGCCCTGCTGTGAATTATTAGATCAATAATTATAATTGCATGCCCCTGTTGAACAGGGGCTGAAAAATTGGGCCTTAGGCACTGGTGGCACAACACTGCAACCCCTCACAGATACTGTACTTGGAGCACAGCAATGAGGCCTGTTGCAAAGTATTGGATCAAAAATTGTAATTACACGCCCCTGTTAAACAGGGGCTGAAAAATTGGGCCTTAGCCACTGGTGGCGGCACCCATAAACCAAAATGATCTTCCAAGCTATCATCATTAATCGGATCATTGAGGAGGAGGAGGAGGATAGCTAGTCAACATAACAGCACAGGAACTCAGCATCAGCATCAGTCTTGAAGGGATGTGACATTTTAAAATCAATTAGTCTGTTATATCAGCATCAGGTGTGTGGTAGCTGGTGGTGATCCAAGACTGGTTCATCTTGATGAAAGTCAGTCGATCAACCGAGTCGGTGGACAGGCGCACCCTGTGATCCGTGACAAATCCTCCAGCAGCACTGAATGTGCGTTCTGAAAGAACGCTGGATGCAGGACAGGCCAGTAGCTCAATTGCATACTGTGCAAGCTCTGGCCAGTGATCCATCCTCAAGACCCAGTAAGCCAGAGGATTTTCGGTGGGGAAGGTGTCCAAGTCTGACCTTGCCCCTAGGTATTCCTGCACCATGTATATCAGACGCTGGCGATGGTTGCTGGAACCGATCATACTTTGGGGCTGCGGACTAAAGACTTGTCTGAACGCATCGGTCAGACGGCCACCTTCCCCACCGCTCCTTCTTTGACTGCCCGAAGCCTCAGCAACTCGTTGTCCAGGACCAGGAGTTTGTAACCTCCCAGTCTCTGGGAACGCGTTGCACAGACCTTTCTGCAAGGCCTCCCGGAGTTGTCTCATCCTCTGCTCCCTCTGCGACGGTAACATAAGGTCCGCAATCTTACCCTTGTACCGTGGATCAAGGAGAGTGGCCAGAAAGTAATGGTCCCTCTCCTTGATCCGAAGAATACGAGGATCCTTCCGCAGACTTTGCAGGATCAGGGAGGCCATGCAGCGTAGGTTAGCTGAGGCATTCAGTCCGGAGTCCTCTGGGTCACTAAGGACGACATGATCCGCAGCCACCTCCTCCCAGCCACGTACAAGTCCACTGGTTTCTTGGGACTGTAAATCATCCCTAAAAGACTGCTGCTGATGATGCTGAGTGCCAGCCTCCACCTCCATGCTGACACAATCCTCCTCCTCCTCCTCCTCCTCTTCCTGTGCGATGGGTGGGTCAGAAGGAACACTGTCTGGGTAAAGGGGGCCTTGAGAGGCAAGGAAGTCCTCCTCTTCCTGCCTCTGTTCTGCCTCAAGTGCCCTGTCCATTATTCCACGCAGCGTGTGCTCCAACAGGTGGACAAGAGGTACAGTGTCACTGATGCATGCACTGTCACTGCTCACCATCCTCGTGGCCTCCTCAAATGGTGCCAGGACAGTGCATGCATCCCTGATCATGCCCCACTGGCGTGGTGAAAAAAACCCGAGCTCCCCTGACCCTGTCCTGGTGCCGTAGTCGCACAGGTACTCATTGATGGCCCTCTGCTGCGTGTGCAGCCGCTGCAGCATGGCCAACGTTGAGTTCCACCTGGTGGGCATGTCACATATAAGGCGGTTCTTGGGCAGGTTCAACTCCTTTTGCAGCTCAGCCAGGCGAGCACTGGCATTATAAGATCTGCGGAAATGCACACAGACTTTCCTGGCCTGCCTCAGGACATCCTGTAAGCCCGGGTACCTGCCCAAGAACCGCTGCACCACCAGGTTAAGGACGTGAGCCATACAGGGCACATGGGTCAGTTGTCCCTGTCGGAGGGCGGAGAGGAGGTTGGTGCCATTGTCGCAAACCACCATTCCTGGCTTAAGCTGGCGTGGCATCAACCACCTCTCGGCCTGCCCCTGCAGAGCAGACAGGACCTCTGCCCCAGTGTGGCTCCTGTCCCCCAAACACACCAGCGCAAGCACGGCATGGCATCTTTTTGCCTGCGTACTTGCGTAGCCCCTTGAACGCCTACGGAGCACCGCTGGTTCCAAGGACAAACCACAGGAAGAGGCCATGGAGGAAGAAGAAGAGGAGGGGGTGGAGGAGAGAGGTGTGTCACAACCAGTAGTAGCATTTTGGAGGCGTGGCGGTGGAACAACCTCCAACACTACTGCACCTTGTCCTGCATCCTTCCCAGCTGCCAAAAGAGTGACCCAATGGGCCGTGAAAGAAAGGTAACGTCCCTGTCCATGCCTGCTGGACCATGAGTCAGCGGTAATATGCACCTTACCGCTGACCGCCCTGTCCAGGGAGGCCAAGACATTGCCTTCCACATGCCTGTAGAGAGCCGATATCGCCTTCCGTGAGAAAAAGTGGCGTTTGGGAACCTGCCACTGAGGAACCGCACATTGCACAAACTCACGGAAGGGGGCCGAGTCTACCAACTGAAAAGGCAGCAGTTGAAGCGCTAGCAATTTAGCCAAGCTAACATTCAACCGCTGGGCATGTGGATGGCTGGGAGTGAACTTCTTTCGACGGTCCAGCAGCTGGGGCAGGGAAATTTGCCTGCTAGAATCGGACGTCGGTGTACTGCTAGCAGAGTGGCCGCAAGTACTTGGCTGTGACACACCTAATTCTACACCTTCATTCCTCTCAGTGCAGGTTTTAGAGAGGACTGATGGTATAGTGGGGTTGGAGATCCCAGCTGATGCGGTGCAAGGAGAGGTCCGCTTTGTACTTTGGTGTGGGTCTTTAAGGTAGGCTTGCCAACGAGCTACATGGCAGGTCAACATATGTCTGATCAAGCATGTGGTGCCCAAGCGGCTGATGTTTTGGCCACGCGATATACGCTTGAGACATATGTTGCAAACAGCAGCTGTGCGATCTGATGCACTCGCCTCAAAAAAGCCCCACACCAAAGAACTTTTTGAATGACGGGCAGAGGCAGCGCCCTGCACAGGCGGAGCTCTGCGGTGTGATTCCGTCGGTGTGCTGCCCATACGCTGGCCACTCAAGGGCATCCTGCCTTGTTGGAGATGTGCCTCCTCCTCATCCTCCTCCTCCCTCCTATTAGGCACCCACGTGGAGTCAGTGACCTCATCATCCCCTCCCTCCTCATCACTGGAGCCAATCTGGCAGTATGCTGCAGCTGCTGGAGCATGACTGCCAGATTGGTGTCCTTCTTGAGCATCCCCGCTCTCTGCTCTCACGCTACTGCCTTCCTCTAGCTGGGTATCATCATCAGATCCTTCGAAACGCTGGGCATCCTCCTGGAGCATGTACCCAACACCGTGCTCAAACAGTTCGGGGGACTCCTCAGGAGGAGGACATGGTGGGTCTAGGGAAGGATTGACTAATGAAGATAATGATACCACAGAAGAGGACGCTTTGGCAGCTGCTTTGCCAGTACCCTGAGCCTGGGTGAGAGAGGATGAGGAGGATGAGGTGGGCTTGGTCATCCACTCTACCAAGTCTTCGGCATGATGTGGCTCAACATGTCCAGCTGCCGAAAAGAAGGACAAGCGTGTCCCATGGCCATGTGCTGATGACAATGCACCGCGTCCACGACCAGCACTGTTGCCCCCAGACACAGAGCCTGCTTGCCCTCTTTTTTTGCCTCCTGACTGTCTGCCTCTCCTTGTTTGCCTTCCAGACATTTTAATGGATGGCCTGCAGGGAGATGGGAAAAACAGCAATAAGGGCTACCTTCAGGTGTATACTGTGCAGGAGGCTTAGCAACAATGACACTGACACTGTCCCTTGCCTATCCTTCTCTGTCCCTAAACACAAGGATTTGCAATATGCTTCAGCAAGATTGGTTTAGCACAGAATAGCACACTGACAGTTTCCCTCACTGTCCTTCTCTGTCCCTACAAACAAGATTTAGCACAGAATAGCACACTGATAGTTTCCACGAGTGTCCTTCTCTGTCCCTAAACTCAAGGATTTCAAATATGGTTCAGCAAGATTGGTTTAGAACAGAATAGCACACTGACACTTTCCCTCACTGTACCTCTCTGTCCCTAAACTCAAGGATTTCAAATATGGTTCAGCAAGATTGGTTTAGAACAGAATAGCACACTGACACTTTCCCTCACTGTACCTCTCTGTCCCTAAACTCAAGGATTTCAAATATGGTTCAGTATGATTGGTTTAGAACAGAATAGCACACTGACACTTTCCCTCACTGTCCTTCTCTGTCCCTACAAACAAGGTTTAGCACAGAATAACACACTGACACTCTCCCTACCTATCCTTATTTGTCCCTAAACACAAGGAATCCAGGATTAGTAAAGGAAAAAAAATGACACTGTCCCTGCCTATGCTTCTCTTTCCCTGCTCCGGAACACACTACACAAGGCCGCCGCGCTGGCGGCCTTTTATAGTGTGGGGCGTGTACTAAACCCCCTCAGCAATAATTGGCCACAGGCATCCTGCCTGTGGCCAATTATTGCTCTCCTCGCTGCCGGCGCTGTGATTGGCCAAGCATGCGGGGTCACAGTGCATGCTTGGCCAATCACAGCGCCTGGATGACACTGCGATGGCGTAGTGCATTGTGGGCCGTTCGCGTCACTCGAATTTGGCGCGAACGGCCCAAATCGTTCGATCTTCGTCGAACGATCGAACAGCCGATGTTCGAGTCGAACGTATGTTCGACTCGAACACGAAGCTCATCCCTATTGGTGATTTACCTAATACTATCACATGGAATGAATCTAATGTTCCTACATACTGTGAAGTACCAAGTATTTTCTTTGCCCATGACATCTTAATGGAGGGCAAATGAAGAAAGGGCGATTTTTTTTTTTTTTTTGCTGCTGGGGAGGGAAAGTTAAAGCAATGCACAGGTCTGCTGTAAAACTGGCCTATAGGCACCCAGGGAGGCATATATCTTCTTGATGCCAAAATATGTTGTGAATTGTATTTATTACAGGTAAATTATTTTGTATTTGAAATCACTTTTAGTTTTCCCTACTGGCAACAGCACAGTGAAACAAGCAAATGTCTGTAGCTAGTTTTAGAAGCCACTGTAAGAATGAGAATAGTGCACACACTGACATTCTAGAGAATTTAAATCAGCTGGTAAACAGTGCTCATGCAAATACCGAGGAACTTTCACATGTGGAGGCTGTAGATATTGCCGGTATATTAATACCTCTCGAACCATAACCTTACCTAATGGGGAGGGTTACACCCCCAAACATTATGCTAATTGCCAAACAACATTTGTGGTTTACCTACTGATGTGCGAGTGTTTCTGTTTCTATATAGGGAAGACCATACAACAGTTTTGGCAGAGGACCTATCGTCACATTCTGTCCATGAAGGCCTGCAACCCTGACCTGCCTCTGGGCAGACATGTGACAGATTTCCATACCGGCCTCTTTCCAAAAAATGTCATTTGTCATTCTGGACAGAATGCACTCGGGCCCAAGGGGAGGGGACACTAACAAAACGGCTACTTCAGTCTGAACAAAGGTGGATCTTCCACCAGAATGCTACCAAGCCCCTGGGCTTGAATGGCACAATATCGTATAGACCATTCCTGGAGGGTTTCTCATCTGGAGGCTCTGAGTGGGACCCCCCAGAATGAAGCCAAAACTTTTCTGTTAATCCTGTCCAATTATTGATTTACCTATTCTCCTCTCCAGGCTAATAGGCGCATTTTTCCCATATTTTTTCATATTCCATATTGGAATACAGATCAATGCCCTTCCCTGCTTTTCTCCCCTGCCCTTTACCCCTATGGGGTTCCATAAGAACAGGGGAAAATTTATATGTACTCCCTCTTATAGAGGTTGGTCCTGTCTTGAATTGCCATATATAGATTAATTATGCCCAATGTGTTTTCTTTTTCATATGATGCTTTCCCTGTCTGAAAATGTATTCTTTTTTTTTTTTTTCTCAGTTTCTAACAGATGTGTAATATGTTCCTTCCAATCCAACATAACATGACATACTTGTACGCATTCTGGAGTCACTTTGTCCTTTGGGACATTCTGTGGGAGGGACTGCTCTTTACCCCTTCTTTTTCCTTTCAGGCTGGCACACTCGGCACAGGTAAGGCCGTTCTGGGTGGTCTCCACACACTCGACCTTTCTCCGGCCTGATAATGTTGTCAGGATCCCCATGGCAACGGTTCGGGCCGCTCCTGCGTCGCGAGTCCTTGACGCGCGTCGCCACTTCCCTGCGCCACCGCCACTTTGTGGTACGTCCGGTTCGAGCGTTCTCCTGTAGGCGAGCGTCCTCGGTCCCCTTGACAACGGGTCGGGGGGAGGTGACCTCACGCGCCATCGTACTCGGGGGGCGTATCCCTGAGGCCAGCCCATGTATCTCCTCCCTTCTCACTCAGCTGTTCCGCACTTGAGGATCAGCTGTGAATTATATTAGAGCCATCCTCCTGTCAGTTTTTACATTTGCCGTTACGAAGCCGCACTCACACCAAGCATAGGACCTAGCTGGGTAAGTTATCTTCACACATTTGATCAAGCCATGCAACCTGAGTGATATGGTAGACTTTCTTATATGAAAGTCGGACCTCACTCTTCTGTTGGATATCGTTTAATATACCTTTTAGCGCATTTACTAATTTGGCATTGTTTGATCATAGAACTGTGGACACCACATAGGTTCCCTGTTGGATATCAATTGCCTCCAGGGTTCTAGTTTGGAGGTCTACACAATTTTCTTCCCCCTACTTAAAAAACTAGGTAAATCCTTCCTTACATATACTCTGAAAGAAAGGGACTGTTACCCTCAGTCTCTTCCCTAAACTCCCAACTACATTTCTAATAAGTCTATATGTGGTCTTGACTTGTAGGGACTTAGGAATCTTACACCGCTGGTCCTTGTGCGATTATTAGGGAGTGCGGCCCCAGAGAGAGACTCTCTCTCTCCAAGTTCAGGTAGGTTGCATCGGATCCCTAGATGCACCTTTATTTCTACCCTGACCTTACGTCTAAATCAGGTGCTCATGCCTATTATCTGTCTATTTTATGATAGGTACCAACCAACAGGAGGGGGTCACTTACCTTCACCATTCTGCGACTTGGTTGCAGAATCGCTGTTAGCAGGGCTTAGGCCTCCTCTCACGCCCTTTGTGAGCCAGCACTGATCGGAATAGAACATCTGTTGGGCTTGGGTGCTTCCTTGCTGCCCCCCTCCCACCGACCTGACTACGAGGCGAAGTGACGGTCCTGATTGTCTCCCCCATGACCAGGGCCCATACATGTTTTTAATCTGCTCAACCAAAGGGAGAAAAAATCTCTCTGGCTATAGCCCACGCATGCACATGCATTTATGGTCAGTATCATACAGATGATGCAATGATTTATTTATTTATTTCTATACATAATTATTCATGCATGATATATATGGCTTGGTGGTCCTGTTCTTACTCTCTGTTCTTTGCCTCTTTATGCCTTTATTTTCTTCTTTTTTTTTTTTTTCCTTATACAGATACCAGTACTTTCGTAATACAGTATCCTACCCCTGAAGAAGAGGTTCTACTCAAACAAACAACCTCGAAACATTGGGTCCCTGCCTCATCCTGAGACAGATTGGGGTCCTGTGTTGCAATCACTGTTTGTTACATGTTATCCTTGTAATGCATTGTACTTGTGCTTTTCCCTTATGCTTCACCTATAGCCACTTGAATGTGTAAAAAATTTTTTTGGAGTAGCAGCCTTCCAAATATATACATATCTTTTCAATAAAAACTTTTTTAAAAAGAACCTTTTGGTAACGATATTTTTCTACGAGGTTTAACAGTCACCCAAAATGAAAGTCCCACTTGAGGTAAACACACTCTTCGAAGTGTACTTCTGTACCAAGTTTATATCTGGGGATATGTTTACATACAGTAATGAACTGTAATGTTTCCATGATTTCAACATATTCAATAAAAGGTAATTTTCTGTTGTTAAAAACACACTAATGTGATTAAAAATTGTTCTATTACTTTATTCCACTCGTTTTTATTGTGTTTTTTTAAATGGCATGATCATATAATTTAATATAATTATGCCACTACAAAAGGTATACACATATTTTGATGTCACGGGGGGGGGATCAAGAAATTATCAGACCTGGGTGCCAGATAGTCGAGGTAGGCCACTTAGCTTACCAGTCCTTAAATGTTCAAGCTAAGAAAATTATTAGAAAGTACATATACTGTATGTTGATTTTGCCAGAAATACAGAATCCATGTCAGTTCCTGTGAGTGGCACTAGAAACAAGAACCATAAGGAAAGACTGACACAATCTCCAGGGCCTGTCAATGCAGATAACACAAGGTTTCCTTGGCCCCCGCAGGGCCTTGGCTGATATCAATGCTAGGTAGGGGAATAGCTTTGTGTGTTTAGAACACACAGCCTCCAACACTTTCTCCAACATTCCCAGAAGTGTCAGAAGGGATTAAAAAAAAAACTGAATATTTGTGTTCACCATATCGGGGCAAAGAAATTTGCAAACAAATGATGCATAACATATGCTTATGTAAGGAGTTTAAGTGTATCTTAATAGGCATTTTGTTCTCTGGTCTCTTGCAAGAAGAGTTTCTTCTTCTTTCTATTACCATAATTGGCTAGATAGGTATTTACTGTTGTTGTGGAAAAATGTATTAATGTATGTTGTCAGATGTCCCCCCAATGTCAGTTTTGCTGTAATGCGCTCATCTGAGCGTATTTGCACATACAGACGTTGGTGGAAGAGCGGTGGTGGTAAAATCTTCCTATGGAAACAGCGATGTTTGCTCCATTTAGAGTTGTTTTACGCCCCGTCGGGGGACTGGCCACCTCCTGACGGGGAGCGTTAAATGACTCCGAGCGCACAGATCTGTGTCCACAAGAACAGTAGCATAACTATAAAACAGTTGTGGTCCATTGAGGCATAATTGTCATATAGTACCCGTCCTTGGCAGCAGTGAGTTGGTTTGCACACGGCTTTGTACAAAGCCATGCTTTCTACTGTTCCTTTGTCTCACAGAAAGCATGACCCCTGTACACAGCCGTTTGCACACCTCACTGCTGGGATTATATTTGAATTTAAACATGTCTGTGATTGGTTCTTTTGAAAATATACAAAATGTCAGAATGGCTGTTCTGTGAAGCCACACCTTCTTTTGTTGCCCATGTTTACTTTAAATAAAGAGAGCTGGCGATCCCAGGGGACACTCTGCTCTGAGATGACTTGACGATAAGACCTGTGTTGGTGCTTTCCTTGAATGAATGATGGGATGAACGGTGAGTGGATCTTAGAAAACTTAGCTAAAGACAACATTACTGCAAAAAGATTAAATCTGATGTGTGCTTAGGTAGCACAGGAAATATAGGCTTTGTGCTCTGCATAGAACCTGTATTTCCACGACAGACTGGCGACTCACGGTGGGACTAATTGCAGCCTCTTTGAGCTTCACATCAGCAGAGGGGGAGCATGGATGTATGATGTGATGCGTGAAGGGGCTGTACTTTGTAAAAGAACAAATTTTTCATCTTTTTGAAATAATGCTGTAAGTTTGCGTGTGTGTGTGTGTATGTCTGCAAATCCGATCATGCGTGTGTGTCTGTGAATTCGATCATGCGTGTCTGTGAATCCGATCGTGTGTTTGTCTGTGAGTCCGATCGTGTGTGTGTGTGATTTTGTTGGGAGAGAGATTGTATGCCTGTGAATCCGATCGTATGTGTGTGAATGCTGATGGAAACTGTATATTGTGTATGAAATGAAGGTATAGCTGTGGTATTTAGTGCACTGAGAAGTTTGTAAGTAGATTGTTTGGCTGCCATGTGCTTGAATGGGGGAAGGGCTTGCCCACTGTTTGCAATGGAGAATGTTTTGTGTTGCAGGGGCTTTGCCCTGAGGGAAGGAAACTCTGAGCAGACATGCAGGCAACATTGTACTGTATGTGTGTGGTGAATATCTCAGAGTATATTAACTTAGAGAAATGAATATGTTTTTAATATTGTCATGTAACTAAAAAAAATGTAAATGTGCTGTTTAGTAGCCAAAGGGTTTTTAAAATGTTTAAGTGTACATGTGGTCCTTGTAGAGTGTAGCAGACACACATTTTTCAGTGGATTTTGATGATAATTTTGAAAAATCTCAATTGTGTAGTCTGTCTTTGTGGAGAAAAACATTTTTGATTTTCTTTTAAAGAGATGCTGGTTTTGGCGGGGAAAAAAAATACATGCGTTAATGGCGCCATTCTTGGCTTTTGATTAGCCTTGCGGTTTGTCTGCCATTTAGAGGCGCAGTTTTTCCTTAGCCTGTGGGTATCCTATAAGGGAAGGTGCAGCCACCTTTCCTTTGGGTGTGATATCATGTGACCATGCTGTGGCATTCGTCAGCTATGTTGCTGGTGTAATTTCTCAGTTTTTGATGTTTGGTGCGAATGTAGTGCGGTCTTTTCTGTGTTGGAACCTGGTGGAGGCCATGTGTGTTTTTCTTTGTGTGGGGGGAACCCATGTGGTGTTCATTGTGACGTCCCATGCTGGTTTTGGCGGGGAAAAATTGCATGCGTTAATGGCGCCATTGTTGTTGTTGTCCATGAGGCTTGCGATGGTTCATCCACCATTCATGGACTTGCCTCTGGTAAGCTGCTACCATACTATGGTGGAGGGCACCTTTGTTTGCTGATGTCACTGGGTGTTGCATAATCATCTACTGATCTCAGCTTGTGATTTTGCAGGATTTATGCCTTTGCAATGGGACTATTAATCCATCATTTTTAGTTCTATAATTCAGTATTGTGGTTAAATTTTTTGGGGTTTTATTGCATCATCTGGACATTCATCTGGATTTTTGTCATATGTTTTATAATCATTGGCCATTGTTTTTTTTTGGTATCTAGTGGTTGGTGCTTTTGTTGCACATCAGCCCCTGGATGCTATATTAACATTTGTTGATTGGCGCAGTTTTCTTCTGTTTTATGCGTTTACAGTTTGACCTGTGCACTGCTGGGGAGAGTAGCGAGACACAGGGAGGACATGCAAACTCCATGCAGGTGGTGTTAGGATGGGGATTTCTCTGGTTTTCATTTAAAGTGAATGTAAGCTATTGCAGGGTCAGCTGACTTTGCAGTATATGAGCGGCGGTTTTTGTATTGGATTTCGTTTTTAAGTAAAAACTCCACTTTGCACTGAATTTGGTGTGTTTTTATGTTTAAATTGGAGTCTTGATAGACAAGGCGATTAGGGCTAGGCCTCCCCTCCCCCTCCCTCTTCCTGAACAATTGATATGTAAATAAACCAGTTTGTTTTTTTTGAGAGCTGAGCATAACCGGAAGTTTCTTTTCAGCCTTTTATATATCAGAGGGAAGTTGGTGGGAGGAGCTTGGGGTTGTCTGAAAGGTTGGCCAATGGGATTTGTGTTTGGAAGGAAAATGGAAAGCATTTTTGCATTTAAAAGTGTTTTATATTTTGTTCCAGTTTTGTACTGTAATACAGTTTTGGGTAGAGAGCAGACAGCGGGGCATCACCATTGTTTTATCATCTAGATACAGAGAGAAGCCACATTGTTCTGCAGGTGGTAAACTGGCGTAAGTGTTCTGTGTGGTTTAGTCTGACAACGCAGTGTATGGGTGTATAGTGGAAAATGCTTGTGTATGCATGCACTGTGAGGGGCAGAGGCCTAATTCGGGGGGTTGATCTGTGGTTGTTGCTGTAGTTCCAAAAGTGTTGGGACAACAAGCCATAGAGTTGACGCCTCGGTTAGGGTTTCTAGTTGGAGGACTTGACCATATAGTGGTTGTAGTTCTTCAATCCACCGTATAAGAAGACACCGGGTGGTGCTCTCCGAAATGGGTGCAACGGCTTAACCTGGACGCAGGTTTAAGACGATAAGCCGATTCGAATTGCCATGGACACAAGGAGGTCTGTGCAAAGGGAAGGAATGGAGGCTTCCCACAGTCAGACGGTCACACAGTGCAAGAAGCCTAGTTTTGGGGCAAAGGCCTTTGAACCCCAAAAAGATTAACATAGGTGGTCCAAGGATACTATTTTGGGTATCCCTCTGGAATGGATGTAGTTCAGCTGCGGCTTCAGAAATCTGTAATGATGAGTGTTGATGGAGGTTAAATTCTCATGCCCGTTTGTTTGAACTTTGTATGGCTGGTCCATGCAAGGTTCTCGAGCTGCTCTCATGTTTGTCCAATTGTATTTTTTTCTATTGCTGAAAGAGTGAAGGGAGAATTCTGGCTGTTTTTGTTTTTTCATTTGTGGTTTTGGAAACTGGGAAGTATCTCCCCCACGTTTGTATGTAGTAACGTGAATATGTTCGAACTTACCGCGGCGATCCTTCGATGCGTCGCGGCTGTTGTATTTTTGTAGGAACGAGAAAAGTAAGGATTACAGAGGGTTTTGTTTGAATCGGTTATGAAAGAATGTCATTGACAATTTACCAAATGTACAGGAATGTCATAATTGTTTTACCATTCTTTGCAGGTTAAATATGAAGGATAGAGTAATGATTTTGCTTATAAGTATTATTCAGGTCCAAGGAGTTTGTACATAGAGAACAGGTGTATGTAGACAGCGGTACATATGGATAAATACGAGTCTAAGGAGGTAAAAGTATCATAGGCTATTTCATTGTTTCTTTTTTCCTGCACCACACATTTCTTCCTTCAGTCTGTAATGAGGAAGAAAAGGGGGGGGGGGGGGGAGAATGATAAATGTAAGAGTGACAGTTTTTTTTTTTCAAACTAATAATAACCTCTGTAATTCTAACCAAGTTTGTGCCAAGACTGTCTCTCTTTGATAGAATTTGAATCGGCAAGCAGCAGTCTGGTGAAGTAGGTTCCCATCCCAGATGCTAAGAACCTTTTGTCAATGGTTCCAGGTATTGTAAGCCACGCACAGGTTATGCAGTGACTACAGTCCCGATGTCTGGGTTATTGTCATATGAGGGTTGTTTGGAGGTCAATCAAAACCAGAGTCGTACTTTCCTCATTAGCTGTCACTTATATTCTCGGCTGATGGGGGAGGTGCGATCATTGTGACATGAACTTCAAAATGTCCACCACAGGGTTCACGAGTCCCTCCTGGACCCTGACTCAATAATCAGTTTACATTCTTTCCAACCAGGTGACTGGGTCGTTGTAAAGAAGCTTGAGGGATGAGACCACGCCAGCCACTGCAAGAAGCGGCTCAACCACACCAAAGAATGAGGAGCATCTTTGTTTATTTATATTTTTGTTGTTTAGTAAATTTTAGCAAGGGTAACGATAAAGCATCCCAAGTTATTATTTAAAGTGTATTTCCTGACTAGCTCAGAAAGCGAACAGGACCGATTGCTGGGTCGGTTCTGAGTCTTCACCGAGATTTAGTCCCCAGTGATGACAGCGGTACATGCCATTTATGATGTTATTATGGGTATGAGGAGTTTTGACAAACTAGTGAAGACTCCAAACAGACACTTGTCAATGGAATCTAACGATGTATTTTTAGAGGGTAAAATTGGTTATAGTTTTAATAACTCTGCCTCTTGTCGGTTTGGGTATCTAGGCAGCCCACAAGTGTTTGAACTTTAGTTTGGTGTTTATGCGGATCTGCAGCTTATAAAAGGTAATTCCCCCAAAGCAAGAGGTTCATGCGTGATGGTGAAGCTGTCCCAGCACCTTATCTCTTGGCCGATCGCGAGGATCTGATGGCGCAGGAAATTAAGAATGGCAGGGACAGCCAGAAGGAATTTGTTCACCAACCCCGACCAGGTCTGGGCATGGGGTCCTGCATGTACAAGGTGGGGGGGGGGGGGCTCGAGCTTGGGATACAATTAGACAATTCTCATCCGTTAAGGATAGGGTTCTTCATGTAACTGTTGAAGCCAGAGCTGTAGCTAAGTGAAAGTTGGGAGTCCTTTTTAAGGGTCTGGGAATCTTTGGGGATCTAAATTTTTATTTTACAGCGGATCGTGGTTAAAGGAAGTGGGAATATATATACTCATGTCGTTTTTATTTCTATTCTTTCTATGTCGTGACGAGATGCTCTTGTTGCCTGATTTGACGCGTGACCAGAGTTTCCTTGATGAGACGCCCCGAAGCCGGACCCACATACAAGACACAGAGGATCACAGACGGATCAGCGATTACTACAGCTCACCATGTCGTGTCCTCCTTTATAAGTCATGCCCCTGAAGAACAGAGTCTACATGTCAAGCCGTGTTCTCCTTTTTATGGACTAAGGACTGATTCATTTCCAGGTGTAAGAAGCAGATCAACTTTCATCGATGAACACATGGGGTGCATATGACAAAAAAGGGAGGACTGTTGTGGAAAAATGTATTAATGTATGTTGTCAGATGTCCCCCCCCCCCAATGTCAGTTTTGCTGTAATGCGCTCAGCTGAGCGTATTTGCACATACAGACGTTGGTGGAAGATCGGTGGTGGGAAAATCTTCCTATGGAAACAGCAATGTTTGCTCCATTTAGAGATGTTGTTTTACGCCCCGTCGGGGGACTGGCCACCTCCTGACGGGGGGCGTTAAATGACTCCGAGCGCACAGATCTGTGTCCACAAGAACAGTAGCATAACTATAAAACAGTTGTGGTCTATTGAGGCATAATTGTCATTATAGTTCCCATCATTGGTAGCAGTGAGTTGGTTTGCACACGGCTTTGTACAAAGCCATGCTTTCTACTGTTCCTTTGTCTCACAGAAAGCATAACCCCTGTACACAGCCGTTTGCACACCTCACTGCTGGGATTATATTTGAATTTAAACATGTCTGATTGGTTCTTTTGAAAATATACAAAATGGCTGTTCTGTGAAGCCACGCCTTCTTTTGTTGCCCATGTTTACTATAAATAAAGAGAGCTGGCGATCCCAGGGGACACTCTGCTCTGAGATGACTTGACGATAAGACCTGTGTTGGTGCTTTCCTTGAATGAATGATGGGATGAACGGTGAGTGGATCTTAGCAAACTTAGCTAAAGACAACATTACTGCAAAAAGATGAAATCTGATGTGTGCTTAGGTAGCACAGGAAATATAGGCTGTGTGCTCTGCATAGAACCTGTATTTCCACGACACTGTATGTACTGTATCTAGCCTATCAGAAAAGGACTAAGTTTTACTTCTCATCGATAGGGTTTTATGTCCACTTACTGGCCAATTTTAGAAATTTCATAAGCATTATCAATGGTCCCCTTTCCAGCAGAAACAGCAGCTGATATAAGAAGACGTGGACGTTTGGTCTCTTCTCCTTCTTTTTCAAAAGCAGCAAGCATCTCCTTAATTAAGGGAAAAAACATAAAAAATATTCATGAGTATTTAACTGAAAATGCAAATAGTTGGATACGATATTTTGTTGAGCAAACTGTATATTAAGCCCTGGTTCACACTGGCCTGGCTTTGAAATCGTGCTGATTCAGCGTGATTTCAAAGCTGCAGATTAATGTGATTTGCATTGCCGATTTCATTGCGGCTTGCAACTTTGTTTAACAGAATATGATGCAAGTCGCGATGAAATAAAAAAAAAAAAAGTAGCCCAGGAACGTTTTTCATAATAGCTGCAACATGAGTCGTGGCGATATGAACGGTTCCATTGCAGGCGATTTAGAACTGTCAAATCGCATGAAAAAATCACACTGGTATGAAGGAGGTCTAACTTACTCTGCCTGGGAATTATTTTGAGAATTAGTCATCCCCTTTACTAGACCACTGTCTGCCTCTTGCTCCTCCGAATCAAGTGACCTTTCCACATATTTGCCCATGTCCACTGCCTCTGTGCCTTTACCATTAAAATTACCCAACAATAAGCACACTGGCAACATTGTGTTAGAGCAAGGGTCCCCAAACTACCGCCAGTGGGCCACATACAGCCTTCTACAAGATTTTATCCAGCCCCCTGATATAAGGGCAACCCTGATGTAAGGTCTGACTTTGATTTGGACTCTGATGTAAGAGGGACTCTGATTGGGCCCAAATGTAAAAGGGACTTTGATGAGGACCCTGATGTAAGGGGGGACTCTGATGTAAGGGGACCCTGATGTAAAGAGGGACTTTGATGTAAGGGAGGCTCTGATAGGGAATTTGATGTAAGGATATATGGCCCTCGTACTGCAAAGTTTTGAGACCCCTGTGTTAGAAGTCTTTCGGTCATACCAGCCTTTACTTTTCTAAATGGTTCATTCTTTTTCCTGTGCTTAGGTATGTGTTTATGTCAGCCTACCACCCCTGGAGCTGTCCTCGGTCTTACAGAAGTTCCCCTGTAGCACTATTCTCCAGCTATCTTACCCTTTCACTCTAGTAACAGCCACTGCATCGTACAGATAGTGTTAAGAAAAAAGATGAAGAGATAGGAAGCAATGATGTTGCATGGTTTGGTGGGTCAAACAAAATACATAAAGGTTATTAATATCCTAGGGACCAATGTTGGGCATCAGGCTATACACTGTGTGCCCTTATCTAAATCAAAGGGAATAATATAAGTACAGTAATATATAAACAAATACAATGAATTGTTCAAATGTCTATAGAAGTATACATACATAAATTTCACAGAAAAAAACAAAAAAAACAAACACACAGGATTCCTGCTAAGTTGTTGTTGAATATTGACCTGTTTGCAGCAGCAGCTAGAAATCCTGTGCTGTACTGTTTGGTGTGGGGATAATTTTATAGTAAAAATCCTATAGCTCCTGTAGCTGTTTATAACGTGTAGATTATCCCTATCACTAGACCTTTTCCTACCTGAAACTTTAAAAAGTTTTCAAAGCATTAGAACCATGATAGGTTTGTATTGTCTTGACAGAAAGTGATTAGAAAGGTTTCCAATCCGGATAAAAAAAATAAACAAAACAGTTATTTTTCTAGTTTGTATAAGGATTGAACTGTCAGGTTTTTATTACTCTCTGTGTAAATGGCTCAAGTTAAAATTGGAACAGCATTAATTGGTGCAACCTGTTTTGAGGCTTGTATTCCTCTGTGCTACAGGCCAATAATTAAAATCGTATCATAATGCTGTTATCAGTACATCGATCTGTAGCACCCTTCAATCTTTGATGTAAATGGATACAAAAAATTCCGCGCTGCCCTATGGTGAAGCCGCTCACACAACCAATTGAAAAAATGGTGAAAAACAAACAAAACAAGTGTAGCGCTAAAACTAAATATGAACTGCACTGAAAGTGCAGTAATCAACAATACATATTCAAATTATACAAACATCTTAAAGGACACAGTGAAGAAATTAAAATTATTCCAAAAGGTCCTCAGTGATGTGAGTACTAAATTGTAAAAGTGACAATGAAACTAAATTCTTTGGTGTAAACCAAATAAAATGCTGGTGAAGTTGAATTGGTGAAAATCAAAGTCAAAATCAAAATGGTGGTGCTCCTAAAGTAGACTTGACACAAAACAAGTGCTTGCAGAGTGACCGTCACCATACGATAGTAGAAAAGGCTTACCGAAAGGCGTGGACCCCAAAAAACTTACGTTCAAAGGGTCAACCAAGCATGGGTAAGCCACTATGGACAGCGAATCTCCAACTGTGATTTAAACAGGGACCTCGGACATCAATCCAATACAGAGGGTGCAGAAAATATCTCTGGCATCCAAATGGCGATGGGACTTTCAACACCTGGCCATTATTGGGCATTTTCTGCAAGTATTTCATCTGCTTCAGTCACTTATATGACTTCTGTAAATATAAGATGAAATATATTAGATGAACGATACATTTCAGCTCTGAAGATGAAAGGACTGCAGGCTAAAGTATCTGTCATTGTTAATGAGAAAACATATAAGGAAAGAAATACCTAGCATGTGGACAAAGAGGCAAATAGGTGTTTTCTATTTAACAAGTAGGGATGAGCCGAACACCCCCCGGTTCGGTTCGCACCAGAACCTGCGAACGGACCGAAAGTTTGCGCGAACTTTAGAACCCTATTAAATAGAATGGATTCGAATGTTCTAAATCAAAAGTGCTAATTAAAACTGCTAATATGCAAGTTATTGTCCTAAAAAGGGTTTGGGGACCCAGGTCCTGCCCCAGGGGACATGTATCAATGCAAAAAGAAGTTTTAAAAACTGACTTTTTTTGGGAGCAGTGATTGTAATGATGCTTTAAGTGAAATATTCCTTTAAACATTTCAATACCATGCACTTATACACTTTCCTGCCCAAGCCAATTTTGAGCTTTCAGCGCTGTCGCAATTTGAATGACAATTGTGCGGTCATGCAACACTGTACCCAAACAATTTTTTTATCATTTTGTTCCCACAAATAGAGCTTTCTTTCGGTGGTATTTGATCGCCTCTGCGATTTTTATTTTTTGCACAACAAATAAAAAAAGAGCGAACATTTTGAAAAAAACTAAGTTTTTCTTTGTTTCTGTCAATTTGTTTTGTAAACAAGTACCTTTTCTACTTCAATGACGGGCACTGACAAGGCGGCACTGACAAGGCGGCACTGACAAGGCGGCACTGATGGGCACTCATAGGCAGCACAGACGGGCACTGATAGGTGGGCACTGATGGACACTGATAGGTGGCATTGCACATTGTGGTGTGCCAGTCAGTGCCCATTTGTGGGCACTGATTGGCATATGTTTTTGGAGAAATCTTACATGTGGATGGCCATGGGGTACTTACCTGGCCATCCACATGCTTTGGGGTTCCCTGGTGGTCCTAGGGGGCTTCCCTGGTGGTCCAGTGTGGGTATTCGAGGGGGGGCTGCGCTGATAAACAATCAGCGCGAACCCCCCTGTCAGGAGAGCCGCCGATCGGCTCTCCTCTACTCGCGTCTGTCAGACGCGAGTGAGGAAGAGCCGATCAACGGCTCTTCCTGTTTACATCCTGATCAGCCGTGATTGGACACAGCTGATCACGTGGTAAAAAGCTTCCGCCGGAGGCTTTTTACCGAGATCAGTGTAGCGGTGTGTCAGACTGACACACCGCTCCACCGATCGCTGCGATGCGCGCCCCCCCCCGGGCGCGCGGCGGCTGTTATCCTGTAGGACGTCATATGACGTCCAGTGTGGATAACACAACCACTTCCCGGACGTCAATATGCTATTGACTGGGCGGGAAGTGGTTAAAACTGCTTGCGGCTTTAGGCTGGGTTCACACTATACGACACGACTTTCATCCTACTTTGCTCTGCGACATCTGTCCTACATTGGTCCGACATTGGTCCGACATTGGTCCGACATCCATCCGACATTCATGAACAGGATACTACTTTGATCCGACATTGTGCTAGTCTGACTTGTCCTTTGACCAATCAAAACAATCCCAGGGTGAGATAAATTCCTTTTACTGCTGCTGTAATCACAATGTCGGATGCCAAAGTCGTATGGTTAGGACAAGGATCCGACTTTGATCCGACTTCAATGATAGTCAATGGGCTGAAGTAGGATCAAAGTCGGACAGAAGTAGCACAGGGAGAATTTTTAATGTCGGACCGACATGTGTCGGACCAGTTAAGACGGCTCCCATAGGGAAACATTGATTTTCACACGTCATGCGACATGAGCTCCTAATGTCGGAGCGTTTGTCGCCCCAGTGTGAACCAGCACTTAATGTAATGTTTGGTCCCGGCAATATGGATGAAAATCATTGAGAAAAATGGCATGGGTACCCAGCCCCTTTGGGTCTTTATGGATATTAAGGGGAACCCCGCACTCAAATAAAAAAAAAAGGCCCTATATACTCTGAACAGCAGTAGCAGTATACAGGTGGTGCAAACAAGACAGGGACTGTAGGTTTGTTCTTAAGTAGAATCTGTTTGTAATTTGGAACAAGTACATTTTTTTTAAGTGTAGCTCAAGCCAAAAAAAAACTATTTTTAAGCTTTTTGGAAAACATAGGGAAGGGTCATCACCCCTCTAACATTTGTTTTGCTGTCTGTGCACCTGTTCAGAACATTTCTGTCCCAATGACAAATGTTTTTTGAAAATGTGGGGGTTTTATTGAAACAAGGATTGGTGATAAAGCATCAGTGGAGAGGAGACACATTTTTCCCATATTATCTCTTATCTCTTTCCCTTCCTTGGGGTAGATTTCCTCTCACTTCCTGTTGTCTCCCTCCATTTGCAAGTAGGAGTCATTTGAAAGTCGGATGTTTGAAAGTAGGGACCTGCTGTATATATTTGGCCCTTAGGTGTTGGTGTTGCCACAACACAGTAAGCCCTCACAGTTACTCTTGGTTACTCTTGGTGGGCGCTGGAATGCCCTGCTGTGAACTATTATATCAAGAATTGTAATTACATGCCATTGTTAAACAGTGGTAGGAAAAATTGGGCCTTTGGTGGTGGTGCTGGTGCCACAACACTGTAAGTCCTCACAGTTACTCTTGGTGGGCACAGGAATGGGCCCAGCTGTGAAATATTAGAAGAATTGTAATTACATGCCCCTGTTGAACAGGGGCAGAAAAATTGGGCCTTAGCCACTGGTGGAGGTGCCCAGAACCAAAAATGTTCTTTCAAGCTATCAGCATGATTATTGAGGAGGGGAAGAGGATAGTCACTCAGCATCAGCATAGGCAGTCTTGAAGGGATCTGACATTTAAAAAAAAAATGACTTGGTTACATCAGTATCAGGTGCTTGGTAGCTGGTGGTGATCCAAGACTGATTCATTTTTATGAAGGTCAGACGATCGACCGAGCCGGTGGACAGGCGCACCCTGTGATCAGTTACAAAGCCTCCAGCAGCACTGAATGTGCGTTCCGAAAGAACGCTGGATGCAGGACAGGCCAGTAGCTCAATTGCATACTGTGCAAGCTCTGGCCAGTGATCCATCCTCAAGACCCAGTAACCCAGAGAATTTTCGGTGGGAAAGGTGTCCAAGTCTGATCTTGCCCCTAGGTATTCCTGCACCATGTAAACCAGACACTGGCGATGGTTGCTGGAACCAAGCATACCTTGGGGCTGCGTACTAAAAAATGGTCTGAACGCATCGGTCAGACGGCCACCTTCTCCACCACTCCTTCTTTGACTGACCGAAGACTCAGCAACACGTTGTCAAGGACCAGGAATTTGTAACCTCCCAGTCTCTGGGAACGCGTTGCACAGACCTTTCTGCAAGGCCTCCCAAAGATGCTTCATCCTCTGCTCCCTCTGTGACGGCATGGTAAGGTCCGCAACCTTACCCTTGTAACGTGGATCAAGGAGGGTTGCCAGCCAGTAATGATCCCTCGACTTGATACCACGAATACGAGGATCCTTCCGCAGGCTTTGCAGGATCAGGGAGGCCATGCAGCGTAGGTTTGCTGAGGCATTCGGTCCGGAGTCCTCTGGGTCACTGAGGACGACGTGATCCGCAGCCACCTCCTCCCAGCCACGTACAAGTCCACAGGTGTCTTGGGACTGTAATTGATCCCTTGAAGACTGCTGCTGATGCTGAGTGCTAGTCTCCACCTCCATGCGGACACAATCCTCCTCCTCCTCCACTTCCTGTGTGATAGCAGGAACACTGTCTGGATAAAGGGGGCCTTGAGAGGTAAGGAAGTCCTCCTCTTCCTGCCTCTGTTTTGCCTCACGTGCCCTGTCCATTATTCCACGCAGTGTGTGCTCCAATAGGTGGACAAGAGGGACAGTGTCACTGATGCATGCACTGTCACCATCCTCGTGGCCTCCTCAAATGGTGCCAGGACAGTGCATGCATCCCTGATCATGGCCCACTGGCGTGGGGAAAAAAATCCAAGCTCCCCTGACCCTGTCCTGGTGCCATATTGCAACAGATACTCATTGATGGCCCTCTGCTGTGTGTGCAGCCGCTGCAGCATGGCCAACGTAGAGTTCCACCTGGTGGGCATGTCAAAAACTAGGCGGTTCTTGGGCAGGTTGTAATCCTTTTGCAGGTCAGCCAGCCGAGCACTGGCATTTGATGGCCGGTGGAAATGCCCACAGAGTTTCCTGGCCTGCTTCAGGAGCTCCTGTAAGCCCAGGTACCTGCCCAAGAACCGCTGCACCACCAAGTTAAGGATGTAAGACAAACAGGGCACATGGGTCAGTTGTCCCTGTTGGAGGGCAGAGAAAAGGTTGGTGCCATTGTTGGAAACCACCTTTCCTGGCTTAAGCTGGCGGGGCGTCAACCACCTTTGAGCCTGCCCCTGCAGAGCTGACAGAATCTCTGCCCCAGTGTGGCTCCTGTCCCCCAAGCACACCAGCTTAAGCACCGCATGGCATCTTTTTGCCTGCGTACTTGCGTAGCCACTTGAACGCCTACGGAGCACCGCTGGTTCCGAGGACAAAGCACAGGTAGAGGCCATGGAGGAAGAAGAGGGGGTGGAGGAGAGAAGTGCGTCAGAATCACCAGTAGTAACATTTTGGAGGCCTGGTGGCGGAACAACCTCCAACACTACTGCACCTTGTCCTGCATCCTTCCCAGCTGCCAGCAGAGTCACCCAATGCGCCGTGAAAGATAGGTAACGTCCCTGTCCATGCCTGCTGGACCATAAGTCAGCGGTAATATGCACCTTACCGCTGACCACCCTGTCCAGCGAGGCCAAGACATTGCCTTCCACATGCCGGTAGAGAGCCAGAATCACCTTCTGTGAGAAAAAGGGGCGTTTGGGAACCTGCCTCTGAGGAACCGCACATTCCACAAACTCACGGAAGGGGGCAGAGTCTACCAACTGAAAAGGCAGCAATTGAAGTGCTAGCAATTTAGCCAAGCTAGCATTCAACTGCTGGGCATGTGGATGGCTGGGAGCGAACTTCTTTCGGCGGTGCAGCAGCTGGGGCAGGGAAATTTGCCTGGTACAATCGGACGTCAGTGTACCGATAGCAGATTGCCCGCAAGTACTTGGCTGTGACACACCCAATTCTACACCTTAATTTCTCAGTGCAGATTTCAGAGAGGACTGAAGGTATAGTGGGGTTGGAGATCCCAGCTGATGAGGAGCAAGGAGAGGTCCGTTTTGTTCTTTGGTGTGGGTCTTTTAGGTAAGCTTGCCAATGAACTGCATGGCAGGTCGACATATGTCTGGTCAAGCACGTGGTGCCCAAGCGGCTGATGTTTTGGCCACGCAAATGCAAATGGCAACAGTGCGATCTGCTGCACCCGTCTGAAAAAAGGCCCACACCAAAGAACTTTTGGAATAACGTGCAGAGACAGCAGCGCCCTGCACATGCGGAGCTCTGTGGTGTGATGCAATCGGTGTGCTGCCCTTAAGCTGGCCCCTGTAGGGCATCCTGCCTCTTTGGAAATGTTCCTCCACATCCTCCGCCTCCTCCTCTCTCCTATCAGGCACCCACGTGGAGTCAGTGACCTCATCATTCCCTCCCTCCTCATCACTGGAACAAATCTGGCAGTTTGCTGCAGCTGGTGAACATGACTGCCAGATAGCTGTCCTTGTTGGGCACCCCCTCTCGCTGGGCTCATGTTACTACCACCTCCAGCTGGGTTCCATCATTGGAGTCTTCAAAACGCTGGGCATCCTCCTGGAGCATGTACCCAACACTATGGTCAAACAGTTCGGGGGACTCCTCAGGAGGACATGGTGGGGCTAGGAAAGGAGTAACTGATGCCATTGAGCCGAGGGAAGAGGCCGCTTTGCCAGACAAAGTACCCTGAGCCTGGGTGAGAGAGGAGGAGGACAGCTTGGTCATCCACTCTACCAAGTCTTGGGCATGTTGCGGCTCAACATGGCCAGCTGCCGAAAAGAAGGACAAGCGTGTCCCACGGCCACGTGCTGATGAGGATGCACCGTGTCCATGACCAGCACTGTTGCCTCTAGACAGAGCCTGCTTGCCCTCTTTTATTGCCTCGACTGTCTGCCTCTCCTTGTTTGCCTTCCAGACATACTAATGGCCTGCAGTGAGATGTAGCTGCACAAAGGTGGTTGGGGTGTGTATATATATATATATATATATATATATATATATATATATATATACACACACACACACACACACACACATATCTGTACTGATAATGCAGCTATCAGAATCAACTGCCTGCTGTGTATTAGTATGGGAAAAGCAGCAATTGTTTTCAGTTAGTTTTAGGTGAAAACTGTGCAGAGGACAAAGTACACTGAAAATACTTGCAGCTCTCTGCCTGTGGTTTTATTATGAGAACACCACTATAATAGTCACGAACTGTATTCAGGTAAGCTTTAGGTGAACGCTATGCAAAGCACACAGTGCACTAAGTGAAACACTGACTGCAGCTAGCACAATCGCCTGCCTGTCACAGTATAGAGAATAACAGGAACTGATCTAGCTAAACTGAATAGTGTGTGTGTGTGTGTGTGTGTGTGTGTGTGTGTGTGTGTGCATATATATCCTCTACACACTGTAACTGCAGCTAACTGACTCGCCTGCCTGCTCTATCTAATTCAATATACAGTAAATGACACTGTCTCTCTGATATAACAACTTCAACACACTACACAAGGCCGCCAAGCCGGCGGCTTTCTATAGTCCGGGGCGTGTACTAAACCCCGCGCCATAATTGGACAAAGCCACCCTGGCTTTGGCCAATTACAGCTCTCCGTTATTTCCACGCTGTGATTGGCCAAGCATGCGTGTCATAGTGCATGCTTGGCCAATCATCAGCCAGCAATGCACTGCGATGCCGCAGTGAATTATGGGCCGTGACGTGCCACTCGAATTTGGAGCGAACAGCCCATAATGTTCGCAATTCGGCCGATGTTCGAGTCGAACATGGGTTTGACTCAAAACACAAAGCTTATCCCTATTAAGAAAGAATGGATTTTTGAGCTAAGTTTGAATGGTACTTACTGTTTTTTAAGTGCAATGACTTGCTGGTATAGCTCCTCATCGTTGTCTTCATAAGGAATGATTTTGTGATTTTCCATGGAAGCAAATGCATATATGATGTGTGTGCAGAGATTTGGGTCCACATTGTTTGGAAAATAAGCAGTGGGAGACGGACGGTACTGGGACCAGTTGGTGAAGTAGCAGACCAGCTTGTAGGCAGAGCCTGGGATAAAGAACATTAGAAAAATAAAAATGATGCTTAAAGTTTTTGTTTACCAAAGCTATTGATAGCTTGGACCAATTACGCATTTACAGTATCATACCCTTGGAATTCCTCTGGAAGCTTGAAATCACTATAGTAGGCACCCCTACTCCAGTGATCCCCACTTGGTTATGGGTCCAATGTCAAGCAGCTGCCCTGCTACTAACTGCACACAGGAAGTTGATTGCTTGGCACAGGGGCTTTTCATATTCACAGTGCTCGTTCATTGAACGAGGTGGAGAGGCAGATTTCATGCTCCCCTCCTCGTCCAATCAGAGAATGTTTTGCATTCATTGAGAAAATGGAAAGCATTCTTTGAATGATACCCAAGCTGAGTGGCCAACCTTCTTTGTTCAGAACGAACCAGGCAGGCACTCAGCATGGGACCCAGAAGGTAGTGGATATCACTATAGTAGCGGTGCCTACTACAGGGATTTCCAACTTTTAGAAGGATCTCACAAGGTGGACCAATGTAACTATGTAAAAATGCCAAACTTGGAATGTACAAAGTATGAGATTTTAGTGATTGGGTTTAGATCTACTTTAATAAAGTGTGAAGAGAGGTTTAATGAACTTAAATTAAGCATCCAGTGTTTACAGCTGCACAGCACTTCAATTACTGCGTACCCACTCTTACCCCATTTTATAAAAGGTGCTTGAAAATTAGAGCACACCCCCTGCTGAACCATACCAGACCACGTGCCCTTAACATAGGTAGGTGTTGCTTTGAGGGAGGGGGCTCCCCCAATGTTGATGAGGAAAAGGGCTCCTTCCCCGCAACCCTGACCTGGGGGTGACTTATCGGAATCTGGAAGCCCCCTTTAACAAAGGGACCCCCAGACCCTGCCCTTCATGCAAATGAGTATAGGGTACATAGTACCCCTACTCATTCACCAAAAGATAATGTTAAAAGGTAAATAAAAACACTAATACCAGGTAACCATGCCCCCATGATGTCACTCAGAGACCCCCATTCATGACATCTTGGGGGCATGGTGAGCCAGTGATGTCACCGGATGATCCCACCTCCCATGCTTACTTACTGTAAAGTGGCTGTCATTCTACAAGTGTTTCTTGATGGGATTGGTCAAGATCAGCGTGTGGTGGTGGGTTTTTTTTTTCTTGCGGGTTGGCATTCATTGTGATTGACACTGGATTTACATTGGGGATCATGTTTTTATTTTTTAAATAAAGGACTTGTCAAAAACTGTGTTCGTGTTTTTATCTTCTTTTGACATTTTTTGGGGTGAATGAATAGGGGTACTTTGTATATTCACATGGGGGCAGGATCTGGGGCCCCTTTGTTAAAGGGGGCTTTCAGATTCCGATAAGTTACCCCCACAACCACCAGGCCAAGGTTGTGAGAAAGAGGCCCTTGTCCTCATCAACATGGATACAAAATGCTTTGGGTGGAGCCTGTCACCCATGTTGAGGGCATCTGGCCTGTTATGATTGGGGGGGCACTCTCGTCCCCCCTTTCCTGGCCTGTTGGGCTGCATGCTCGGATAAGGGTCTGGTATGTGTTTTTTTTGGGGGGGGGGACTCAATTTTTTTTCTTCATTTTGTCGTGGGGTTCCTTTCAAAATTCATACAAGACCCAAAGGGCCAGTTATAGATTGGGGGGGGCACGCTCTTTTAAAAAAAAAATGTAATGCCAGCACTGGATTGAGAATCCTGCCGACAGCAGATGAGTCATGATTGTTAAGGATGCAGCGGCTGTCCGCTCCTTAACAACCAACTAAAAAAAAATATATATACCTGTTGATTTTACATAAATATTGTGAGCTGATAAATCCCTGTGCTTGCTGCCTGTGCACAGAAAGTAAGGGAGATGAGGGGAAAGGGGATGAGGAGAGGTATAGGTAGGCAGGGCTGACACCACATGCTTCAGGGTTGTGTTGTCATGTCAAAGAGGAAGGTAGGAGCATACTATATTTCTGGCACCAGTTATTTTGTACTTGCAGTATGCTTAAAGGTTAAACTTGGGAAAATTAGAAAGTGTTCCAAAGATGTACTCTTCCCCCCCCCCCCCCCTTTTTAATTTTGCCTTGATATAAGCTTTAAATTCTTGCACATACAAGCAATTAAAAAATAAATAAAAAGAGACTTGGGATAAAGTGAGAGCATAGAAACATCTGATACTAAATAAAAAGAATATTGATTTGATTGCCAGAATGATTGCAGGCCACATATGAGAAATATGTAATGAATACAGGGGAACTTAAACAATGGAGATCATTTGCTTCCTATTTCCTCAATAAATGTCAAATTGTTTTTGTGTGCAATAATTATGATTGTGTATAACTAGTTTGTATATATTAGCTTTTTCATATAACAGTCATAAAAAATATTATATATATATATATATATATATATATATATATATATATATCTTACCTAGCTGCAGAAGAGCCAGCAAACCTTTTAAAAATAAAAAAGAACAGTCAAAAATGTCAGCTATGAACAACATCATCCAATAATCACACCCCCTCTATCATACACATCCAAACATGCTTTACTATATTTTAAAGATGTTTTTTTTACAGCATTACTGAGAAAGTGGAAAGCAGCACAAGGAGCCAATCGGTGGTGATGCAGTGCTGATATTCTAACCAAAAAAGAAGGAACCCCCTATGAGTTTTTAGGGGCAGTAGATAGCGTAACCAAAGTATATAAAAAATATATTTTTTATATACTTTGGTTACGCTCTATCTACTGCCCTTAAAGTCCCATAGGGGGGTTCCTTATTTTTTGGTAAATAATCATTCGAGATGTTGCAGTACAGTCACTAGACTACAGTTCAACACTAGCTAAGTTCTTTAATATTGATATTCTAACCAGAGACATATAAATAGGAGAGAGCAGAGAGATAAGCTCACTAGTTTACAACTTGTCCTTCCACTGTTCAGTCACAGGCTGGGGAAGGAACAAAACTTGCTGTTAGTTAGTGATTGCAAAGGTTTGTGTTTGTTTTTTTAAATAACAAAACATGTTATACTTACCTGCTCTGTGCAAGGGGTGCACCGGCGGTGCTCCTGGCTCCTCCTCTTTATTGGGTGCCCCCCATGGAATGCGGCTCACATGGAATGCGGGCGTGCTCACAAGTTCCGCTACTGTGTCATTATCACAGAAGACAGCAGGACTCTGCCCCGCTCCCCGCTGCTGTGTCACTGGATTTGATTGACAGCAGCGGGAGCCAATTGTTCCTGTTGCTATCAATCTATCCAATGAGGATGGAGACAGTGGTTGGAGTCGCTGGGCTCAGGTAAGAAAAAAAAAAGGGGGGGGGTTCTGAGGACAGCTGCAGCACAGAAGGTTTTTTACCTTAATACATAGAATACATTAAGGTGAAAAAACCTGGAGACATTACAACCCCTTTAACTGCAGCAAAGAAAATCCAGGTATTTTTACCGGGCTGTGCGGCAGAGTTGTGGAAATCTGATTTAGATGGACAGAAATACAATTTTCCTTGAGTTTAGCTTTATATAATGTGGTATGGAATGTTCTGCTGCAAAAAGTATCAGGACTTAATGTTTGAAGTGTAGCACTACCCCCATAGGAGCTGCTGGTTATTTTTGGTCCTACCGTTACCCCACACTTCACCGTCCCAGAACTTTTAGTCTAAATTGGGCAATGTGCCCATAGATACATGCACCAGTAACTTAGTCTTTTTCCAATGCTTTTTTATTAAAACACAACTTGCAGCAGTAGAGGGATGGAGGGTTAGGGGAATTCAGATACCTTGTGCTCACTGATGAACTTGAGATCCTGGAGACAAGTACACTTGCTGTCAACGGATCTTGCTCACCGGATAAACCTCTCACCGGCCTAGCAGCCGGAATGATGCACGGACAAAAGTCTCTGCCACAGACTCAATGATAGTAATAAACTATTGAACAATCCTCTGCCACAAGATTTGGTAATCAGTAATTGACTGAGCGAACACAGCTACACAGTACCAAAGTTCTTTAAGCCATCCGGCAGTACTGTGAGGTAGATTGGTTAGGATGCATCCTCCAATTGAGTCACCAGGCTCTTCTTGAGATACCAGCCTTCTGCTCGGTCCTCTCCAAGAAGAGTCCTCCCCTGGATCTTCCAATTGCTCGGCTTCTTCCCGCAAGCAAGACAGCACAGGACCATCCCCAGACCAGTAGGCCCCAGACAGACTTCCGGGCCTACTTTCAGTAACGTAGCCTTGAGCCAGCAGGCCCCGAGGCAGAAGAGGAGTTTAATGAAAAAATGTAAGGGTAAACTCAAGGAGGAGAAATACCCAAAGTGGCCGGACTTTAGAGGCAATGACACAGTAGATAGACAAAAAACACAGTAACTACATGATTGAGAAGAGTTAAAAAATGTCACAAGATGGAAAATGTGGTCCCTTTTGCGTCAACGCGTTTTGCCGCGAGGCTTCTTCAGGACGACTCAAGGATAGCAAGAGAAAACAGGACTTGCTATCTTGGGACTGGCGGGGTATCTATTAACCCTTGTTTAGAAAAAGTGCAATTATGCACAGATCCAATATAAAAAATGACAATCGTTCACATCTTAATGGTGCCAGAATGAAGTTCAGGGTGCTTCTTGTAATGGGGGGTGGCTATACAAAGGAGTCATTTGACTCAGCACACCGATAGAGCACCCAGTAGTGAATATATGAAAACGTATTGTATGGGGACAATTGTAGATAGACCAGAGCTATCAGCATGGAATGCAGCCAGGCATGAGGGTAGTTAGGTCCTCAAAATCAATCAGGTATATGCCAAATAAGCAGGAAAGTAGCCATGCAATTATGGCCGCAACTGATCTAAAACAAACAAATCGTCCCCCGGAGACAACTACATGCTGTCTGATGATTTGTACATGTAGGAGAGAAGTGCCTGAATAGGCCCGGTATGGAAAGGGTTAAACAACCCTCTTCTGCTCCTAGGTGGGGCTTTTACATTTAAAAGTGTCAAATGGATGGAAAGTTTCACCATTGTTACTTTGACAACCCCACCTGCTAAAAAGACCTTTATTTGGTGCAGATATGCACTTGGAGTATTTAGCTTCCTTGGACAGGAAGGGTTGTGTCTCCAGGTGAACCTGTTCTTAGTTTGTGCATTGTAATGTATGTCCCCTAGTTGGGATCTCAGACAGTTTTCAGACTTTCAGGAACTTTTTTTATTATTTTTTGCACCAGTTCATTTTACTCTTTTGCAGAGTTCCAGTCTCCTCACATTCAACATGCTTTGACATATGTCAGATGCCTGGTCTCTGGCTACACACTACAGTTCCATTTGTTGGCCCCTATGTCACTACAGGAAGTAGGGGATGGCAAGTGAAATCACAGCACTCAGTGGGGGATAGGCAGCCGGAGGCGATTTAGAACACACCAATGCTTGTAATCCCTAGTGTCAGGTCTGACACTATTTTAATGTTTTAAATGAGAAAATTGAGTACGGTCCGTGATACTTTTTTTATTTGCACTAACATATCACGGACAGTACTAAAATTTTCTCTGTCACAATTGCACTAATACGGCTACAATCACCTAAAGTATAATGTTTTAAATAAAATTTTGAAGAAGTGTTATCACGCTATTGGAGCCTCCTACTTCCTTTCCTTATATATGAGGGGTTCATGGCATGATTTTTGGAGAGGACTTTGTACATTATTTACAGCACCTTGGATCCAAGCATTGATTGCACAAAGGCGCAGCTGCTGGTTTATAATCTTACCAGTCATTTTGGTACATCTGGTGGAGGATCACATTGGGTGTTATCACATTGCATCAGCATACAAGATATCACTATTATATATTTTTTATTATGTAAATTACTACAATAATGTTGACACTACTTTCACATTAATAAAAGTTCCAATCCTGTGATATTTAGTGCTCGTGCTCAGAAAAATATATGATAGATTCCGTGCTCCTTAGTGCTCAGACAAGGTGTCCCCACATGGATGTGCACTCACCCCTCAGTATGGACTATCTTTAGTTTGGTCAAATATGCGTGTGGGGAGACCCCTGAAGATTATTTTTGCTGACGGTTCTTGGGATGGATCCACCTCATGCAGATGGATATGAAAGAAAGGGCTTCATTGCGCAATACCGTTTAAAAAGTTTATTTTAAAACCACAAAAAAAACTAAAATAATCAAACTCACATGTAGGGGTGCCTGTGGTCTGGCACCCATTGTGAATAGCAGGTGATTTGTTAGGGAAATCGGCCCATAGGCAGTAGTAGACCGATGCCGCAGTTCTGACTCAAATTCAATTTGAAAATGGTGGGCGGAAGTGGGTCGAGATCAAGCCTCAAATATATTTTTTATTCATGAACTAGCATTTTTCACGTTTATGAATTTTCTCATACACATATATATGGTATTTTTTCCTTTGAAGACATTTTTTGGAGCACTACTTTGATTAACTCTGTTACTGTTATTTTTATTTTCTTATGTGTATATTTTGAGCACTTTATTGATTTGTACACACATTAGTAATTCAGTACAATTTTAGGCCCCATCTATGATCATATTTTTAACAGTAAAGTTAATAGTCTATAGGTTGTTATTTATATTATTTTTTGATCAGCGCTGCTTTCCTTTCGTTTTTTACTTTCTTATTTTTTTGGTCCTGCCAATTAGAGCAGCCACGATCCATAGTTTTGACTGACCGCACTTATAATTCTAGAGATCTTTGGTGCTGTATTGCACATTTTTCTACTCAGTGGGGGGGTGCAGACATCTGTTGCTCCTGGAAGTATATTCCAATAAACAAAGCATAATGTACATATAATATAACTGGGTACTAACATTTACTGGATAGGTAAAGTTGATCAGGAAATAATTTGTTCCCCTGCTGTGCTGGGGTTTTTCGCCTTCCTCTGGATCAACTGTGGGTGAAGGATTGTGTATAAGGGATTGTATTTTTTTTGGTTGAACTAGATCAGTGGTTCTCAACCTTTCTAGTGCCGTGACCCCTTGACAAAATTTCCCAAGTTGTGGGGACCCCTAACAGTAAAACTATTTTCGTAGCGTGGGTTGCCAGCACTCAAGGCAAGACAAGAAATTTGTGCCCCTAACCCACAGACGTTTAGCCCTCCCTGAGTCCCTTCCACTCGTACAGTATTAAAACCCCTTATGGTACATTTTAGGATGTTCTCCTTTCTTTCCCTTTTATATCTCTCTATCCTAATTTCTTGTCCCCCCATCCCTCTCTCTAGCTGTCTTTCTTGTTCTCTCTTATTCTGTCTCTCCCTTTTTCTTTGTTCCTCCCCTCTTTTCCTCTCCCTTCCATGTATTCTCTATTTTTATTCCTTCTCTTACTCCTTGGTTGGAGGGTGGGGGGAATGGGATGAGTGGCAGTGCTGGGGGGAGTTCTGATCAGCCAACTTTGGTGCTCTTGATCAAGGTCATCTGCTGATCAGAGAACTTTAGTGAGGACTTTAAATGGCAACTATAATCACAGGTAGAATAAAAGTCAACTATGTTGATTGGCACCTCATCCCTTAAATTCAATAAATTATGAAGGTTAAGATGGGATTTTTAGGGTGCACAAATACACAAAAAGTATGTAGCGGGGTCTTTAAATCTAGGGGAATGTTTGAGTGGTAGTTATACTCAAACACATTATTTGATAGGGCTCTGCTAAACCATTTTATACTGCAGGTGGGATACTGGTGTACAGTTCCCTGTTGATGGCGCTGTCATCGGAGGCTAGGGTTGAACCGCTGGTATAGTGCTGTGCCTTGGATGTCCCCTCTCGGCGGTGGTATGGTGGGCGTGTCGGCCTGCTGTGCATGCTGGGAGAGGATATAAAAGGGGCAGACACTGCCTGTGTGGGGTGAGTTCCCGGGGGTCCGACCCCGGGAAGTGTGTTGTTCCATTCGTTGGCCACCCCAGGCACCTTTAGCCCTGGGGTGGGGTTCCTGGCCCGGTACACTGGCGGATCAATCCCAGGCACCTTTAGCCCTGGGTCTGCAACTGAAGGCCTTGGGTCCAGCGCCTTCGGCTGGAGCCCACGGAGGGAGGAGAAATCCCAGGGTGCTGCCTTGCGAGGAGACCTGTTTCCAGAAGAGGAGGCTGGGGGAGGACCATTCCGATGGACTGGTGAGAGATCACAGTGAAGGAAAGGGCCCGGTAACTCTGGAGGAATGTTACCTCCCTGAAAGAGGCCTAAGAGCAAAAGTAAAGTTCATCAGGTCTGTGGCAGAGGCCTAAATTCACCAGTAACAGTTTATGCAGAGACTGTGCATGTGTAATCTAATTTGAGCATCACTCCGGCTGCTAGGATCCACTCTAATGGGAGACTATCCGGGTGAGCTGAGCCTACTTGAAGATACAGGTAGTGAATAGGATATTAATTTGTGCCTGGACCTATTCCAACACCTTTTGCTGTCCTGTTCTCCATCCACCCTTTTCTATCTAGTGACTGTGCATATAAAGAAATAAACTCTACGTTGGAGTTGCAACTGGTGTGGACCTTGGAGTTATTGGGGGAATAGAGACTTGTCTTTATTGCAGTAGAGATGAGAACCATTCTCTGGAGAACCAAGCGGTGGAGACCAAGGTACATTTAACCGCTCAACCTCTTCACACAGGAGGGTACGGGCATGTGGGACGGTGTGCCCCTTTTCTTACAAGTGAGCCAAAAGGTAGGAAGAGGGGTCTGTGTACTACAAATATATCAAAGAATATACATTTATTATAGTATCAAAATACAGAAAGATAAAATATCCATCCAATATACAATACAAATATGTTGAAAGTGCAGACTTTGAACAATTTATCTACATATGTTTCGCCAATAGAATAGCTTTTTTAGGAGATTGGATTAGTCAAGCACTGTCTGCTAGGATAGAAAACATCAAATCAAAAATATATGTAGCGCCCATCCCAAATAGTTGGGACGCTATGTGTAAATTTAGGGGTAGTCTGAGCCAGTAGTTGGGCTCAGACCTGGATAATTGTGTTGAAATTTGCTTCTGCTCTGGGTGTGATACTGCCTGGCAGTTGTGTTCCCTGTTCGCCTGTAGGTGGCACTGCCACCACAGGCCCAGGTTGAAATACAGGGGTATCACAGCACATTGGGTGTCCTCTTTTGGCAGCCATGCAGTGGGTGTGGTTAACCCAATGTGCATGCTGGGAGGGGGTACATAAGGGGCAGACGCCATTAATTGGGGTCCTGTGTGCGCGCCTCATGGCCCGCATGGCACGGGGTGTGTGCGTGTGTTCCAGCCCCAAGCACCTTCAGCCCGAGGCTGCATCGCTGCCTGGTAGGCCCAGCTCTGCTGGCTGGGACCTATGCCTTTGGAAAGGATTCCAAGCTGCCCACCTGGGGGAAGCCCACTCTTAGGAAAGGAGGCCAGGGGAGGATCTGCCCCAGAGGAGACTGGCGATGGTACTGCTGTCTCGGGATGAGGCCTGGAGACTCACCTAAGGAGGGATCCATTACTACAAGCCCTGCAATATGCCGATCTGGCATAAAGGTTCCCTCTATTGCTTGGCTGGGAGGTTCGGGATTTTGATAGTCCCGTGGCAGAGGATCCCTGATCGCATCCCTAAATTCTCAGATAAAGTTGATCCGTGCGTCATCCCGGCTGCTAGGACCAGTGAACGGGACTGTCCGGGTGAGAAATACCCACTCAGGCTTGAGTGGCGACGTTGTGCCTTTAGTGTTGTGTGCCTGAACCTTCCCCTATTTTTCTCTCATTTCCTACAAAAATAAAGCCTTCCTGTTTAGGTTTTACATTTGTGTGGACATTGACTTTTTCTGGAGACTTTCTATACCCTGACAACGGAAGCCTTGGAGGTAGTTTGCATGACCCAAAACAAAACAAGCCGGTCCCTTAATTGGGGGTAAGCGCTGTGTATATATATATATATATATATATATATATATATATATATATATATATATATATACATACATACACACATACACATACACACACATATATATATATACACACATACATACATACATACATACATACATACATACACACATACACACAATACACTACTAGTTAGGACTACAGGAATACAGACCTATGTGGGGTTTGATAATTACCTACAGGTGATGTCAATCACCAATTGATGCATGTGGAGGCCGGAGATCAATGAAACCCTTGTATAAGCATGGATCATCTGGTGTACCACAGAGGCCAGTAATTCGATACAAATGAGCCCAAATAAGAAGCCAGATTCTGGGTTGAATTCAGACGTTCTAAGGTGGAAAAGGTATAAATTGAAAATATTTCTCAGGTGCCCCTAACTGGAAAGAACCACCAATCAAGAATTTATGTACCTTTTAAATTCTGATGACAAGGAATAAAGTAGATAACTGGTATACTTCTAAATATTATTCTGAAGATCCAGCCAAGATCTGTCAAAAATAAGGCAAAATCAAAAACAGGAAAAACGCCTATAGAGAAAAAAAAAAAAACTCAATTTGGGTTAAGTTCTCAGAAACTGACCTGTATATTGGTTACTGGTAGGATCATGGGTTCAGACATAGATAGGAAGAGTCCAAAAACTTCTGGAATATTTCCCCATTCACAGATATGCCACCAAGATCTGAGAATCATAGGAAAAGCCAGTCAGCAAAAACAGAATGAAAAAGATACTTGCTGATTGTGGCTATATATATAGTCACCAGATAGGGCATCCTCCTTCATGTATGTCTTTCTCTCTAGTTTCGCTCTGAAGGAGAGCCCTGTCAACATCTCCCCCTCTTTCATTTGTAGGCAAATATTCCAAGGCAAAAAATATGATTTTTGAAAGATCAAAAGAATGGTAAAGGCCACTATGTCAGCTGATGGGAGTTTCCATTCTTTTCTTTTAATCAGGGACACATGGTCCCTAGATCTATGTGTAGCGGCCTCACCCCCTCTTTTTGGGCTAGGGGTATGTTGTACTTGAGGGTGAGATGCGCTACGGCCCATGTCCTCCCCATTGCAGTGGGTGAGGTGAAGGCCAGTAGCAGTTATTCTTCTCGGGCCTGTGTGTTTCTATTCACAACCAAGTCTTTCTGTGCTGATACTCCCCTTCACTCCCATTAACCAGAGTTCCACACACCGATAAGGATCCAACACTTGTTTTATTGTAACACACAATAAACAGTTCTTAGTCAGCCAACTGGTTGATATCCATAAACAGTTCAATACGGTGGGGTGAGCAGGTCGAGGCACTGTCCTAATGATAAAACTAAACCACTGTGGTTTCACCAGCGGTTGCTATAGCCATTGGCTAGAGAGAGGAACTTGAAACTTGTGAGTCTCTACCAGCGACTCTGAAGAACATGAATTGGAGTACCTTCGCTGCGTTGTGGCCCCTATCAGGGGGAAGATGTCCCTCCAAGGGAGTTACCAGAGGCCCCTCCGTCACCGGGTTGATGCTGCTCCGGACTCTTCAGACGGGTAACCTCTCCGGCCTCCTCACCTCAGACATGGGCCCCATCCATCTCAGGGTCCCTCGGACTCATCCGCCCTTGCGGAGCCCAGTCGAAGTAACTGGGCCCCAGGCCTCCGGTGTAGTACCTCACCCGACCAGGCCTAGGGCGCCTGGGCCGGAACTCCGGATCGCCCGCACCCAGGCCTAAGGTGCCTGGGCACGCGCTTCGAGAAGAAGACCTTGTGGAGAGGACGTCTCTCCCCTTTATCTGTACCACTGCCGGAACGGGACAAAAGGGACAGCACTGCGGCAGTGATTCTACCTCGACCTGTGGGAACACCGCCACCCCAGGCCAAGGAGAATAGTACACCACCAAAGTCCTCCACGACTGAAAGTGGTCTAAATCCTCTATGATTTACACACACCTGGGTCATACTACCACCCAGGTGTATCCCCCTAAATTTAGACCCCCGCTACACTCTCCCCCTAGTGATTTGACGCTGGTCCCCAGCATCTGGTGCAAACCCATGTCTTCCAAAAAGTGGTAACATAAGCCTGACCCCAGAGGCCATCCCTCAAAATTTGAATCCTGATTGTGCCAAGACCCGCTCAAGGGAAAGGGAACATGAAATAATAAAACTTTGCAATAAAACCATCTGAACATATACACATATACAATCCCTCCCATTACTGTCTAAGAACCACCCCATACTCAGCAGTCTTGACAGATGAATCTCCTGCAGAAGGGAAACAAAAACACAACACCCTAACACACTTGTGTTAATTTGGAATGAATGGGTCCATCGGCCGAGGGACCCATTCGCTCCAATGAGTAAGGTGATGCAAATGTAAAAAAAAAACAACAAACAGCCGTTGCGCAACACTGCCACCTGGTGACAGTGCCGCGGTAATGACACTTGGTGAAATCTTCTAGGCAACCTTCCCTCTTCCTGCGTCCCTGAGTTTTTTTTTTTTTCTCTCTTCACAAATAAAATTTCGGGTGCGGCAAGAACAGGGGCTTCAGATGCTTATCAAAGGTTTCCACTGAATAATCAATGTCCTCTCCATCCTTTCGGCATATAAGCACCTTGCCTGCGTGGATATGGCGGCCCCACATCCATTCTGCTCTACAGTCCCTGAATTGTTTGGACACTGATGGTGAACAGGACAAGTACCGGCGGGCATGCGGCACTTTCAGCTTCTCCCAAACAAACTCGTCATACCATCTCTGTCGCAGGACTTTGACCTCAAAAAGTAAGTCCCGAAGGCAAGTAAGGATATTCCCATCCGTACTCACGGGCGACCCTCTGGCAGAAGAGCCGCTGCAATCGGGCCAAAGGAGGCATTGTGGCCCGCTCACCTTATCTTGGCGGAACAAGGGCGTCTGGATGCCGAGGTACTTTCACTACCTCCGTCGGTTTGAATCTTGGTGCCCGTAGTGATGCGCGCTGTGTCCCCGCCACCGAAACGGGTGATGCTGCAGGTGGTGAAATGACAAGTGAAGGACTAGGCTTCCTCGTGAGCTCCGGGGCTTCCGCCCGGGGCGTGCTGTCTCCCGTGAACATAGGCAAATCCCGTGGTGCACGTAACACAGGCAATGGCATTTTGTCCCAGCCTTTGCGGTGAAAAAGTTAATCTATTTCACTGTCCTCTCCACAGTCCGACAGCGATTCTAGGTCGGAGGTGTCATTCATCTCTGCGGGAAGGTAGTCCCTAGTAGACGTGGAACTACCCTCCCTAGCGGGCTCCACCGGCTGTGGACCCCCGACATCTCCAACCACCACCACAGTCCCAGCCCCTGGCTCACCTTGACCTTTCGTAGAACTGGGATGTCCAGGACTCTTCCAACCGGATCCATCCAGGCCCGGCAAGCGACGGGGTGAAGCTCAACCACGACCACAGGACGCCTGTACCAGGCCGACTTTCCTCTTCGGAGGTGGGAGCAGGGAATCTGTGGTGACCGAGGCAGCATCCTCGGATTTTTCTTTCTCAGTCTCTGGTTGGGCAGTCACATCGCCCTGGTCAGTGCATACGGTGACCTCCGCAAAGGCCTGGATCTCTCCTTCCTGAGTAGCGGTACCTGTGAGGTAGTTGAGGCAAAGGGCCCGGGGCCTTACTGTGGATGGCTCCACCTCGAACAGAAACTGCTTGCATGCCTCGCAACGCCCGAATGGCTTCAGGTTGACCACCAGTCCCGAGCATCCGGGACAGATCACGCCGAGGGCCTCCGTGTCTCTGCAAGTGTACAGAGCCAACTGCCCTCGGGGTCTAAGTCTTATCCCCGTGTCTGTAAGGGGAGCAGCAAAAGCAGTCATCTTCGTGGGGTAGGGAACCGGAATCCACGGGGAGCTTGAGGCCATCCCGACTATCTGCTGCTCCATCACGCACTGACCACGCGCCGAAGTCTCCACGTGTATCTCCTCACATGGCCAGACTCCTCCCACAACTTGCACGTTTTTGCGGGCTTCCATCCGTCTCCGTCCACGAACTGCGCAGCTATGGGGTGCCTCATGGCGCAGTGCAGTAAAAGCCCCCACATGTAGTACGTCACACGGCTGGACTTCTCCCTCTTCTCGCTCTTCTGCATGGGCCTTTCCCGTCTTAGGGTCATGTCCACGACTTTGAGCAGGGATGCACTTTGGCCGATCACATGGCCGACCCACTCGGAACTCCTCCGGGCAGCAAAGTTCAAACACAGCCGTTCTCAGTTCCATGGTCAAAACACACATCATCCCGGACTTACGAGCCCCCACGTGTAGCGGCCTCACCCCCTTTTGGTCTAGGGGTATGTTGTACTTGAGGGTGAGATGCGCTACGGCCCATGTCCTCCCCATTGCAGCGGGTGAGGTGAAGGCCAGTACCAGTTATTCTTCTCGGGCCTGTGTGTTTCTATTCACAACCAAGTCTTGCTGTGCTGACACTCCCCTTCACTCCCATTAACCAGAGTTCCACACACCGATAAGGATCCAACACTTGTTTTATTGTAACACACAATAAACAGTTCTTAGTCAGCCAACTGGTTGAGATCCATAAACAGTTCAATACGGTGGGGTGAGCAGGTCGAGGCACTGTCCTAATGATAAAACTAAACCACTGTGGTTTCACCAGCGGTTGCTATAGCCATTGGCTAGAGAGAGGAACTTGAAACTTGTGAGTCTCTACCAGCGACTCTGAAGAACATGAATTGGAGTACCTTCGCTGCGTTGTGGCCCCTATCAGGGGGAAGAAGTCCCTCCAAGGGAGTTACCAGAGGCCCCTCCGTCACCGGGTTGATGCTGCTCCGGACTCTTCAGACGGGTAACCTCTCCGGCCTCCTCACCTCAGACATTGGCCCCATCCACCTCAGGGTCCCTCGGACTCATCCGCCCTTGCGGAGCCCAGTCAAAGTAACTGGGCCCCAGGCCTCCGGTGTAGTACCTCACCCCAGGCTTAAGGTGCCTGGGATGGACGCCAACTCCGCTCCGACCAGGCCTAGGGCGCCTGGGCCGGAACTCCGGATCGCCCGCACCCAGGCCTAAGGTGCCTGGGCACGCGCTTCGAGAAGAAGACCTCGTGGTGAGGGCGTCTCTCCCCTTTATCTCCTCCCGTGACACCACAGCAGGTTCTCCGCCCCCGCTGTACCACCGCCGGAACGGGACAAAAAGGACAGCACTGCGGCAGTGATTCTACCTCGACCTGTGGGAACACCGCCACCCCAGGCCAAGGAGAATAGTACACCACCAAAGTCCTCCACGACTGAAAGTGGTCTAAATCTTCTATGATTTACACACACCTGGGTCATACTACCACCCAGGTGTATCCCCCTAAATTTAGACCCCCGCTACATATGAAAGAATGGTCTTTTGGTCTTGCCAATATAAAATGCATGGCATTTGCATTCCATATAATATACTATCCCAACGGACTGACAATTGGCATAAAAATTTGGTTTGTAGATATTCCCATTTGGAAGCCTTATTTCAGAAGAATTCATCAAAAAGGTGCAGAATTCACATTTCCCACAAGGACCTGTACCTCTACGCGTCCTACCAGATGGTTTGGATACTAAATGACTGTGAGACAGCTGGTCCTTAATGGATCTAGATTTTTGAAAAGTTATTTGGGGGAAAGGTTTAACGTATTTTGAAATTACCTCATCGGTGGCCAGTATTGGTCATTATTTATCAACAATCTGACGTATCTTCCTGTGTTCTGTGGAATATCGAGTTATTAGACAAACTTGTTGATCTGTCTTCTGTGAGTTTACTGAATGAATCAGATCAGAACGATTCTTTTGTTTAGCCCTATGGTAGGCTTTCTTTAAAACTGACTGGCTGTATCCCCTGTCTAGGAGGCGTAGTTGGAGTGCCTTGGCTTCCAAGTCAAAATTTTGATCCAGACTACAGTTTCTCCTTAAGCAGAGATATTGACTGTACGGAATACTCTGGACAAGTGGCTTGGGATGGGAGCTTGCTGTAATATGGTATTACCAGCCGATGGTTTTCTAAACAAAGAAGAGCCAATACTGCCATCAGGATTGATGTAAATGGTGATATCCAAGAAATCGATAGATTTCAAATCGCAGGACAGGGTAAATTTCAGATTGTACTGGTTGGTTTCCAGTTTGGCTATGAAGAGTAATAATTCTTCTCTGGTGCCTGTCCAGATAACAAAGATGTCATCTATGAATCGGCACCAGACAAGCACATTCTCAAAAAATTGCTGATATTCCACCGAAGAGAAAATCTCTCGCTTCCACCCCCCGAGGTACAGATTGGCGTATGATGGGGCACATTTGGTCCCCATCGCAACACCCTGCACCTGGAGGTAGTGGGAGCGATCAAAAACAAAAATGTTTTTTGTCAATATGAAAGATAACAGATCCAAAATGAACTTGTCATATGGTCTAGATCTCGGACCCCGCTCGAAAATGAACCCCTCTACAACTCAAACCCCCATTTTATGAGGTATAGAGTTGTAGAGAGCCTCCACATCAATGGCTACCAGCCAAACTCCTTCCGGTACACAAATGCCATCTAAGGATCTAAGAAGATCTGCAGTATCCTGAATATAGGAAACTAACGATTTAACATGTGGTCGTAAATAATCATCCACAAGTTTACTTGCTGGTTCTGTAAGACACCCATTGCCGGAAACAATGGGGCGACCAGGAGGGGTTTGCATATTTTTGTGTACCTTGGGTAGCGCATATAGTGTGGGTAGTTTGGGTGTCTCACAAGTCAGATATTCACATGTTTTCTTGTCAATGAGGCTCTTGAAGAAAGCCTTAGTGACAAGATGGCGATATTTAGTTTCCGCATATGTGACCAGGGCAAGGGAAATTGAACGGTACCAACTCTGATTCCGCAGTAGGTCCATAACCATTTTTTTGTATTCATCCAAATCCATCACCACTATATTACCCCCTTTGTCGGCGGGTTTTATAATGATATTATGGTTTTGTTTTAACGAGGACAAAGCCTTGTGTTGTGTTGGATTCAGATTATGTTGCTTAAAGGAGCATTTCCACTTAGTGGCCTGTACTTCTTTGGTAACCTGTTGGGTGAAGGCCCAAATATTTGGATTGCCCTTCAAAATGGGAAACGTTTTTGATTTGGGCTTGTAGAGGGTAGGAGGTGGAAAAATGGTTTCAGTAGGAAGAGGTTGAGATGGATTTAAGGAGGGTTCCTCAAGTGGATCATCTAAGGGATTTCCTTCCTCCCAAAGTTCCATTAAATCATTGAGGGCTTGGACCTCTTTGATTGTTTTATCTTTCCAAATATCCTCAGAGCGGGCACTGCTCGAAGATCCGTTATTGCCTTTGTCATAAATGATTTTAAACATTAATTTTCTGGAAAAGAAATTAACATAATTATTTCAAAAGGGTCAACCTCTTGGTCTGGACAGAAGGTCAGGCCCAGGCTGAGAACCTCGGTCTGATCATCCGTTAATATATGTGAAGATAAATTTATCACTTGGAAACTACTTTTGCTGTGCTATTTGAAGATTTGGGACCTTTTTGGGATCCAGAGAAGGAGGAGGAGAAAAAATCAGTGCCGTACGAAGGTCCCCCAAGATAATACCAGTAGCCTGGCTTACCTTTTGTGTTGAAGAGGAAACTGGTGCAGATACAGAAACAGTAGATGAACCATCACCAAAAGATGAAGATTGTACAATTTTAGATTGTGATCGAAGACCAGGACGAACATTGTCCTGGATTCGTTTAGAAGCCAAAGTAGTCGAAGCGGATCGATCTCCTTTACGTTTTAGAGGAATAGTTGTCAATCCAGAATTTAACCCTGCTAGGGATGAAGAGACAAAAGACAATGAGGATTCATCAGAGTCAGTGGGATCAAGATTGGAATTGGTTTGTCGGCGGGGGAGCGGCTTATTTATTTTTCTACGGTTGTCAGAAGACCATTATTAAGCTGTTGATGTTTCGTAGGCCATTCTATCTCTATAATATTTTTTGTCTTCAGTTTTTAATATATCTGCGACCAAAAATTCAAGATATTTTTCAGGTGAGGTTTCCCTAACCGAAAAGGTATCACTTGAAAAGAGCCCACTGTTGTCTGCGTATAATTTTTCAATTTCTCAGTATACAATTAGACATAGGTCTGTTCCTGAAGTCCTAGCTAGTAGGGTATTGTGTATGTGTATGTGGTATTTTATTTTATTTTGAATACATATTTTTTGTTTATGTGTTTTTGATTTGATGGGGGTTTGAGTTGCAGAGGAGTTAATTTCCGAGCGGGGTCCGAGATCTAGACCATATAACAAGTTCTTTTGGATCTGTTATCTTTCATATTGACAAATAACATTTTTGTTTTTGATCGCTCCCACTACCCCCAGGTGCAGGATGTTGCGATGGGGACCAAGTGTGCCCCATCGTATGCCAATCTGTACCTGGGGGTGGGAGCGAGAGATATTCTCTTTGGTGGAATATCAGCAATTCTTTGAGAAGGTGCTTGTCTGGCGCAGATTCATAGATGACATCTTTGTTATCTGAACCGGAACCAGAGAAGAATTATCACTCTTCCTAGCCAAACTGGAAACCAACCAGTACAATCTGAAATTTACCCTGTCCTGCGATTTGAAATCTATCGATTTCTTGGATATCACCAATTACATCAATCCTGATGGCAGTATTGGCTCTTCTTTATTTAGAAAACCATTGCCTGGTAATACCATATTACATGCAGCAAGCTCCCATCCCAAGCCACTTGTCCAGAGTATTCCGTACAGTCAATATCTCCGCTTAAGGAGAAACTGTAGTCTGGATCAAAATTTTGACTTGGAAGCTCCAACTACGCCTCCTAGACAGGGGATACAGCTGGTCAGTTTTAAAGAAAGCCTACCATAGGGCTAAACAAAAGAATCGTTTTGATCTGATTCATTCGGTAAAATCACAGAAGACAGATCGACAAGTTTGTCTAATAACTCGATATTCCACAGAACACAGGAAGATACGTCAGTTTGTTGATAAATATTGGCCAATACTGGCCACCGATGAGGAAATTTCAAAATACGTTAAACCTTTCCCCCAAATAACTTTTCGAAAATCTAGAACCATTAAGGACCAGCTGGTTCACAGTCATTTAGTATCCAAACCATCTGGTAGGACGCGTAGAGGTACAGGTCCTTGTGGGAAATGTGAATTCTGCACCTTTTTGATGAATTCTTCTGAAATAAGGCTCCCAAATGGGAATATCTACAAACCAAATTTTTATGCCAATTGTCAGTCCGTTGGGATAGTATATTATATGGAATGCGAATGTCATGCATTTTATATTGGCAAGACCAAAAGACCATTCTTTCATAGAATTAGGGACCATGTGTCCCTGATTAAAAAGAAAAGAATGGAACTCCCATCAGCTGACATAGTGGCCTTTACCATTCTTTTGATCTTTCAAAAATCATATTTTTTGCCTTGGAATATTTGCCTACAAATGAAAGAGAGGGAGATGTTGACAGGGCTCTCCTTCAGAAAGAAACTAGATGGATCCATTACCTGGCAGCTACCACGGCTCCAGGATTGAATGAATCCATCAACTACAAACCGTTCCTCTAATTTAGGTTGTAATACATAGCCATTTTGCAAGTTTTCTCTTGACCCCATTTAACTTGGGGTTACAATTCTCAAAGTCCACTTTTGGACTCTACCAATTTATACCTATGTAACCCCTATTGATGCTGAGACTCGGACCATGTGACCTGTGGGTAATTTAGAATTTTCCTTTTTTATATATATCAAAATTGTTATGGAGGCTACTCAATTAATAATATTTTGAATGTTTAAATATCTGTTATAGACTCTATTCAAGATATCTTGTTGCCCTTGTTTTTTCCTTGGATCAGGTGACCACACGGACGCCCAGGGCGCCGGTCCATTGGCTGCCAATGGGCATCAGTGGTCGGCGCCAACCCATCCTCTCCTATTGACCAGTTTTGTATTTTCCCTCTAATTTAGAGGTAGAAATATTATTCACATAACCTCTCATTTCCCAGTGGCGGTTTTCCATCTATGGTGAGGCTTTGCTAGGTTTCACTACGGTTCTATGCTGACAGTCCTGTGGGCTTAGGGAGAGAATGGAAGCATCACTTCCTGTGCACCTATGAACTTACAGCAACATTTCCTACTTTCGTCACAGGAAATTGATGTCACTTCCGGGTTAACTGATCATGTGACAGGACACATCTGAAAGCGTCCACTCCCACCCAATTGATTGACACCAAACGGTGGTCAATTGGCTGGGAGGAGGCCTGTACTTAAACCCCCAGCTAGAGGACTTTAATTACGTTTCGGACGTCAAGGGTGAAAGACATACATGAAGGAGGATGCCCTACCTGGTGAATATATATCCACAATCAGCAAGTATCTTTTTCATTCTGTTTTTGGATTTTTGCTGACTGGCTTTTCCCATGATTCTCAGATCTTGGTGGCATATCTGTAAATAGGGAAATTTTCCAGAAGTTTTTGGCCTCTTCCTATCTATATCTGAACCCATGATCCTACCAGTAACCAATATACAGGTCAGTTTTTGAGAACTTTCCTCAAATTTAGATTTTTTTCTCTATAGGCGTTTTTCCTGTTTTTGATTTGCCTTATTTTTGACAGATCTTGGCTGGATCTTCAGAATAATATTTAGAAATATACCAGTTATCAACTTTATTCCTTGTCATCAGAATTTAAAAGGTACATAAATTCTTGATTGGTGGTTCTTTCCAGCTAGGGGCACCTGAGAAATATTTTCAATTTATACCTTTTCTACCTTAGAACGTCTGAATTCAACCCAGAATCTGGCTTCTTAATTGGGCTCATTTGTATTGAATTACTGGCCTCTGTGGTACACCAGATGATCCATGCTTATACAAGGGTTTCATTGATCTCCGGGCCTCCACATCCATCAATTGGTGATTGACATCACCTGTAGGTAATTATCAAACCCCACATAGGTCTGTTCCTATGTCCTAGCTAGTAGGGTATTGTGTATTTGTATGTGTTATTTTATTTTGTATATATTTTTTGTTTATGTGCTTTTGATTTTTATGTTTTCTATCCTAGCAGACAGTGCTTGACTAATTCAATCTCCTGAAGAATCTATTCTATTGGCGAAACATATGTAGAGAAATTGTTCAAAGTCTGCACTTTCAACATATTTGTATTGTATATTGGATGGATATTTTATCTTTCTGTATTTTGATACTATAATAAATTTATATTCTTTGATATATTTTTTGTGTATTTTTGCACCCTAAAAATCCCATCTTTACCTTCATAATATAATCACAGGTAGTGTTACTCACTTTCTCCGGCTTTGTGGCATCTCGTAGGAGTGACACCTATGCCGAAATCAGAAGATAGGGTCTCCTCCAGATCCTCCCACTTCACATTCCTCACCAGTTAGCTGACTTCTAGTCGCTGCCCCCAAGTCATGTAATGAACTGAATGGGCGGCTGAAAAGAGGCTAAGTAGGCGGCCACGGGTTCCAAGAACAGCCCTGCTGGGCAGTCCCAAATAGGCTGGGAGAGTGGTGCGGGCTTCAGGAACAGCTCTGGATTCGGTGACCCCTGGCAAATCATCATTCGACCCCAGAGAGGGTCCCGACCCCCAGGTTGAGAACAACTGAACTAGATGGACTGGTGTCTTTTTTCAACCTGACTATGTAACTTTGTAAGTATTGGATATGAAGACTTTTTAAGAAATTGTAACTCTTGAACAGAACAAAGACCAGAGAAATCTCCAGTGGGATAGGTGAGTATACTTCTGTCGGTGGTATATTTTTACATTTTGAGCTTCTTTACATCCAAATGTTGGTTTAAAAATCAATTTTGTAACACAATTGGTTAAACAATACCACACACAGAATAGTAGAGAAAGTAATTCAATCATCAAAAATGTATTCTGTTATCAATACCTCCAACTCAGGCACGAGCTGCAAACCCAGACATAGACTACTAGTTAAATATCACTAAATCTTTACTGCTACAGGAGGTTCTGCAGGCAAACAACCATAGGGGTGTGATATCACAAGCTTACTCAACATTAATATCTACAAATGTAGAACTCATTGGTCCACGGAGGTGGGAGGTATAGATGGGGACCAGTGGGATATGGCCTTAGAATCGATTCCGGTGGTGTCAGTCTCGGCATCTCATAAGCTATCACAATTGTTCATACTACGTAGGTCCTACCATACACCTATTCAATTATATGACTGGGGTAGAAGAGACTCTCCCCTATTCCCTAAGTGCACCATTCATAGGGGAGATTTCATACATATGATATAGCGCTGCCCAAAGCTTACCAGATATTGGACAGAGGTCACACAGTCTATATCCGCTTTGGCACAAACGCCCGTACCATTTACTTTACTGGTGTGCCTCCTGGGGTAGATCGACGCTGAAATGTATCCAAAAGGTACTTATATAATGGTAACTAGATTACTATACTTGGCTAGGAAACTCATAGCACGCTACTGGCTGGCGTCTAATGTGCCTACAAAGAACCAGTGGATTGCCTATGTCAACTCTCTTCTCCTCAAGGAACAGCTGGCGTATCGACACCGCAATGCGACAAAAAAATTCAACCTCATATGGCAGAACTGGTTTGATAACCCTAACCTTGCTCCCCCTCCCTCAGTTAGTAATGGATAGATTGCTACGGTTCTAGACCCCTCTATTGTCTATAGGATTTGCTCCTGAGCTTGGGGCTCCTCCTACAATCCATGTGCTGTATAGATGAAAACTCATGCGGCACATATGCCTATGAACAGGCCTGGAGGAAGGTGTCTTTTCCTCTCCTCTTTTCTTTCCTCTATTTCTATTATTATTATATTTTTTTTGTCTGTTTTGAGTTTTACCAGAAAAAAGTTTATATGAGCATGATAGCAGGTAACTGCTTACTATGTACTTGGATGTTTAATTTGTATACAATCCAGCTGAAGATGTCTATGTATACCTTCTTACTGTATCTCAGTTACCCATTATTCTTAGGTAAGTTTTGATTAAAAAAAAAAATTATTCTGTGGCGCACTATGTTTTGCTTATTGATAACTAGATTCATAATACCATGCGACATCTGTCCACAGGAGTCTTATATCCCAGGCAGAGGGATTACATCTTACAGTTTTTAGAATTATACACTGCATTGTGCATGCATGGCAGTCAGTAAACAAAAAGTAAAAAGAAAACTAAGATCAGAAACGGAGAGAGGATTTTTGGCAAAGGAAGCATACTGTGTCTTTTCTGACACAATTTCTGCTACTGCTCCTATGTATGGGACCTTGGGCATCACAATAATGACTGCCATCACATTACCTACTGTAAATCGATAATAGCTATTACATAACAATCCTAACAGTGAAATCAAAAGACTGTTTGTGAAATCACACATTTTGACATAATATTGACAATGACATTAAAGTAGGGTGACCAGACATCCCCAGTTTCAGGGGACAGTCCCCGGATTGAGGATACTGTCCCCGGACCAAGTCTGTCCCCGGTTTTGTCCCTGGATTGGATTTGAACAGGGGCTGGGGCAATTTCAAAGACAGTCAGTGCAGAATTTAAAAAAAAAAATCTGAATTACACACCCCCGGTCTGCCGCTCCTACTAGCTTAGAGGGGTGTATTTTTTTCCATTATCTGTGCCCCTTTCTGATGATCATGTGCTGGTCGGAGCGGAGGGAATATTTCTTCAGTTTTGGGGTCATGCCCATCCAGCTCCGCTTGCTTGTTCTTCTGCCTTGGCTCAAGTCCCAGCCAGCCGCCTGCCTGCTTATCTCCTTGACTTCCCTGGTGGAGTGATCTTCCTCCTCTCCCCACCCAGTAGTAGCCGGGGCCCGGAGAGTAAGACTTGACAGGCTGTGAGGCGGGCGGCGGCGATGGACAGAGTCGCTGATTGCCGCCATTACTAGTAAAAAAAAAAATATGTCCCTGGATTTCATTTTAAAAATCTGGTCACCTTACATTAAAGTACAATTTGTGGCAACACTATGCCTGCTATGACACAAAAATACTGACACACATCACAATAATAAGGATGATATCACAGTCTGCATAACTGTGCATGAACGTGAAATCACAAAGCTTTTTGTGGCAAAAGAAATGCTGTCACGTGGCCATTGTGACAGAAAATTCAAGTGGTTCTGAAGTAAATTTTTTTACCTTAATGTTTTCTCTGCATTAAGGTAAAGACACCCAACTAACTTTTCTAGCACCCCTGTCCCTAAATACTTACCTGACTCCTGTCACCACTCCAGCGCTGTCCCAGCTGCAGCACTACTTCTTTCACTTCCTGGTCTCACAGGAGACACCTACAGCAGTGGGAGGCACAGGCTCCCGCTGCTGTCAGTCAAACCCCTGTGAGGAAGGAGTGGGGGCGTGGCTTACCGGTGCTGTGTGTGTTTATGGACCCGGTTTGCTGAGGAGGTACCCAGAGGATGGAGGAACGGACAGCACCAGCAGGCGATTGCCAAAGAAGAGGTGAGGGGCCTTCCTGTGCAATATCATTGCACAGAGAAGGTAAGTATAACCTTTTTTTTTATTTTAACAAAAAAACTGTCAATAGTGTGAATTCACCTCCATTATGTGGAGACTTTATCTTTCTGTGAAGTCAGGGGGAATCTCCTCATTGAAAACACAGGCAGCAATAAAAAACCCTGAAGAGTTTCTAACCCTACTATACCCAAAATTAACAAAGTTAAACTGTAATTTATTTTACATTTAATCTAAGACCCCTTTTACACTTGTGCGTCTTCAAAGTTGCGCGATTTTACCGTGATTTTGCCTCGATTCGTGGACGCGATTTTGCCGCAATTTCAAGGAATGTGGCATCAAAATCGGACCAAAGTAGTGCAGGGACTACTTTGAAGTCGGAACGACTTGAAATCGTACTAATATGAATGGTTATCATTGGAAACCATGGGAAACGAATTGCCATTAGTGATGAGCCGAACACCCCCGGGTTCGGTTCGCACCAGAACCCGCGAACGGACCGAAAGTTCGCACGAACATTAGAACCCTATTAAATACAATGGATGCGAACGTTCGGATTCTAAAGTGCTAATTATAATGACTATTATCCATGTTATTGTCCTAAACAGAGTTTGGGAACCCGGGTTCTGCACCAGGGGACATGTATCAATGCAAAAAGAAGTTTTAAAAACGGACGTTTTCCGGGAGCAGTCATTTTAATGATGCATAAAGTGAAAAAAAAAAAGTCAAATATTCCTTTAAATATTGTACCTGGGGGGTGTCTAAAGTATGCCTGTGAAGTGCCACGTGTTTCCCGTGTTTAGAACTGTCCCTGCACAAAATTACATTTCTAAAGGAAAAAAAAGCCATTTAAAACTGCTTGCGGCTTTAATGTAATTTCTGGTCCCGGTAATATGGATGAAAATCTTTAAGAAAAATGGCATAGCTACCCCATCACCCCTACCCCAGCCCATTACCAGCCCCTTTGGGTCTTGTATGGATATTAAGGGGAACCCCGCACACAAAATCAAAAAGGCCCTATATACTCTGAACAGCCGTATACAGGCGGTGCATACAAGACAGGGACTGTAGGTTTGTTCTTATGTAGAATCTGTTTGTAATTTTGAACAGCTACATTGTTTAAGTGTAGCTCCAGCCCAAATACCTATTTTTAAGCTTTTTGGAAAACATAGGGAAGGGTTATCACCCCTGTAACATTTGTTTTGCTGTCTGTGCCCCTGTTCAGAACATTTCACCTCACTTTGCGTCCCAATGACAACTGTTTTTGAAATGTGGTGTTTTTATTGAAACAAGGATTGGTGATAAAGCATCAGTAGAGAGGAGACACCTTTCTCCCATATTAATTCTTACAGGAGAGAATTTTCCTTCCAAGGGGTAGATTTCCTCTCACTTCCTGTTGTCTTCTTCCGTTTGCAAGTAGTAGTCGTTTGTAAGTTGGATGTTTGAAAGTAGGGACCTGCCGTATATACTCTGCAGAAATTGGCCCCTTAGGTGTTGGTGTTGGCACAACACTGTAAGCACTCACAGTTACTCTTGGTGGGTGCTGGAACGCCCTGCTGTCAACTATTATATCAGGAATTGTAATAACATATATATGTTGAACAGTGGTAGTAAAAATTGGGCCTTTGATGGTGGTGCTGGTGCCACAACACTGTAAGGCCTGACAGTTACTCTTGGTGGGCGCAGCAATGGGCCCTGCTGTGAATTATTAGATCAATAATTATAATTGCATGCCCCTGTTGAACAGGGGCTGAAAAATTGGGCCTTTGGTGGTGGTGGTGGTGGTGTTGACACAACACTGTAAGGCCTGACAGTTACTCTTGGTGGGCGCAGCAATGGGCCCTGCTGTGAATTATTAGATCAATAATTATAATTGCATGCCCCTGTTGAACAGGGGCTGAAAAATTGGGCCTTAGGCACTGGTGGCACAACACTGCAACCCCTCACAGATACTGTACTTGGAGCACAGCAATGAGGCCTGTTGCAAAGTATTGCATCAAAAATTGTAATTACACGCCCCTGTTAAACAGGGGCTGAAAAATTGGGCCTTAGCCACTGGTGGCGTCACCCATAAACCAAAATGATCTTCCAAGCTATCATCATTAATCGTATCATTGAGGAGGAGGAGGAGGATAGCCAGTCAACATAACAGCACAGGCACTCAGCATCAGCATCAGTCTTGAAGGGATGTGACATTTTAAATTCAATTAGTCTGTTATATCAGCATCAGGTGTGTGGTAGCTGGTGGTGATCCAAGACTGGTTCATCTTGATGAAAGTCAGTCGATCAACCGAGTCGGTGGACAGGCGCACCCTGTGATCCGTGACAAATCCTCCAGCAGCACTGAATGTGCGTTCTGAAAGAACGCTGGATGCAGGACAGGCCAGTAGCTCAATTGCATACTGTGCAAGCTCTGGCCAGTGATCCATCCTCAAGACCCAGTAAGCCAGAGGATTTTCAGTGGGGAAGGTGTCCAAGTCGGACCTTGCCCCTAGGTTTTCCTGCACCATGTATATCAGACGCTGGCGATGGTTGCTGGAACCGATCATACTTTGGGGCTGCGGACTAAAGAATTGTCTGAACGCATCGGTCAGACGGCCACCTTCCCCACCGCTCCTTCTTTGACTGCCCGAAGCCTCAGCAACTCGTTGTCCAGGACCAGGAGTTTGTAACCTCCCAGTCTCTGGGAACGCGTTGCACAGACCTTTCTGCAAGGCCTCCCGGAGTTGTCTCATCCTCTGCTCCCTCTGCGACGGTAACATAAGGTCTGCAACCTTACCCTTGTACCGTGGATCAAGGAGAGTGGCCGGCCAGTAATGGTCCCTCTCCTTGATCCGAAGAATACGAGGATCCTTCCGCAGACTTTGCAGGATCAGGGAGGCCATGCAGCGTAGGTTAGCTGAGGCATTCAGTCCGGAGTCCTCTGGGTCACTAAGGACGACATGATCCGCAGCCACCTCCTCCCAGCCACGTACAAGTCCACTGGTTTCTTGGGACTGTAAATCATCCCTAAAAGACTGCTGCTGATGATGCTGAGTGCCAGCCTCCACCTCCATGCTGACACAATCCTCCTCCTCCTCCTCCTCCTCCTCTTCCTGTGCGATGGGTGGGACAGAAGGAACACTGTCTGGGTAAAGGGGGCCTTGAGAGGCAAGGAAGTCCTCCTCTTCCTGCCTCTGTTCTGCCTCAAGTGCCCTGTCCATTATTCCACGCAGTGTGTGCTCCAACAGGTGGACAAGAGGTACAGTGTCACTGATGCATGCACTGTCACTGCTCACCATCCTCGTGGCCTCCTCAAATGGTGCCAGGACAGTGCATGCATCCCTGATCATGCCCCACTGGCGTGGTGAAAAAAACCGAGCTCCCCTGACCCTGTCCTGGTGCCGTAGTCGCACAGGTACTCATTGATGGCCCTCTGCTGCGTGTGCAGCCGCTGCAGCATGGCCAACGTTGAGTTCCACCTGGTGGGCATGTCACATATAAGGCGGTTCTTGGGCAGGTTCAACTCCTTTTGCAGCTCAGCCAGGCGAGCACTGGCATTATAAGATCTGCGGAAATGCACACAGACTTTCCTGGCCTGCCTCAGGACATCCTGTAAGCCCGGGTACCTGCCCAAGAACCGCTGCACCACCAGGTTAAGGACGTGAGCCATACAGGGCACATGGGTCAGTTGTCCCTGTCGGAGGGCGGAGAGGAGGTTGGTGCCATTGTCGCAAACCACCATTCCTGGCTTAAGCTGGCTTGGCGTCAACCACCTCTCGGCCGCCCCTGCAGAGCAGACAGGACCTCTGCCCCAGTGTGGCTCCTGTCCCCCAAACACACCAGCGCAAGCACGGCATGGCATCTTTTTGCCTGCGTACTTGCGTAGCCCCTTGAACGCCTACGGAGCACCGCTGGTTCCGAGGACAAACCACAGGAAGAGGCCATGGAGGAAGAAGAAGAGGAGGGGTGGAGGAGAGAGGTGTGTCACAACCAGTAGTAGCATTTTGGAGGCGTGGCGGTGGAACAACCTCCAACACTACTGCACCTTGTCCTGCATGCTTCCCAGCTGCCAAAAGAGTGACCCAATGGGCCGTGAAAGAAAGGTAACGTCCCTGTCCATGCCTGCTGGACCATGAGTCAGCGGTAATATGCACCTTACCGCTGACCGCCCTGTCCAGCGAGGCCAAGACATTGCCTTCCACATGCCTGTAGAGAGCCGGAATCGCCTTCCGTGAGAAAAAGTGGCGTTTGGGAACCTGCCACTGAGGAACCGCACATTGCACAAACTCATGGATGGGGGCCGAGTCAACCAACTGAAAAGGCAGCAGTTGAAGCGCTAGCAATTTAGCCAAGCTAGCATTCAACCGCTGGGCATGTGGATGGCTGGGAGTGAACTTCTTTCGACGGTCCAGCAGCTGGGGCAGGGAAATTTGCCTGCTAGAATCGGACGTCGGTGTACTGCTAGCAGAGTGGCCGCAAGTACTTGGCTGTGACACACCTAATTCTACACCTTCAGTCCTCTCAGTGCAGGTTTCAGAGAGGACTGATGGTATAGTGGGGTTGGAGATCCCAGCTGATGCGGTGCAAGGAGAGGTCCGCTTTGTTCTTTGGTGTGGGTCTTTAAGGTAGGCTTGCCAACGAGCTGCATGGCAGGTCAACATATGTCTGATCAAGCATGTGGTGCCCAAGCGGCTGATGTTTTGGCCACGCGATATACGCTTGAGACATATGTTGCAAACAGCAGCTGTGCGATCTGATGCACTCGCCTCAAAAAAGGCCCACACCAAAGAACTTTTTGAATGACGGGCAGAGGCAGCTCCCTGCACAGGCGGAGCTCTGCGGTGTGATTCCGTCGGTGTGCTGCCCATACGCTGGCCACCCAAGGGCATCCTGCCTCGTTGGAGATGTGCCTCCTCCTCATCCTCCTCATCTCTCCTATTAGGCACCCACGTGGAGTCAGTGACCTCATCATCCCCTCCCTCCTCATCACTGGAGCCAATCTGGCAGTATGCTGCAGCTGCTGGAGCATGACTGCCAGATTGGTGTCCTTCTTGAGCATCCCCTCTCTCTGCTCTCACGCTACTGCCTTCCTCTAGCTGGGTATCATCATCAGATCCTTCGAAACGCTGGGCATCCTGCTGGAGCATGTACCCAACACTGTGCTCAAACAGTTCGGGGGACTCCTCAGGAGGAGGACATGGTGGGTCTAGGGAAGGAGTGACTAATGATGGCATTGATACCAGAGAAGAGGACGCTTTGGCAGCTGCTTTGCCAGTACCCTGAGCCTGGGTGAGAGAGGATGAGGAGGATGAGGTGGGCTTGGTCATCCACTCTACCAAGTCTTCGGCATGATGTGGCTCAACATGTCCAGCTGCCGAAAAGAAGGACAAGCATGTCCCATGGCCACGTGCTGATGACAATGCACCGCGTCCACGACCAGCACTGTTGCCCCCAGACACAGAGCCTGCTTGCCCTCTTTTTTTGCCTCCTGACTGTCTGCCACTCCTTGTTTGCCTTCCAGACATTTTAATGGATGGCCTGCAGGGAGATGGGAAAAACAGCAATAAGGGCTACCTTCAGGTGTATACTGTGCAGGAGGCTTAGCAACAAAGACACTGACACTGTCCCCTGCCTATCCTTCTCTGTCCCTAAACACAAGGATTTGCAATATGCTTCAGCAAGATTGGTTTAGCACAGAATAGCACACTGATAGTTTCCCCGAGTGTCCTTCTCTGTCCCTAAACTCAAGGATTTCAAATATGGTTCAGCAAGATTGGTTTAGAACAGAATAGCACACTGACAGTTTCCCCGAGTGTCCTTCTCTGTCCCTAAACTCAAGGATTTCAAATATGGTTCAGCAAGATTGGCTTAGAACAGAATAGCACACTGACAGTTTCCCCAAGTGTCCTTTTCTGTCCCTAAACTCAAGGATTTCAAATATGGTTCAGCAAGATTGGTTTAGCACAGAATAGCACACTGATAGTTTCCCTCACTGTCCTTCTCTGTCCCTACAAACAAGATTTAGCACAGAATAGCACACTGATAGTTTCCCCGAGTGTCCTTCTCTGTCCCTAAACTCAAGGATTTCAAATATGGTTCAGCAAGATTGGTTTAGCACAGAATAGCACACTGATAGTTTCCCCGAGTGTCCTTCTCTGTCCCTACAAACAAGATTTAGCACAGAATAGCACACTGATAGTTTCCACGAGTGTCCTTCTCTGTCCCTAAACTCAAGGATTTCAAATACGGTTCAGCAAGATTGGTTTAGAACAGAATAGCACACTGACAGTTTCCCTCACTGTCCTTCTCTGTCCCTACAAACAAGGTTTAGCACAGAATAGCACACTGACACTTTCCCTTACTGTCCTTCTCTGTCCCTACAAACAAGATTTAGCACAGAATAGCACACTGACACTTTCCCTCACTGTCCTTCTCTGTCCCTACAAACAAGGTTTAGCACAGAATGACACACTGACACTCTCCCTACCTATCCTTCTCTGTCCCTAAACACAAGGAATCCAGGATTAGTAAAGGAAAAAAAATGACACTGTCCCTGCCTATGCTTCTCTTTCCCTGCTCCGGAACACACTACACAAGGCCGCCGCGCTGGCGGCCTTTTATAGTGTGGGGCGTGTACTAAACCCCCTCAGCAATAATTGGCCACAGGCATCCTGCCTGTGGCCAATCATTGCTCTCCTCGCTGCCGGCGCTGTGATTGGCCAAGCATGCGGGGTCACAGTGCATGCTTGGCCAATCACAGCGCCTGGATGACACTGCGATGGCGTAGTGCATTGTGGGCTGTTCGCGTCACTCGAATTTGGCGCGAACGGCCCAAATCGTTCGATCTTCGTCGAACGATCGAACAGCCGATGTTCGAGTCGAACGTATGTTCGACTCGAACACGAAGCTCATCCCTACTTGCCATGATACTTTGTAAGTCGTATAAGTGTGAAATGGGTCTTAGATTAAATGTAGAATAAATTACAGTTTAACTTTGTTAATTTTGGGTATAGTAGGGTTAGAAACTCTTCGGGGTGAGAGTGGGAACTACCTTTTTATGATTTATTTATTTTTCTATATTGTCCTTGTCCTCCTATCTGACAAATACTCTGCATGCTGCCTCTTTCAAAAGATTATTAAAGTAGGACCTCACACTATAGAGTTGTTGGTAAACTTTGTTGGTATGACAGATTAAAATCTGAGTTGTAATGTCATCCACCCTTCCTCTACATCTCATCCAATCAGAAAATGTCTTGTATTGATGGGAACAAAATTTGAGGCTTCTCTGAATGCCAAACCAGAAACCCCTGTGTTCAGTGTGCAAGTCGTTGAAGTAGCACCCCAATATCACAGTTATCACTGTGTGTGTGGGCTACTACAGTGATCTTCAGCATCACCAGCTACCCTGTGGATATCGGATATGGATACTTGACCAAGGTAAATTGCCCAAAAAATAAATAAAAAGGAGTCCTGGAGTTAAACTTGAACGAATGAAGAGAGGGGGTTTCTGCATCTGGCTACTTTTTTTTTAGAGTTCAAGAACGCCTCTCTACATTATCAATATTATGTAGCTCACAGAAGCTAATTTTGCATAAATAACTTTTGCGTAGAGCTACTCATAAATATTTACACCAGTTTGGGATTAAAACATTGCCTTCTAGCTAATTTAGATTCAAGCTTTTATTTGTAATTATATTATTAGATGGTGCTGCAGGCATTAAAATACATGATTACTGTCACATTAAGTTATAGAAATGTCAGGATTATCATTAATACATTTTGCATGTGTCATGTATTTACCAAACCAAAATATATGCCTGACACATGACTGTTTGCGCAATGTTCAAGCATCCCAACTGTTCATGCAACCCACCTGCCCACACCAGTATCTTCTGCATGTTGCCGTCTGTCAACGCACCGACTGAAGACAGAGTAAAGACATCTACTTATAATAGGGAGGAGCCCATATTAGTGTGGGAACAGTGCAGGTGGTAATGCAGATATGTCAGAGTCCAAATTTCACATATCTAATAATTAAAGTACAAATATATATTTATCATCCCTATATAGAGTTGTAAACAGCCTAAATGACAAATCAGAGCCCTCTTGCTGGTTTCAGAATAGCTTCTTCCCCCTTCTTGCACAAGCCTAAGCATTGCCAGTTGACCTTGGCTGAAGTTAAATATGCCAAGGATATCGTTACTCATAAAACTGTGTGCCAAATGGGGATAGAACATTGGCAGGTATGATTCTAAAATGTTGCCACAGCCATTAAAATACATGATTGACGCCATATTAGGTCATAGAATTAAACAATATATGACCCATGTTAGTCATTTGCTAGCATAGTATTTATCAGTTATACATTTTGCATTTTTTATGTACAGTATTTACTAAACCAAAATACATGTCTGACTGTTCACACACTTTATATGAAAATAAATTGCTTTAAATAGGATATTGTATTAGTCAAAAGGCTTTAGGAAATTGAAGCTACATACTCCACAATATAATGTGATAATTACATGAATCTGTACCCACAGGTCCAAAAAGTGGTAATGTCTTTAACAACTTTTGGGGAACTGGAGAAAGTGCAGAGAAGGGCAACCAAACTGATAAGAGGCATGGAGGAGCTCAGCTATGAGGAAAGATTAGAGGAACTGAATTTATTCACTCTTGAGAAGAGGAGATTAAGGGGGGATATGATCAACATGTACAAATATTTAAGGGGTCCATATTGAACTTGGTGTTCAGTTATTCACTTTACGGTCAACACAGAGGACAAGGGGGCACTCTTTGCGTCTAGAGGAAAAGAGATTTCACCTCCAAATATGGAAAGGTTTTTTCACAGTAAGAGCTGTGAAAATGTGGAATAGACTCCCTGCAGAGGTGGTTCTGGCCAGCTCAGTAGATTGCTTTAAGAGGGGCCTGGATTCTTTCTTAAATGTACATAATACAGCTGGGTACTGACATTTATATGTAAAGTTGATCCGGGGAATAACCGATTGCCTCTCGGGGGATCAGGAAGGAATTTTTTCCCCTGCTGTAGCAAATTGGATCATGCTCTTCTGGGGTTTTTTGCCTTCCTCTGGATCAACTGTGGGAATAGAATTGGGTATATGGGATTATACAATATATTTTTTTTTTTTTATGGTTGAACTGGATGGACTTGTGTCTTTTTTCAACCTGACTAACTATGTAACTAACTATGTAACTATGTAACTTAAACCTCTTTATTGGTTTAAAGAGTGCTCCTCTTTTTTTAAATTAGATATTTTTAGAAAACTTTTTTTAATTACAAAGTAACACGAAAGTAACACAAAGTAAAGTAACAATCTGTCATACATTACAGATGAGTGAAAAAGGTAGCAAACAGTGTACACCTCTGAACAGATATTCACTTCTATAAGGGAATGTGAGAAAACATCACTGGATAATAGTGATGAGCCGAACACCCCCGGGTTCGGTTCGCACCAGAACCCGCTAACGGACCGAAAGTTCGAACGAACATTAGAACCCTATTAAATACAATGGATGCGAACGTTCGAATTCTAAAGTGCTAATTATAACAACTATTATGCATGTTATTGTCCTAAAAAGGGTTTGGGAACCCGGGTTCTGCACCAGGGGACATGTATCAATGCAAAAAGAAGTTTTAAAAACGGTCGTTTTTCGGGAGCAGTCATTTTAATGATGCATAAAGTGAAAAAAAAAAAGTCAAATATTCCTTTAAATATCGTACCTGGGGGGTGTCTAAAGTATGCCTGTGAAGTGCCACGTGTTTCCCGTGTTTAGAACTGTCCCTGCACAAAATGACACTTCTAAAGGAAAAAAAAGCCATTTAAAACTGCTTGCGGCTTTAATGTAATGTCTGGTCCCGGTAATATGGATGAAATTCTTTAAGAAAAATGGCATAGCTACCCCATGACCCCCCCCCTACCCCAGCCCATTACCAGCCCCTTTGGGTCTTGTATGGATATTAAGGGGAACCCCGCACATAAAATAAAAAAGGCCCTATATACTCTGAACAGCCCTATACAGGCGGTGCATACAAGACAGGGACTGTAGGTTTGTTCTTATGTAGAGTCTGTTTGTAATTTTGAACAGGTACATTGTTGAAGTGTAGCTCCAGACCAAAAATCTATTTTTAAACTTTTTGGAAAACATAGGTAAGGGTTATCACCCCTGTAACATTTGTTTTGCTGTCTGTGCCCCTGTTCAGAACATTTCACCTCACTTTCCGTCCCAATGACAACTGTTTTTGAAATGTGGTGTTTTTCTTGAAACAAGGATTGCTGATAAAGCATCAGTACAGAGGAGACACCTTTCTCCCATATTTATTCTTACAGGAGAGAATTTTCCTTCCTAGTGGTAGATTTCCTCTCACTTCCTGTTGTCTTCTTGCGTTTGCAAGTAGGAGTCGTTTGTAAGTTGGATGTTTGAAAGTAGGGACCTGCCGTATATACTCTGCAGAAATAGGCCCCTTAGTTGTTGGTGTTGGCACAACACTGTAAGCACTCACAGTTACTCTTGGTTGGTGCTGGAACGCCCTGCTGTCAACTATTATATCAGGAATTTTAATTACATATAATTGTTGAACAGTGGTAGTAAAAATTGGGCCTTTGATGGTGGTGCTGGTGCCACAACACTGTAAGCCCTGACAGTTACTCTTGGTGGGTGCAGCAATGGGCCCTGCTGTGAATTATTAGATCAAGAATTGTAATTACATGCCCCTGTTGAACAGGGGCTGAAAAATTGGGCCTTAGGCACTGGTGGCACAACACTGCAACCCCTCACAGCAACTGTACTTGGAGCACAGCAATGAGCCCTGTTGCAAAGTATTGCTTCAAAAATTGTAATGACACGCCCCTGTTAAACAGGGGCTGAAAAATTGGGCCTTAGGCACTGGTGGCACAACACTGCAACTCCTCACAGATACTGTACTTGGAGCACACCAATGAGCCCTGTTGCAAAGTATTGCTTCAAAAATTTTAATGACACGCCCCTGTTAAACAGGGGCTGAAAAATTGGGCCTTAGGCACTGGTGGCACAACACTGCAACTCCTCACAGATACTGTACTTGGAGCACAGCAATGAGCCCTGTTGCAAAGTATTGCTTCAAAAATTGTAATTACACGCCCCTGTTAAACAGGGGCTGAAAAATTGGGCGTTAGGCACTGGTGGCACAACACTGCAACTCCTCACAGATACTGTACTTGGAGCACAGCAATGAGCCCTGTTGCAAAGTATTGCTTCAAAAATTGTAATTACACGCCCCTGTTAAACAGGGGCTGAAAAATTGGGCGTTAGGCACTGGTGGCGGCACCCATAAACAAAAATGATCTTACAAGCTATCATCATCAATCGTATCATTGAGGACTCGGAGGAGGAGGATAGCCAGTCAACATAACAGCACAGGCACTCAGCATCAGCATCAGTCTTGAAGGGATGTGACATGTTAAAATCAATTAGTCTGTTATATCAGCATCAGGTGTGTGGTAGCTGGTGGTGATCCAAGACTGGTTCATCTTGATGAAAGTCAGTCGATCAACCGAGTCGGTGGACAGGCGCACCCTGTGATCCGTGACAAATCCTCCAGCAGCACTGAATGTGCGTTCCGAAAGAACGCTGGATGCAGGACAGGCCAGTAGCTCAATTGCATACTGTGCAAGCTCTGGCCAGTGATCCATCCTCAAGACCCAGTAAGCCAGAGGATTTTCGGTGGGGAAGGTGTCCAAGTCTGACCTTGCCCCTAGATATTCCTGCACCATGTTTATCAGACGCTGGCGATGGTTGCTGGAACCGATCATACTTTGGGGCTGCGGACTAAAGAATTGTCTGAACGCATCGGTCAGACGGCCACCTTCCCCACCGCTCCTTCTTTGACTGGCCGAAGCCTCAGCAACTCGTTGTCCAGGACCAGGAGTTTGCAACCTCCCAGTCTCTGGGAACGCGTTGCACAGACCTTTCTGCAAGGCCTCCCGGAGTTGTCTCATCCTCTGCTCCCTCTGCGACGGTAACATAAGGTCCGCAACCTTACCCTTGTACCGTGGATCAAGGAGAGTGGCCAGCCAGTAATGGTCCCTCTCCTTGATCCGAAGAATACGAGGATCCTTCCGCAGACTTTGCAGGATCAGGGAGGCCATGCAGCGTAGGTTTGCTGAGGCATTCGCTCCGGAGTCCTCTGGGTCACTAAGGACGACATGATCCGCAGCCACCTCCTCCCAGCCACGTACAAGTCCACTGGTTTCTTGGGACTGTAAATCATCCCTAAAAGACTGCTGCTGATGATGCTGAGTGCCAGCCTCCACCTCCATGCTGACACAATCCTCCTCCTCCTCCTCCTCCTCCTCCTCCTCCTCCTCTTCCTGTGCGATGGGTGGGACAGAAGGAACACTGTCTGGGTAAAGGGGGCCTTGAGAGGCAAGGAAGTCCTCCTCTTCCTGCCTCTGTTCTGCCTCAAGTGCCCTGTCCATTATTCCACGCAGCGTGTGCTCCAACAGGTGGACAAGAGGTACAGTGTCACTGATGCATGCACTGTCACTGCTCACCATCCTCGTGGCCTCCTCAAATGGTGCCAGGACAGTGCATGCATCCCTGATCATGCCCCACTGGCGTGGAGAAAAAAAACCAAGCTCCCCTGACCCTGTCCTGGTGCCGTAGTCGCACAGGTACTCATTGATGGCCCTCTGCTGCGTGTGCAGCCGCTGCAGCATGGCCAACGTTGAGTTCCACCTGGTGGGCATGTCACATATAAGGCGGTTCTTGGGCAGGTTCAACTCCTTTTGCAGCTCAGCCAGGCGAGCACTGGCATTATAAGATCTGCGGAAATGCACACAGACTTTCCTGGCCTGCCTCAGGACATCCTGTAAGCCCGGGTACCTGCCCAAGAAGCGCTGCACCACCAGGTTAAGGACGTGAGCCACACAGGGCACATGGGTCAGTTGTCCCTGTCGGAGGGCGGAGAGGAGGTTGGTGCCATTGTCGCAAACCACCATTCCTGGCTTAAGCTGGCGTGGCGTCAACCACCTCTCGGCCTGGCCCTGCAGAGCAGACAGGACCTCTGCCCCAGTGTGGCTTCTGTCCCCCAAACACACCAGCGCAAGCACGGCATGGCATCTTTTTGCCTGCGTACTTGCGTAGCCCCGTGAACGGCTACGGAGCACCGCTGGTTCATAGGACAAACCACAGGAAGAGGCCATGGAGGAAGAAGAAGAGGAGGGGGTGGAGGAGAGAGGTGTGTCACAACCAGTAGTAGCATTTTGGAGGCGTGGCGGTGGGACAACCTCCAACACTACTGCACCTTGTCCTGAATCCTTCCCAGCTGCCAAAAGAGTGACCCAATGGGCCGTGAAAGAAAGGTAACGTCCCTGTCCATGCCTGCTGGACCATGAGTCAGCGGTAATATGCACCTTACCGCTGACCGCCCTGTCCAGCGAGGCCAAGACATTGCCTTCCACATGCCGGTAGAGAGCCGGAATAGCCTTCCGTGAGAAAAAGTGGCGTTTGGGAACCTGCCACTGAGGAACTGCACATTGCACAAACTCACGGAAGGGGGCCGAATCTACCAACTGAAAAGGCAGCAGTTGAAGCGCTAGCAATTTAGCCAAGCTAGCATTCAACCGCTGGGCATGTGGATGGCTGGGAGTGAACTTCTTTCGACGGTCCAGCAGCTGGGGCAGGGAAATTTGCCTGCTAGAATCGGACGTCGGTGTACTGCTAGCAGAGTGGCCGCAAGTACTTGGCTGTGACACACCTAATTCTACACCTTCATTCCTCTCAGTGCATGTTTCAGAGAGGACTGAAGTTATAGTGGGGTTGGAGATCCCAGCTGATGCGGTGCAAGGAGAGGTCCGCTTTGTTCTTTGGTGTGGGTCTTTGAGGTAGGCTTGCCAACGAGCTGCATGGCAGGTCAACATATGTCTGGTCAGGCATGTGGTACCCAAGCGGCTGATGTTTTGGCCACGCGATATACGCTTGAGACATATGTTGCAAACAGCAGCTGTGCGATCTGATGCACTAGCCTCAAAAAAGGCCCACACCAAAGAACTTTTTGAATGACGGGCAGAGGCAGCGCCCTGCACAGGCGGAGCTCTGCGGTGTGATTCCGTCGGTGTACTGCCCTTACGCTGGCCACCAAAGGGCATCCTGCCTCGTTGGAGATGTGCCTCCTCCTCATCCTCCTCCTCCTCCTCTCTCCTATTAGGCACCCACGTGGAGTCAGTGACCTCATCATCCCCTCCCTCCTCATCACTGGAGCCAATCTGGCAGTATGCTGCAGCTGCTGGAACATGACTGCCAGATTGGTGTCCTTCTTGAGCATCCCCTCTGTCTGCTCTCACGCTACTGCCTTCCTCTAGCTGGGTTTCATCATCAGACCCTTCGAAACGCTGGGCATCCTCCTGGAGCATGTACCCAACACTGTGCTGAAACAGTTCGGGGGACTCCTCAGGAGGAGGACATGGTGGGTCTAGGGAAGGAGTGACTGATGATTTGTCTGACATTGATACCAGGGAAGACGACGCTTTGGCAGCTGCTTTTCCAGTACCCTGAGCCTGGGTGAGAGAGGATGAGGAGGAGGAGGAGGGCTTGGTCATCCACTCTACCAAGTCTTCGGCATGATGTGGCTCAACATGTCCAGCTGCCGAAAAGAAGGACAAGCGTGTCCCATGGCCATGTGCTGATGACAATGCACCGCGTCCACGACCAGCACTGTTGCCCCCAGACACAGAGCCTGCTTGCCCTCTTTTATTGCCTCCTGACTGTCTGCCTCTCCTTGTTTGCCTTCCAGACATTCTAATAGATGGCCTGCAGGGAGATGGGAAAAAAGCAATAAGGGCTACCTTCAGGTGTCCTTCTCTGTCCCTTGAAACAAGGACTTGCAGAGTGAAATAAACTGACACTCTCCCTACCTACAGTTTTCTGTCCCTAGAATAAATGTTTTTTTTAATCACAATATAGCACAAGGACAATTCAGTCACTGTCCTTCCAGGTCCCTGGAAACAAGGACTTGCAGAGTGAAATAAACTGACACTCTCCCTACCTACAGTTTTCTGTCCCTAGAATAAATGTTTTTTTTAAGCACAATATAGCACAAGGACAATTCACTCACTGTCCTTACAGGTCCCTGGAAACAAGGACTTGCAGAGTGAAAGAAAAAAAACACTCTCCCTACCTACAGTTTTCTGTCCCTAGAAAAAATGTTTTTTTTAATCACAATATAACACAAGGACAATTCACTCACTGTCCTTCCAGGTCCCTGGAAACAAGGACTTGCAGAGTGAAATAAACTGACACTCTCCCTACCTACAGTTTTCTGTCCCTAGAATAAATGTTTTTTTTAATCACAATATAGCACAAGGACAATTCAGTCACTGTCCTTCCAGGTCCCTGGAAACAAGGACTTGCAGTGTGAAATAAACTGACACTCTCCCTACCTACAGTTTTCTGTCCCTAGAATAAATGTTTTTTTTAATCACAATATAGCACAAGGACAATTCAGTCACTGTCCTTCCAGGTCCCTGGAAACAAGGACTTGCAGAGTGAAATAAACTGACACTCTCCCTACCTACAGTTTTCTGTCCCTAGAATAAATGTTTTTTTTAATCACAATATAGCACAAGGACAATTCAGTCACTGTCCTTCCAGGTCCCTGGAAACAAGGACTTGCAGAGTGAAATAAACTGACACTCTCCCTACCTACAGTTTTCTGTCCCTAGAATAAATGTTTTTTTTAATCACAATATAGCACAAGGACAATTCAGTCACTGTCCTTCCAGGTCCCTGGAAACAAGGACTTGCAGAGTGAAATAAACTGACACTCTCCCTACCTACAGTTTTCTGTCCCTAGAAAAAATGTTTTTTTTAAGCACAATATAGCACAAGGAGAATTCACTCACTGTCCTTCCAGGTCCCTAGAAACAAGGACTTGCACAGTGAAAGAAACTGACACTCTCCCTACCTACAGTTTTCTGTCCCTAGAAAAAATGTTTTTTTTAAGCACAATATAGCACAAGGAGAATTCACTCACTGTCCTTCCAGGTCCCTAGAAACAAGGACTTGCACAGTGAAAGAAACTGACACTCTCCCTACCTACAGTTTTCTGTCCCTAGAATAAATGTTTTTTTTAATCACAATATAGCACAAGGACAATTCAGTCACTGTCCTTCCAGGTCCCTGGAAACAAGGACTTGCAGAGTGAAATAAACTGACACTCTCCCTACCTACAGTTTTCTGTCCCTAGAATAAATGTTTTTTTTAATCACAATATAGCACAAGGACAATTCAGTCACTGTCCTTCCAGGTCCCTGGAAACAAGGACTTGCAGAGTGAAATAAACTGACACTCTCCCTACCTACAGTTTTCTGTCCCTAGAATAAATGTTTTTTTTAATCACAATATAGCACAAGGACAATTCAGTCACTGTCCTTCCAGGTCCCTGGAAACAAGGACTTGCAGAGTGAAATAAACTGACACTCTCCCTACCTACAGTTTTCTGTCCCTAGAATAAATGTTTTTTTTAATCACAATATAGCACAAGGACAATTCAGTCACTGTCCTTCCAGGTCCCTGGAAACAAGGACTTGCAGAGTGAAATAAACTGACACTCTCCCTACCTACAGTTTTCTGTCCCTAGAATAAATGTTTTTTTAAAGCACAATATAGCACAAGGACAATTCACTCACTGTCCTTACAGGTCCCTGGAAACAAGGACTTGCAGAGTGAAAGAAAAAAAACACTCTCCCTACCTACAGTTTTCTGTCCCTAGAAAAAATGTTTTTTTTAATCACAATATAACACAAGGACAATTCACTCACTGTCCTTCCAGGTCCCTGGAAACAAGGACTTGCAGAGTGAAATAAACTGACACTCTCCCTACCTACAGTTTTCTGTCCCTAGAATAAATGTTTTTTTTAATCACAATATAGCACAAGGACAATTCAGTCACTGTCCTTCCAGGTCCCTGGAAACAAGGACTTGCAGAGTGAAATAAACTGACACTCTCCCTACCTACAGTTTTCTGTCCCTAGAATAAATGTTTTTTTTAATCACAATATAGCACAAGGACAATTCAGTCACTGTCCTTCCAGGTCCCTGGAAACAAGGACTTGCAGAGTGAAATAAACTGACACTCTCCCTACCTACAGTTTTCTGTCCCTAGAATAAATGTTTTTTTTAATCACAATATAGCACAAGGACAATTCAGTCACTGTCCTTCCAGGTCCCTGGAAACAAGGACTTGCAGAGTGAAATAAACTGACACTCTCCCTACCTACAGTTTTCTGTCCCTAGAATAAATGTTTTTTTTAATCACAATATAGCACAAGGACAATTCAGTCACTGTCCTTCCAGGTCCCTGGAAACAAGGACTTGCAGAGTGAAATAAACTGACACTCTCCCTACCTACAGTTTTCTGTCCCTAGAATAAATGTTTTTTTTAAGCACAATATAGCACAAGGACAATTCACTCACTGTCCTTACAGGTCCCTGGAAACAAGGACTTGCAGAGTGAAAGAAAAAAAACACTCTCCCTACCTACAGTTTTCTGTCCCTAGAAAAAATGTTTTTTTTAATCACAATATAACACAAGGACAATTCACTCACTGTCCTTCCAGGTCCCTGGAAACAAGGACTTGCAGAGTGAAATAAACTGACACTCTCCCTACCTACAGTTTTCTGTCCCTAGAATAAATGTTTTTTTTAATCACAATATAGCACAAGGACAATTCAGTCACTGTCCTTCCAGGTCCCTGGAAACAAGGACTTGCAGAGTGAAATAAACTGACACTCTCCCTACCTACAGTTTTCTGTCCCTAGAATAAATGTTTTTTTTAATCACAATATAGCACAAGGACAATTCAGTCACTGTCCTTCCAGGTCCCTGGAAACAAGGACTTGCAGAGTGAAATAAACTGACACTCTCCCTACCTACAGTTTTCTGTCCCTAGAATAAATGTTTTTTTTAATCACAATATAGCACAAGGACAATTCAGTCACTGTCCTTCCAGGTCCCTGGAAACAAGGACTTGCAGAGTGAAATAAACTGACACTCTCCCTACCTACAGTTTTCTGTCCCTAGAATAAATGTTTTTTTTAATCACAATATAGCACAAGGACAATTCAGTCACTGTCCTTCCAGGTCCCTGGAAACAAGGACTTGCAGAGTGAAATAAACTGACACTCTCCCTACCTACAGTTTTCTGTCCCTAGAATAAATGTTTTTTTTAATCACAATATAGCACAAGGACAATTCAGTCACTGTCCTTCCAGGTCCCTGGAAACAAGGACTTGCAGAGTGAAATAAACTGACACTCTCCCTACCTACAGTTTTCTGTCCCTAGAAAAAATGTTTTTTTTAAGCACAATATAGCACAAGGAGAATTCACTCACTGTCCTTCCAGGTCCCTAGAAACAAGGACTTGCACAGTGAAAGAAACTGACACTCTCCCTACCTACAGTTTTCTGTCCCTAGAAAAAATGTTTTTTTTAAGCACAATATAGCACAAGGAGAATTCACTCACTGTCCTTCCAGGTCCCTAGAAACAAGGACTTGCACAGTGAAAGAAACTGACACTCTCCCTACCTACAGTTTTCTGTCCCTAGAATAAATGTTTTTTTTAATCACAATATAGCACAAGGACAATTCAGTCACTGTCCTTCCAGGTCCCTGGAAACAAGGACTTGCAGAGTGAAATAAACTGACACTCTCCCTACCTACAGTTTTCTGTCCCTAGAATAAATGTTTTTTTTAATCACAATATAGCACAAGGACAATTCAGTCACTGTCCTTCCAGGTCCCTGGAAACAAGGACTTGCAGAGTGAAATAAACTGACACTCTCCCTACCTACAGTTTTCTGTCCCTAGAATAAATGTTTTTTTTAATCACAATATAGCACAAGGACAATTCAGTCACTGTCCTTCCAGGTCCCTGGAAACAAGGACTTGCAGAGTGAAATAAACTGACACTCTCCCTACCTACAGTTTTCTGTCCCTAGAATAAATGTTTTTTTTAATCACAATATAGCACAAGGACAATTCAGTCACTGTCCTTCCAGGTCCCTGGAAACAAGGACTTGCAGAGTGAAATAAACTGACACTCTCCCTACCTACAGTTTTCTGTCCCTAGAATAAATGTTTTTTTTAAGCACAATATAGCACAAGGACAATTCACTCACTGTCCTTACAGGTCCCTGGAAACAAGGACTTGCAGAGTGAAAGAAAAAAAACACTCTCCCTACCTACAGTTTTCTGTCCCTAGAAAAAATGTTTTTTTTAATCACAATATAACACAAGGACAATTCACTCACTGTCCTTCCAGGTCCCTGGAAACAAGGACTTGCAGAGTGAAATAAACTGACACTCTCCCTACCTACAGTTTTCTGTCCCTAGAATAAATGTTTTTTTTAATCACAATATAGCACAAGGACAATTCAGTCACTGTCCTTCCAGGTCCCTGGAAACAAGGACTTGCAGAGTGAAATAAACTGACACTCTCCCTACCTACAGTTTTCTGTCCCTAGAATAAATGTTTTTTTTAATCACAATATAGCACAAGGACAATTCAGTCACTGTCCTTCCAGGTCCCTGGAAACAAGGACTTGCAGAGTGAAATAAACTGACACTCTCCCTACCTACAGTTTTCTGTCCCTAGAATAAATGTTTTTTTTAATCACAATATAGCACAAGGACAATTCAGTCACTGTCCTTCCAGGTCCCTGGAAACAAGGACTTGCAGAGTGAAATAAACTGACACTCTCCCTACCTACAGTTTTCTGTCCCTAGAATAAATGTTTTTTTTAATCACAATATAGCACAAGGACAATTCAGTCACTGTCCTTCCAGGTCCCTGGAAACAAGGACTTGCAGAGTGAAATAAACTGACACTCTCCCTACCTACAGTTTTCTGTCCCTAGAATAAATGTTTTTTTTAAGCACAATATAGCACAAGGACAATTCACTCACTGTCCTTCCAGGTCCCTGGAAACAAGGACTTGCAGAGTGAAAGAAACTGACACTCTCCCTACCTACAGTTTTCTGTCCCTAGAATAAATGTTTTTTTAAGCACAATATAGCACAAGGACAATTCACTCACTGTCCTTCCAGGTCCCTGGAAACAAGGACTTGCAGAGTGAAAGAAACTGACACTGTCCCTACCTACAGTTTTCTGTCCCTAGAATAAATGTTTTTTTTAAGCACACTATAGCACAAGCACAAAACACACTGACACTCTCCCTACCTATCCTTCTCTTTCCCTAAACTAAAGGAATCCAGGTTAAGCAAGAAAGAAATAACAGTCACTGTCCCTGCCTATGCTGCTCTATCCCTGCTCCGGAACACACTACACTAGGCCGCCGTGCTGGCGGCCTTTTATAGTGTGGGGCGTGTACTAAACTCCCTCAGCAATAATTGGCCACAGGCATCCTGCCTGTGGCCAATCATTGCTCTCCTCGCTGCCGGCGCTGTGATTGGCCAAGCATGCGGGGTCACAGTGCATGCTTGGCCAATCACAGCGCCTGGATGACACTGCGATGGCGTAGTGCATTGTGGGCCATTCGCGTCACTCGAATTTGGCGCGAACGGCCCAAATCGTTCGATCTTCGTCGAACGATCGAACAGCCGATGTTCGAGTCGAACGTATGTTTGACTCGAACACGAAGCTCATCCCTACTGGATAACATACCGAGAGAAACATAGTAGCATAGTAGTAACACTGGTTTACATCACATATATGCATCGGGACCATACAGCATCAAATTTGTGTGATGCATTACACAAGTGATATGTACAGTATGTTTCTCAAATGAGATGCACCTATTTAATTCAGACCCCCATTCTTCCACAGTGGGCAGGTTAGTAGATACCCATTTCAGGTCTATTGTCTTCCGGATGACAAAGAAGTAACTGCTAAGGTCCATAAACAAAGAGTCATAATGGCCTGAAATACAGCTGAATGGATCAATCTTCAAATCAACACCAAAGAGGACATTAAAGCCTCGTACACACGGCCGAGAATCTCGTCATTAAAAACATGTCGTTTTTTACGACGAGATCCTTGGACAAGAAACTTGTCCCGGCCGAGTGTACACACGCTCATTTCAAAGAACCCGCGGTTCTTTGAATGGAGCGTACCGCGGTGACGTCAACGAATATGACGAGCATGCGCTCGTCACATTCGATGCCGTCGCCGCCATCTTGGTTCACCCTACCTATGCCTAGGAAGCTACCGCGCATGCGTCAAAGTCATTTCGAGCATGCGCGGGCTTCCCGGCGAACAGGTAAGTGTACACACACTCAATTTTCTCGTCGAGAAACAGGCTGACGAGAATCTCGACGAGAAAATAGAGAGCAGGTTCTCTATTTTCTCGTCAAGATTCTTGTTGCTTTTCTTGATGAGAAACCATACACACGAACGAATTTCTCGGCAAAAAATCTCTGCCAGCAAGTTTCTTGCTGGTTCTTGCAGAGAAACTCGGTCGTGTGTACGAGGCTTTAGGATTGAGATTATACCTTCCCAGTACCTCCTCAGGTTGGGACAGTACCATAGAAATGTATGCGGTTGCCCTGTGAATGACCACATCTGCTATCAGCCCGTAAGCTGATCTTGTGGAGAAATGTGTGTGTGATACAGAATGAAGGATGAAAAGATGCATTATCTTGTGCAAGACATTAAAAAATGGACACTTACCTGTCCAGCGCGCCCGCGGCTTCACTGCCCGGTTCCCTACTGCGCATGCGCAAGTAGCGCGGCGCGCCGTCACTGGTCCCGCTCTCTCCTGGGAACAGTGTGTTTCCCAGGAGACAGCGGGGGGGGAGTGGCGTAGACTCCCACGGGAGTCTATGCCTGGAAGTGGGTGCAAATCTGCACCCCCCTGAAAGGTGCCAAATGTGAGGGGAGGGGGGTTCCGAAAAGTGGAAGTTCCATTTTTGGGTGAAACTCCGCTTTAAGCTTTAAAGCCTCTCCTGGTTGTTTTACAATTGATGTTGTGGATTCTTGTATACAGTGGTTTTCTTGAGGCTCCATCTGCCCTAACACAGGCTGTAACAGTGTCCACCACATCATTTTGAGTGATCAGTAGATTCCCTTCTAGCTTTTCTCTATGGCCACTGTTTTCTTAGTGGGTACAGTACTGGTCACAACCCTGATACAGTCCTCCTCACTGCCTTTGGTATTATAGTACACCTGGGCATTTGGAGGATTAGGTTGAACCTATTTTTGGCTTGTTTTGTTTGACCTTCATGTCCAGAAGTGGTAGCACATAATTGGACAAGTACACCATAGGGCTCAGTCCAATTTGGCTGTTGTGTGAAGGGGGTTTCTAATGGTCTGGTTCAGCTGCCTGCTAGAGACCACCTCTGATCCATTGGTCATTTCTGTCTTAGCCCCATCTATCAACTGATAAATCTGATAGATAAGCTGGATTTCTCTGATTTAGGTCAGGATCCTCTGTGGATCTATTATAAGAGGTGGACTTCATGCCCTCTATGAAGTAAAATGTTTAGACTTAGTTTTGGGCTCATCTATTATGTCCAGTCAGTTATTTTCTCCTTATTGAGGAGGTTAGATATACCCTTTAACTTAGTAGCATCAATGGCTCCTACTTATGTTTGTAGTCCATTGAACCATGGAGTATACATGAATACATGGCTGTAATTTCTACTTTCAACTGTGCTGGTCTGCTAAGAGCTTCCTGTCAGGGCCACAAAAGGAAAAAATAGAGAAGTGGCCCCATGGGATTGTCACTCCTACCACCCATTTGTTTTTTAAGTACATTTTGCTCCTAATAGAGGGCTATAATAATTGTTAAGTACGTGACCTTTGTGGCAGCTTTGCTGGTTCTTTCTGTTTTGTGTTTCATGTAAGAAGTTGCCCGCTTTTGCTTGGAAGATTTACCTCCGGCTGCTGAGCACCAGATTGGTGACAAACCTTTTGGCGGGAAACTTCTAGCCAATGAGTGTAACCTTTCACTTGTATATCCTTCCCTGTCACTTTGCAGAGTCAGCATTTTCCTCACGTCTGTCAGCTGGACTCACCTCTGGATTCTCCTCAGCCTTATTTTTGGATCTTTTAACCTGCTCCCCAGCCCACCCACCCTTGTTATATTCCCTTGATGTGGTCCACCTTTATGTGGGGGTAATATAGTCCACTTTGTGGGTAGACAGAAGTTGGTATGCTGTTATGTGGTTGGTATAAGATGTTGCTGCTTGAGTCTTGGTGTCTAAGAATGTTGGTCTGTTATTGGTTGACAACAGTTTTGTTTGGTATTAAAGGTCCATCTTTTTGGGTAGTTTTGCCCTCTTTGTGGATGGACAGTGGTTGGTAAACTGTTATTTGGTTGGCATAAGATATTGCTGCTTGAGTCTTAGTGACTAAGCCTGTTAGTCTGTTAATGGTTAACAGTGGTTCCGTTTGATATTAAAGGTTAGAGTTAATTTCATAATTAAAATTGATTTAAACCCAATAGAGGGGCCTTTTCCACAATCCTTGTTGTGTGTTTACTTTATTATTTAGGTATGTTCTTATACCTGGGTTTTAACCTCCCTAGCGATATTCCCGAGTGTGGCTCGGGGTTAATGCCCGAGTGTGGCTCGAGTGTGGCTCAGGGTTAATTTTCAGTACCAATAGCGGTAACCCCGAGCCCCACCCCTTGTCTCTAGAATCACGCTATGTACTCCCGCTGTGTCCCCCGGCCAGATCCTCCGCCCAATGCATCTCTGTTTCAGGTTCCATACCCTGCAAGCGTCGCAACGCATTGGTGACGGAGTCGGCGGCAAATTCAAAAAGTACAAAACACAACGCACACACAATACATTGTAATCTATTAGGATTACATTACTGTATCAAATCATTTGAGATCAGTTTTGTCCCTAGTGCTTTGTCCAGTGCCCTGCCTGCACTTTTATCATTCTTTCTGCCTGGAAACTTGAGAACGTCCATGGCATCTAAAAAGCGCCCCTCTACGTCAAAAGCGGTTTATGATCAGCTTGAAAACAGCGATAGTGAATTAGAATCACTTGCAGAATTGAGCGATAGTTATTTGTGGGAAAATTCGTCATTAGACACTTGAAAGTGACGACAGTGACTGAAAGTGACGACAGCGACGATTCTGCGACTGAGCTCAGTGATATGCGAACTTGGTGCTCTATTGACTGCGGTACAGATCACGCAGCACCCCCAAGATTCCCATTTACTGGAGCATCTGGTATAAAAAGTACATAGTTACATAGTTACATAGTTACATAGTAGATGAGGTTGAAAAAAGACAGTCCATCAAGTCCAACCTATGTGTGTGATTATATGTCAATATTACATTGTATTTCCCTGTATGTTGCGGTCGTTCAGGTGCTTATCTAATAGTTTTTTGAAACTATCGATGCCCCCCGCTGAAACCACCACCTGTGGAAGGGAATTCCACATCCTTGCCGCTCTTACAGTAAAGAACCCTCTACGCAGTTTAAGGTTAAACCTCTTTTTTTCAAATTTGAATGAGTGGCCACGTGTCTTATTAAACTCCCTTCCGCAGAAAAGTTTTATCCCTATTGTGGGGTCACCAGTATGGCATTTGTAAATTTAAATCATATCCCCTCTCAGAGCTGGACAGCATACTCAAGAGGTCGGACCAAAGTCTTGTAGAGTGGGATAATTATCGCTTTATCCCTGGAGTTAATCCCCTTTTAATGAATGCCAATATTCTTTTTGCTTTGTTAGCAGCAGCTTGCTGAGCCTATCATCTACTAGATTCCCCCAAAGGTTCACCCCCTAGTGAGTAGATTGCATTCTTTTTTTTGCCACCCAAATGCATAATTTTACATTTTTCTACATTAAACCTCATTTGCCATGTAGTTGCCCACCCCGTTAATTTGTTCAGATCTTCTTGCAAGATTTCCACATCCTGCGGAGAAGTTATTGCCCTGCTTAGCTTAGTGTCGTCTGCAAATACAGAGATTAAACTGTTTACTTCATCCTCCAGGTCGTTTATGAACAAATTAAACAGGATTGGTCCCAACACAGAACCCTGGGGGACCCCACTTCCACCCCCTGACCATTCCGAGAATTCCCTATTTATCACCACCCTCTGAACTCGCCCTTGTAGCCAGTTTTCAATCCATGTACTCACCCTATGGTCCATGCCAACGGACCTTACTTTGTACAGTAAATGTTTATGGGGAACTGTGTCAAATGCTTTTGCAAAATCCAGATACACCACGTCTACGGACCTTCGTTTATCTAGATGGCAGCTCACCTGCTCATAGAAGGTTAATAGATTGGTTTGGCAAGAACCATTCTTCATGAATCCATGATTACTGCTAATGATACAGTTTTCATTACTAAAATCTTGTATATAGTCCCTTATCATCCCCTCCAAAAGCTTGTATACTATTGATGTTAGGCTAACTAGTCTGTAATTCCCAGGGATGTATTTTGGCATTTTTTTAAATATTGGTGCTACATTGGCTTTTCACCAATCAGCTGGTACCATTCCAGTCAATAGACTGTCAGTAAAAATTAGGAACAATGGTCTGGCAATTACTTGACTGAGTTCCCTAAGCACCCTCGGGTGCAAGCCATCTGGTCCCGGTGATTTATTAATTTTAAGTTTCCCAAGTCTATTTCTAATTCTGTCCTCTGTTAGCCATGAGGGTGCTTCCTGTGATGAGTCATGAGGACAAACATTGCAGTTTTGGTTACTGAAGCCCCCCGATTCCCTTGTGAAGACTGAGGAGAACAAGAAATGTATTACCTTTGCCATCTCCCCATCCTTTGTAACCAGATGTTCTTCCTCATTCTTTATGGGGCCAATATGGTCTGTCCTCCCTTTTTTACTTTTTATATACTTAAAAAATTTCTTGGGATTTATTTTTGCTCTCCTCCGCTATGTGTCATTTGTGTTCTATCTCAGCCGCCCTAATTGCACCCTTACATATCTTGTTGCATTCTTTGTAAAGTTTAAATGCTGATGATGATCCCTCAGCCTTTTTTTTTTTTTTTTGAAGGCCTTCTCCTTTGCTTTTATATGCATTTCTACATTGGAGTTAAGCCATCCAGGACTTTTGTTCGCTTTTTTAAATTAATTTCCCAGTCGGATGCACTGGCTAATGCCCTTATTTAATATGCTCTTAAAGTAAACCCATCTCTCCTCCGTGTTCTTTGTTCCTAAGATTTTATCCCAATTTATATCTTCTAGCAAGGTTCGTAGTTTAAGGAAGTTGGCTCTTTTGAAATTCAGTGTCTTTGTAGATGTTGAAGACGACAACCCCTTGGCATACTTACAACTGACCGATGAGGTTATTGAAAAAATAGTTACTGAGACAAACCGGTACCAAGAGCAACAATTAGCTACTACGCATCCAAAGTTTCCAATTAGCAGAAAGTGGGAACCAATGACCAAAGATGACATTTGGAAATTTCTGGGCCTAATAATACTTCAGGCAGTGGTGGGGAAACCCCTGCAGAAGTGGTATTGAACAACTAACAAATTACTTGCCACTCCATTCTTTGGCACGGTCATGTCAGAGTACAGATTTTCCCTGATCATGAAATATTTACGATATAGAAAACAAGAATTTGATGAAACTACTCATCCTGCACCAAAACCCCCAAAAATTTGGGAAGTATCTCAAATGACTCTAAAGAACTTCCAACGGAGCTATGTGCCAGAAAGAGATATCAGCATAGATGAAAGTCTAATGGCCTACAAGGGAAGGGTACAATACATTGCATCAAAGAGAGCACGATTTGGCGTAAAATCCTTCATTCTATGCTAATCATTAACTGGCTACATTTGGAATTCAGTCCTATACACTGGGAAAGAAACAAAATTCAATCCAAAATACAGCAACTGTGGAATGGCAACATCTTCCGTTCTTTCACTTCTTAAGCCATTGCTAAATCACGGCTATTGCGTAACAACCAACTTTTGCATGTCTCCTGAACTTTATGAGTTTCTTCTGCAAAAAAAAAAACAGATGCCTATGGAACCGTTAGGGCTAACCGGCGCGATATGGCGCCAATTTGGCAATAAGAAGCTGAAGACTGGAGAAATGGTTGCCTGGGAGAAAGGAAAAATGTTGGCACTGCGATGGCGTGACAAGAAAGACGTGTGCCTAATGAGTACAGTTCATAATACCTCCACTGTTATGGTACGCACGAAAGGTGGGAAAGAAATCATGAAGCCACAAGTAGTGATAAACTACATTAACACAATGGAAGCTGTTGACCGAACCGACCAAGTAATGACATTCTACCCAGCAATGAGGAAACAGCAAAAGAAGTACTACAATCTTCAGACATCTTCTTGAGTAATGCTTGTGGAATGCCTACATTCTGCTCAAAAAAAGGGACAAGCCTGTGATTCATTCTGACTTCATTTGGAAAGTTGCAGAACGGATCTTTGTGAACCACCAAACACAATCAATGGCTGTGAATAGAGCTGGACGTCGTGCTGTTGGCATTGTCAACCCGGAACGCTTGACTGGTCGTCACTTCATGGCAGTGGCCGCCCTCCCAAGCTTTTGACAAAAAAAAAGATGGTCACTTAAGAGAGTCCGGGCGCCGGACACACAGCAGTCTATGGGAAGCTTCCCAGCTTGCAATCAGCTGATTGCAAATTGGGAAGCTGATTTGCCCGTGTTTAGGGCATGTGCAGGACGCAAGCTGTGCGCACGCACACACTCCCATGCTCCACTGATTTGTCTCTGGCTCCTGTCCTGTCTTTTTAATTTGCCGGGACCGGAGGGTGATTGGGCGGTGCTTTTTTTTGGCACTGCCGCGTCACTTTCAGTTTCCCAGCTGGCTCACTGTAACTTGTGGAGCAGGAGTGTGGAGACGTGACTGCAACTGTCCGGGACCATTGATGTGAGGCGGGGAGCGGATCACAGATGGAGCGGATGGATGGACACAGAGCTGGCAGTGTACCAGAGCACCAGGTGAATGCGGGGATCAGAGAGGATTGCAACAGCTGACCTTCTCTATTTGCTGTTGGCATGTCTCTCTCTCTCTCTCTCCCGGCATAATGCTTCCCCCTCCTCGGACTCCTCTGCAGGGCAGCTAACGAGTGACTGTTCCACCTAGTGAGCTGAGTACTGTGTCCTGTGTCCCCCCCTTCCCCCACCTCTGATCACTTTTCTCAGCTGCTGCAGAGCTTCATGGAGGGGGGAGGGTGGGGCTCCTAAGTTTTGTGGTGCGTGGCAGTGACTGGCAGCTGTGGGGTTTCTCCACCCTAAACACCCCCCCTCCCTGCATCTCCACAATAAACACCCCCTCCCTGCATCTCCACCCAAAACACCCCCCCTGCATCTCCACCCTAAACACCCCCTCCTTGCCTCTCCACCCTAAACACCCCCCCTCCCTGCATCTCCACCCTAAACACCCTCCCTGAATCTCCACTCTAAACACCCCCTCCCTGCATCTGCACCCTAAACACCCCCGCTCCCTGCCTCTCCACCCTAAACACCCCCCTCCCTGCCTCTCCACCCTAAACACCCCCCCGCCTCTCTACCCTAAACACCCTCCCCTCCCTGCATCTCCACCCTAAACACCCCCCTGCATCTCCACCCTAAACACTCCCCTTCCTTGCCTCTCCACCCTAAACACCCCCCCTCCTTGCTGCTCCACCCTAAACACCCCCTCCCCGCATCTCCACCCTAAACACCCCCCTCCTTGCCTCTCCACCTTAAACACCCCCCTCCCTGCATCTCCAACCTAAACACCGCCCTCCTTGACATTCCACCCTAAACACCCCCCTCCCTGCATCCCCACCCTAAATACACCCCCTCCCTGCATCTCCACCCTAAACACCCCCTGCCTCTCCACCCTAAACACCCCTCCTCCCTGCATCTCCACCTTAAACACCCCCCTCCCTGCATCTCCACCCTAAACACCCCCCTCCCTGCATCTGCACCCTAAACACCCCCGGCTCCCTGCCTCTCCAACCTAAACACCCCCCTCCTTGAAATTCCACCCTAAACACCCCCCTCCCTGCATCCCCACCCTAAATACACCCCCTCCCTGCATCTCCACCCTAAACACCCCCTGCCTCTCCACCCTAAACACCCCTCCTCCCTGCATCTCCACCCTAAACACCCCCCTCCCTGCATCTCCACCCTAAACACCCCCCTCCCTGCATCTGCACCCTAAACACCCCCGCTCCCTGCCTCTCCACCCTAAACACCCCCCTCCCTGCCTCTCCACCCTAAACACCCCCCCTCCCTGCCTCTCCACCCTAAACACCCCCCTGCCTCTCCACCCTAAACACTCCCCCTCCCTGCCTCTCCGCCCTAAACACCCCCTCCTTGCCTCTCCACCCTAAACACCCCTCCTCCCTGCATCTCCACCCTAAACACCCCCCTCCCTGCATCTGCACCCTAAACACCCCCCTCCCTGCCTCTCCACCCTAAACACCCCCCTCCCTGCCTCTCCACCCTAAACACCCCCTGCCTCTCCACCCTAAACACCCCCCCTCCCTGCCTCTCCGCCCTAAACACCCCCTCCTTGCCTCTCCACCCTAAACACCCCCCCTCCCTGCCTCTCCACCCTAAACAAATAACTTCTCTGTGTTTAAGGATGGGGTTAGTATAAGGGAGGGGGTCCTATGTAACAATGGGGGGTAGTGTTGAGGAAGGGGTCCTGTGTAATGATGGGGAGAGGGATGGTGGAAGGGGGATTGGTTTTGTTTAACCATGCCCCTTAAGCCCCTTCCACTGATAACAGTCTGGCCACACCCACTTTTTGGCGTGACGTGCCACATGCTTACATCAGCCTCAAGTTCTAAAGTTGGGAAGTATGTACTCTGTCTTGTGATGCTCGGGATGCATACTCTGTCCTGTGATGCTCGGGATGCATGCTCTGTCCTGTGATTCTGGGGCTGCATACTCTGTCCTGTGATGCTGAGCTGTATACTCTGTCCTGTGATGCTGAGCTGTATACTCTGTCCCGTGATGCTGAGCTGTATACTCTGTCCGGTGATGCTGGGGTTGTATACTCTGTCCTGTGTTGCTGAGCTGTATACTCTGTCCTGTGATGCTGAGCAGTATACTCTGTCCTGTGATGCTGGGGCTGTATACTTTGTCCTGTGATGCTGAGCTGTATACTCCTGACACTATGGGTGGAAGTTAGTGGAATAGAGGGGCCAGAGTGGGTGGATTCTAAAAGGGGTGGGGCTTATGAGAAGTGGGATGCCCCCCATCCTAAAACTTCACCAGCCGCCACTGCTTCATGGACTACATCCCACCAACCAAGAAAAGGTCAGCACCTACAAGGATGTGCGTGGTTTGTTGCTCGAAGCGAGATGACAGTGGAAAAAAAATCTGAAAGGAAACCAGGTTCTATTGTCCTGATTGTGACCTCGGACTTTGTGCAGTCTCATGTTTCAAAATTTATCATACCCGGGATGTTTACTTAACCAATATGCAGTGTCTAGTATTACAGTGACTAGCAATATTGCACCTTTGTTTGGACAAATTTTATTGTTTTTGATTTGATTACATTATTGAATAATATTATATTATTATTTGTTGTAAATGTAGCGGACCCCCAAAATTGGGGTCGCTATGCCTTAAATTCAAGGGCAGCCTGAGCAATAGTTTGGCTCAGGTTATTCTGATTCTATAGATTGGACTCTGCTCTGCTGTGGTGTTGCCTGGGTGTATAGTTCCCCTTGGCCTGCCGGTGGCGCTGTCGCTCAGGTCTCGGGTTGAACCACAGGTGACATTATAGCGTGATTGGGTGTCCTCTCTCGGCAGCCATACAGTGGGCGTGGTTTACCTGCTGTGCATGCTGGGAGAAGGTACATAAGGGGCAGACGCCATGATTTGGGGAGATTGGCCGGGGGATTCCAAGGGGGAACCCCTGGTGGCGAGAGACGCGCCCATTGGCCTGCTGGCCGGCCAGGGGTGCGTGAACTGGTCGAGAAGTCTCGGGCACCTTTAGCCCGAGGCTATAGTGTTCCAGGTAGGCCCAGTACCTTCAACTGGGTCTACAGCTCAACCACTGGAGTCCCAGGGAACCCGAGGGAGGGTGGCCCGCTCTGAAAGAGAGGAAACCAGGGGAGGACCTGTCTGGATGATCGGTGAAGGAAGTCACTGTCTCGGGAGAGGCCTGGATACCTATCAGAGGGAAGGATTCCATGAGTTGCACAGTAGCGCCTGTGATGTGCCCCATTGGCACCTATGATCTCTAAAGGTTGCAGGCGATAAAGAGTTCTAGATTCAGGAACTAAAGGATTCTGTGGCAGAGGATCTCCTGAACTTGTCTTTGAAGGGGACTAAATCTGAAGTAATTGTTCGTTCTCCACTCCGGCTGCTAGAACTGTGAGAGGGATCTATCCAGGTGAGCAATACCCACTCAGGCTTGAGTGGAGAATAGGGTAACTGGGTGCCGCATGCCTGAACCTGTCTCCCTACCCAACTCTATCTCTGTTTCAACCTTTTCCCAATCTGTTTCAAGCAAGGAAAATAAACTCATCTGTTAGAGTTCAAACACCGTCTGGACATTGGCCTTCTTTTGTGAGAAAGAATAGACTTTTCCCTATACTCTAGGGACGAGAACCAATGGAGGGCGGTAACTCGCTGCAGGACCCAACAATAGTATGAACACCGCTCAACCTCTTATACCAGGAGGATACGGGCATGTGGCACGGTGTGCCTTACCCTGCAAGTGAAGGTAAGCAGGAAAAAGGGTCCGTGTGCTACATAATTATTTATAGTTATTTATTATATTATAATTTATGTTTTCGTTTTTCAAACTTTATCATATCTGGGATGTCTACTAGACTATTGTTTGGACAGATTTAAGTGAGTTATTCCTAATGCCGCGTACAGTTGATCAAAATTTCTGACAACAAATGTTCGATGGGAGCTTGTTGTTGGAAATTCCGACCGTGTGTAGGCTCCATCGGACATTTGCTGTCGGAATTTCCGAAAACAAAAATTTGAGAGCTGGTTCTCAAATTTTCCGACAACAAAGTCCGTTCTCGTAAATTCCAATCGTGTGTAAAAATTCCACGCATGCGCTGAATCAAGTACGAGACGGAAGCGGTAAAACTAGCGTTCGTAATGGAGATAACACATTCGTCACGCTGTAACAGACTGAAAAGCACAAAGCTGAAAAACGCGAATCAACTCTCACCAAACTTCTACTAACACGAGATTAGCAGAAGGAGCCCAAAGGGTGGCGCACTTGCTATGGAACTTCCGCTTGATTGTGCCGTCATACGTGCTGTACGTGACCGCGTTCTTGACATTCGCAATTTCCGACAACATTTCTGCGGCCGTGCGTATGCAAGACAAGTTTGAGCCAACATCCGTCGGAAATTTATCTACGGTTTTGTTGTCGGAATGTCCGATCGTCTGTACGCGGCATTAGAGTTATAGGCCTAAAATATAAAACAATAAATTTCCATGCAAAACAAGGTACCGCTTTGACATTCAAAAATCAGACATAATCATACCGTCAGGGAGGTTAATGGGGTACAATCCCATGCTTTTGCCATGGGACAGTTCTGTCAATGCTCATGTGTGGGTAACCTTGTTATGGTGCTGGAGTACGGACTTCTTATATCAGAAGCAGAAGCGTGTGTTTTACATGGTTTTTAAGGGACACTGTCTCTTCAGATAATTTCTAGACACTGTTTATCTAGGATGCTACTGATAGAAACTCTTCAGTGGAAGAAGCCTGAGGAATAAACTGCTTAGCCCTCCCCTCTCTGACTGTTAAAGAGGTTTTAAAGTTAAAAAATGTTTTTACCTTAATGCATTTCCTGTCTTAGGGTGAAAAATGTTTTATCACTTGCTTTGTGCTCCCCCCCCCCCCCCCCAAACACTTACCTGAGCCCTCTAGCAATCCAGCGCTCTGCCTGGCTTTATCTGCTTGTTCTTATAAGATGCTCTGTCATTGGCTCCAGTGCTGGAAGCATGTCTTCATTCCCATGTTCTGGCAGATACGCACATGTCAACCTGGCGGGCTGGGGAATAATTTTGGACATTCTGTTGCTGCAGAAGACTTGGATGATGCTAGAGTTTTGTCATTCAGTCACCATCCTGAAATTTGGGGCGTGGCTATCTCTGCCATGTTGAACTATCCCTACTGGAAAGTCATCCAATTCAAATTAACCACCTTAGCTCTGGAAGGTTTTACCCCTTTAATGACCAGGCCACATTTTGCTATTCAGCACTGCTCTACTTTAACTTCAACTTAATAGCGTGGTCATGCCACTCTGTACCCAAACAAAATTTATATAATTTTTTTCACACAAATAGAGCTTTTTTGGTGGTATTGGTTTATCCCTTGGTTTCTTTATTTTTCATTATATAAAACACATCCAATAAAAAATAAATAAACAAAAAAATCAAATTTCTTCACAAATTTAGGCCAAAATGTATTCTGTTACATGTCCCAATAATTGTATATCCCAATAAGTGTATATTGATTGGTTTGTGTGAAAGTGTTTACAAACTATGGTATAGATCAGTTGCGGCCTGTCCACGGCTGCCACCCCCTGCTGACAGGCTCCTGCTGTGTAAAATCACAGTGGATGCCGGGCGGGGGGCACACGTGTGCCCTAAACACAGAAGTAGGCCACAGCGTTCGGGTACGTCGCATTGCCTACAGTGGCCGCAAGCCCACAGTACATTGCAGATGGGCTGTAGGCAAGTGGTTAATGAATTTTTTTATACGTTTGCTAATATGCTGGGAACCCATTCTTTTTTCTAATGATATTATTGTGTCATGAGGTTCTGTATTTCTATAGATTTTGGGGTTGATTTACTAAAACTGGAAAGTGCAGAATCTGGTGCAGCTCTGCATAGAAACCAATCAACTTCCATTTTTTTTTTTTTTGTCAAAGCCTAATTGAACAAACAGAAGTTAGAAGCTGTTTGGCTACCAGGCACAACTGCACCAGATTTTGCAGTCTCCAGTTTTAGTATATCAACCCCTTTAAGTGATAAATATTTTGAATAGTGTGCTTTCCTAAGGTGATGTTGAGACCCAGGGTTTCTTCTTGCCTAAGGTAGTCTCCTTTCACTTCAACCAAAATATTGTTCTCCCATCCCTCTGTACAGCTCCAGTTTACCAAAATGGATATCTTATATACAGACATGGACAGAAGGTTTCCCGGAGGGACTTTTTAGCAGCAAAAAAGTATAATAAGATCCAAATTTGTAAAAATTGATTTTATTGATGAAAAAAGAAGTGCTTAGCACATGGTTGAAATAAAAGGAACATCAATCCATAAATATATGAGCTCCGGTATTTCATAAAAGCCAAACACAGTACATACAAAGGCAAATATACATATATATATATATACCGGTATATTTCTTTGCATCCCATGGTTCAATTATGTATGATCATTTATTCTGCATTTAATATCTATACATGTATGTAGCGATACCTTCCACTAAGAAGGCCGCAGATTTAGTTTGGGCCCTGAAGACAGCTCCGCCACCCCCCGGCAATGTACTCGACCCCCTACTGGCACAGTTAGTTATAGCAGCAATATATTTATTATACTGTATGAGTAAACTCAGACACCAAGGCAATAATGAAAGGGGGTATTCCAATTTACTTTAAGCTTATGGTAAAAAAAGGTTAACAGTGGTAACAGTTTACAGGTAATAAGTTGCAGAGCCCTGCAGCAATAAACATACTATGCATTGAATGAACAGTAAGGGTGCGCCGCGTGGGCGACCGTTAACTAGGCACCCTGTGGCGCAGTAACTAAATTAACTAACTAGCTGGCCAGGCCTGGCTCAGATATCTAAATTCAGTCTATAGGGGATGATGGTTTCTTCACCGGCAATTCTTTATTAAAGGTGGTGCACATAACAGAATAACACTTGTAATCCAGTGGGAAGATTGTAATGGAATAAACACTTTACTGAAGAACCTCTGAGTTCAGCTCTGATATGGATCTCCAGCGAGAGTATCAGATATGAACTTATGTGCCACGGCAGTCTATAGGCACATCAGCAACAAACAGTATATGGTCTGAGCATACGCTCGCTCACCCCTCCGGACGCGATCCCAGTCCGGGAACTTCCACCGACTGTGTCCTCACAGTGTCTCCAGCGATCGGGTCCCCGATCCAACCAAGGCTGTAGATGAGCAAAGTCAGATGCCACCCAGGCTCGCAGTGGGGCGGAAGGCTCTTTGGTGCTGCGCAAGGCCTCAGGCCTTGCACTCCGGCACATCCGCACAGGAGGATCAGTCACTGAAGTCTCGTGTCCCAAAGAAGCCGAGCCCAGCCTCGCTTCCTCCTTTTATAACCCCTCCCATGAGTCTCTGGGGTGGAAACATGCCGAAAAGGATTCTGGGCAAGGTAGTCCCGGGAGTCTTAAAGGGGACCCCACTACATGTATATTTGCCTTTGTATGTACTGTGTTTGGCTTTTATGAAATACCGGAGCTCATATATTTATGGATTGATGTTCCTTTTATTTCAACCATGTGCTAAGCACTTCCTTTTTCATCAATAAAATACATTTTTACAAATTTGGATCTTATTATACTTTTTTGCTGCTAAAAAGTCCCTCGGGAAACCTTCTGTCCATGTCCATTTTTTTCGGGATGTGCAGCCCTCTCACCTAATCTATATGTGTCTAAAACAAGTTAGAATCTTATATACAGACATCCCAACCTGCAAAAACTAATTTCTGGGAGGTGGCGCTTCGACAAAATATTTTAGTATTTTTTTTATTTTAATTGATTTTTTTACAATTCAATTCTTTTTTTTTTTAATTACAATGCTTTCTGGGGGGAGGGAGTTGGAGCAGTGGGCAGTGTTGGTAGGGCAGAGGAGAGTGGTGTCAGTCGTTTATTTTATTACACTTTTTTTATTTTATTTTTCACTTTTTTACAATAATTTTAATATTTTTTGGGGGGCTTTGGTGAGATGTCAGGGGTCTAAACAAACCCCTGACATCTCTCCTGTGAGACAGACAAAAGGGACTGAGGACACATTCCCCAGTCCCTTTCTCAGCACTAAAGATGAATGAACAGGAGACAGAGGTTCCTGTTCATTCATAAACTAAGCACAGTAAACACAGTTTACTCTTCTCAGTTATCACAGGACACAGGAGCGATCTCGCTCACTGTGTCCAAGTCCTGACAGTTCCCACCCACAGCCGGCGGGAGAGGAGAGGAGGGGATCCGGCTGCGGGGGAGGAGGGGGGCGGAGGAGGAGGACAGGGGCTGCAGAAGGAGAACATGGGGGCCGGAGGAGAACAGGGGGGGTGGAGAAGGACATGTAGGGGGCCACGCACACAAAACAGCAGGGAATGATCGGTGCGGCAGCAGAAAACAGCTGTGATCACCAATCTCCCTGTATAGCTTTTTAGCTGACAGCCGCGGGAGGGAGAAAAGGAGAAGCGGCTGGCAGCTAAAAATCTATACAGGGAGATCGGTGATCACAGCTGTTTTCTGCTGCCGCACCGATCATTCCCGGGAGATTGGGAGGCACTTGTGTGTGGGTGTGTGGGAGCCGCCGCAGAAATGCGGGAGTACCTCGCGGGAGACTTGAGAAGTCTGTATATATCTATAAAATGGATATCTTATATATATCTTAGCCTCTGCTTCTTCATAAAGGCAGATTCTGTTTATATTCCAGATGGACCTCGTAAGGGTACACCAGATTCATGGTCCACTATCTATTGGTGTCTTAGTCAGACTATCATTCAAACTTATTGTCTTATGTGTAGCGATACCCCCAGTTAAGAGGGCTGCCTGTATGATTTTTGGGCCCTGTAGTGCACCGCTGTCAACCCCTGGCAATCGACTCTAACCTCCCTTGGCACAGTTAGTAGGGGATGATAGGATTGTGAGGCCTGTAACTCACAGCGGCACAATCCTATGGCAAGGACACACAGTGAAATTTTAAAAACTTCCTTTACCTATTTCTTCTGTAAAGTAAAGAACACAGACACCAATATGCTTAACCCTGGTATATTTACTTAGATTGGTAGGTAAGCAGTAAAACAGGTGGGTACATGTCATCTGCAGAGCCCTGCAATAAACAGTGTTAACAAGCAAACAAGTATTCAACGTTATGCAACTCTAACAGTCCCCTTTGCAGCTACTTCCCCTTGTGGACAATATGGCGCCCGGGAATGTCTACACTACCCAGTCAAGCCTGACTGAACTAAAGTGGAAGTTCTGTAGGGAAATCTTCGCTAGCAACGGTGGTGCACTTGAAGAACAGAATTTGTAATCCACCAAGGTAACAAAGGTACTGTGTCTGTTATGAGCAGGTGCTCTCTCACCCAACCGGACCAGTCCGGTCCGTTTCTTCCGCTGCGGTGTCTAAGTACACCGATCCACCGACATCCGGGTCTTCGGTCCTCCTGGCAAAGGTGCAGTATCAAGGAGAGACGCCCCTCAGGTTCCTCGGTGCGCACGGAAGGCTCTTTGGAGAAAACGGCCAGGCTTCTGGCCTAAAGTCACAGGAGCTCAGACAGCAGTTCAGCTTGCTGGGCGGGTGGTGTCCAAAGAGAAAGAACTGGGCCCCGCCTCCCCCTTATAAAGTCCACCCCAGCAGTCCCTGCACGGGGCAATGCACCCTAGTGGTGCCTAAAAGTGTACTGGGTAATGTAGTCTCTGAGGGGTTTAAAAGGCAATACCCCGCTACATAAGGATTGGGCTCCACCCTTTCCTGTCAAGGTGCACTATACTAGATCTGTGAGTGCTTTTGTTTTTTGACACTGTGCAACCTACCAATTTGCAAATCTTCCACTTGGCATTCTGTTTGTCTTTTCTACTATGTGGATATTCAGGTCTCATCTAATGACAGCTTCATGCTTTCGGTCCTTAAAGTGGTTGTAAACCCACTTAGACAACTTTCACCTACAGGCAAGCCTAGATTAAGGCTTACCTGTAGGTGCAAGAAATATCTCCTTAACCTACATGGTTAAGGAGATATTTACTATAAACTGATGCGCCGATGACATCACACGCATGCGCACTAGTTTTCTGAATGGGTTCTTGCCGGCCCGAGCGCGCATGCGTGTGACGTCTTTGCCGCTCTGGGCTGAACTGATGGGCACCAATAAGGCGGCACTGGTGGGCACCGATAAGGCGGCACTGGTGGGCACTGATAGGCAGCACTGAGAGGTGGCACTGATGGGTGGCACTGAAGGGCATTGATATGTGGCACTGGTGGGCACTGAGAAGTGGCACTAATAGGTGGCATTGATAGGTGGCACTGATGGGTGGCAGTGATGGGCACTGATGGGTGGCAGTGATGGGCACTGATAGGTGGCAATAATGGGCACTGGTAGGTTACACTGATAGGCAGCATTGCTAGGTGGCACTGATGAGGCACTGATTGGCATCACTGGTGGGCATTGAGAAGTGGCATTTGTGGGCATTGATAGGTGGCACTTGTGGGCATTGATAGGTGACACTGTGGGCACTGGCAGGTAGCAATTGGCAGGCACTGCCAGCTGGCAATGATGAGGCACATCTGCCTCCTTCCTCTTCGGGACCGATGTCCCTTGTGCACAAGTCGGTGATCGGCTTTTTTTCCTCCTCATGCTATCAGCGTGAGGAGAAAAAAAAAACGATTACCGATTCTTTGTTTACATCACGTGATCAGCTGTCATTGGCTGACAGCTGATCACGTGGTAAGGTGTCGGGATCGGCCCCTTACTCGGATCGGTGATCACCCAAGTCTCAGGGACCCGGGTGATCACATCGCGCGCGCCCTGCAGGGATGCGCGGGGAGCGCGCGAAGGGGAGGACGTCTATTGACAGCCTCCCGGATTTTCAGGTCCGCGCTGTAGCCGTCATTTGGCTATAGCGCGGGCCTCAAGTAGTTAAAGAAAATAGGGTTTTTATACTTACTATAAAATGCTTTTCTTGAAGTCCACTGAGGGACACTGGTCCCTCCCCTCTGTGTTTATTTCATGCTGTCCGCACTTCTTTGCTACAAAACTGAGTCATTATCATTCTGGGCAAGGTTATCCTGTGCTCACCAACAGTTTTCTATTGCCCATTTTATCTGTAGGCAGCAGTATAACTCGACAGTCAGAGAATTGTAAGAATCCCTGTGTCCCTCAATGGACTCCAAGAAAAGGATTTCACGGTAAGTACATACGTCCTATTTTTGTTGTTCAGTTGTTGTGCTGGGGTTTTTTTTTTTTTTCCACAGGCAAAAACAATATATTCTACAAGCTAAGAATACTCAGTTGATCATATGTGAACAGTAATATCAATCTTTTCTGCTACAATAGGTAAGATTGGACATAAGGGGAACATCTCTAGTTCATATACCAGATTATGCCTCATATAGGGTAGGCATATAGGTTGGGAGATTGGAGTAAGGGAGGCAAAATGGCGGGGGGGAGGGGGATTAGTATGAAAGAATATAAGCAGGACATACAGAGGGGATAGAGCAAAAGTTCAAGGGGGGGGGGTCCATGGTCTGACCTTATTTAAAGGCCCAATAGGCCAGCATCTGTTCGATTTGGAAGGCAGAGTGTGAACCAACGTGCCCGGGAAGACATAATTTATGACGAAACATGTAGGCTGGTGCTGCGTGCTGACGTCATTGCATCCCAATCAATCCTGGAAGCACGGGTTGAATTGAACAGTTTGGCATTGTATTCATTTACTTGTGTAAGTGCAATTTTAATTCTTTTAAATAAATAATTGGAAGATTTAACACTATTTGAGCATTTCTTCGTTCTATACCTCTGCTTATGGTGTGTGGGAGGCCGATCTGGAGGAAACCACTGGTTTAACCACCCATCCCTATCTGCAAAGATCCCATTGATGGATTTGGTCAATGAGATCTGGGTAAGTGCTCTTATTATCAGAGGTGGAGGTTTCACACAAGGAGGTTACATTGCTTCTGGTGTTGCGTTTCTCTCAATGAACTCTTCAAGAAGAATTTCAATTTATTTCACTCATTCACATGAACTATTTCTCTTACTTTATTTTCACAGAAGTGTATTTCATTTTGTTCTGTATTGCATAAGAGCAGCTCTGTTTTTTTATATTTTTGTATGCACTGTGATTATATCACATGGTTGAGTTGCTGCTCTGCACAAGATTTCTTTAATTTTGACATTAGCGCGTTTTTTGCTCTTTTTTTTACAAGCGTATAGATGTGGTTTGGTGGAAGGAGCACTGGGTGTTTCATACATGTTATTTGACGAAACACTATCCTTTAAAGAGGACTTCACATGGGTGGATATGGAATTTTCACCCTTGCATGGACATTTGCCTAATGTTGAACTTTATTTAGTATTATTTAATTTATGTATAATTTGCACATATATTATTGTGGCATATGTTTTATGTTTTGTAGTTATATGGTATGCCCTGTAACCTTTTATGTGCTTTTTGTGTTCTCTTATTTACACAAATTTTTGTACCGTATGCACAGTAATTCTTATTTTTAATTCTGTCTAGTACAAGAGCCTGCCTGATTGCATACAAATAGAAAGTGTTTAGATTTGACATCATATTATATGATTTTGGTAGATCTAAAGGAAAATTGTACAAGAAAATTGTATAATATATGGCCAGCCTTAGATTGTAAGCTCCTTGAGGGCAGAGACTGATGTGTATGTACGATATATATGTAAAACGCTACATAAACTGAACGTGCTATATAAGCACCTGTAATAAAAAAATGTACTTCATTTTTAACTACTTGAAGCCCGCGCTATAGCCAAATGACGGCTTCAGCGCGGACCTGAAAATCTGGGAGGCCGTCAATAGACGGCCTCCCCTTTGCGCCCTCCCCTATCCCCAGTGCCGCCTATCAGTGCCCACCAGTGCCGCCTTATCGGTGCCCACCAGTGCCGCTTTATCGGTGCCCACCAGTGCAGCCCATTAGTGCCCATCAGTGTAGCCTCATCAGTGTACATCAATGAAGGAGAAAAATTACCTGTTTACAAAATTTTATAACAAAATTTAAAAAAATATATATATATATATTTTTTTTTAAATCAGTCTTTTTATTTTTTTTTAACAAAAAATAAAAGCCGCAGAGGTGATCAAATAGCACCAAAAGAAAGCTCTATTTGTGGGGAAAAATTTATAAAAATTTCATTTGGGTACAGAGTTGTATGACCGCGCAATTGTCATTCAAAATGCATCAGCGCTGAAAGCTGAAAATTGGTCTGGGCAGGAGGGGGGTTTAAGTGCCCAGTAAGCAAGTGGTTAATGTCTCTGAATTGATCTGTAAGGGCATTGAAAGAGGCACTGTAGAAGTGAACAGCAGCCAACACCTCTCTCAAAGTAGGCTCAGATTCCTCTGCAGCAGCCTGTGGTCATGAAACAATCTGACTGTCAGGTGGTCTGGTAGCACTGGAGAGCTGCGCTTGGAGCAGTCTTCGACTGTAGCGTGTGCATATTTCACTAGCCTTGCAGCTTCTTCCTTCTGCACGTCTCTCTGCTTCAGTAGAGGGAGTAGGTAACCACCATCCTGAGCCTGTTGGTCCACAGTTTGTGGTGTGCCTTTGTTCTTCTTTGTCATTATCTCTAGGATTGAAACATGTTGTGGAAAGGTAAGCTCCTAGGATCGTTGGGAAAACAGAAGAGTGTCTCTACAGTAAAGGATAATTAGCAGGAGATCCTTTGGAGCTCTGATAAAAAGTGCGCTCTTACATGAACCACCAAGTCACAACTTGGTGTCAGTGACTGATGTGCGACAGAAATTGTGCACTTTCATACACCGGTAGGACAAGACTCTGGACTTAAGAGAAGATTATTACTATGGTATAAATTGGTACCAGTGAGGCGCCAATCTCTGAAGCTAGGACAGATTTAAACAATTTACTGTATTTAGTAAGTCCATAATTTTTCTTTTCAAAGAGTCCTTTAGGTTTGGGCGAGTAATGAGCCTACTCAAAGATGCAATGAAACAATAGTACATTTAGGAAAAGGGGACCTGAAAAAAAGTTGAGAGGCTGCGGCGTCCATCGTTTAAATCTCGCGGTCTCTTCCTGGTCCCTTCCGTGATAGGCGATTCTTAGCAGACACTCTCCGCCTATCACGAACGTTCTCTCATCCTCAGTTTTCCAGCAGACGTCTGTGATTGGCGGAACACCGAACACAGTGTCTGCTGGGATGGGTGAGGATGAGAGAACGTTCGTGATAGGCGGAGAGTGTCTGCTGAGAATCGCCTATCACGGAAGGGACCAGGAAGAGACCGCGAGATTTAAACGATGGACGCCGCAGCCTCTCAACTTTTTTTCAGGTACTATTTACAATGTTAAATTTCGCTGACTCGAGTATAAGCCGAGGGGGGGACTTTCAGCCCAAAAAAAAGGGCTGAAAATCTCGGCTTATACTCGAGTATATACGGTATGTTTGTTATGCATTCCCATTCACACCGCATTCCTAAAAATAATAATACAAAAAATATATATTTCTACCATTCTGATTGTTTCTTTGGAGCAAGTCTTTGGGCAGACTACAAGCTAAGTAAAAGCTGAGGGACAAAGTAGGGACAAGCCCTGAGATCTTTTACCGTTTTTTGAAACAAACAGGGTTGATTTACCAAAACTGAAAAATTGCAAAATCTGGTGCAGCTCTGCATAGAAACCAATCAGTTTCCAGGTTTTTTGTCAAACCTTAATTGAACAAACTGGAATTAGACACTGATTGGCTACAATGCAAAGCTGCACCAAGTTTTGCACTCTCCAGTTTTAGAAAAATCCACCCCAAAGTGCTCAAATGTAGTTTACAACTGATAAGAGATCTACCAGCACAGTACAGACAGGGATAGTTATAATAAACAATTTCAGAAAAGAGCGAGTTTAAGGCTCCATGTACACAGAAGCTCAAAAACTGTAGTTTTGAACGTCAGATTTCTGGCAGAAAAAGCTGCTTTAAAATATGGCTTTTATCAGCGTTTTTTACTAGCGTTTATTAGCGTTTTTCATTGTAGCGTCTTTTCGCTTTTTTTTTTTTCAATGGATCAAAAAACGCCAGCGTTTTTTAACCGTTTATTCGCGTTTATTGGCGTTTTTCAGCGTTTTGCGTTTTTTCCTGCTGAAAAACGGCACTTTGAATGCAAATTTCTTGTGTTCAGAAAAAAGCCCATTAACTCCACTGCTCATTAACGCAAAAAAATGCTATGTGTACATGAACACATAGGCTAACATAGAGTGCAGTTAATGGGCTTTTTAAAAAAATGCCAAAACGCCAAAAAACTGCAGTTTATCAGCTTCAGTGTACATGGAGCCTAAATGTAAACAGCCGTTTGTTTGTTTTTTAAGTTATGCTATCTGAATGGGAACATGTAACAAATATGTAGCGGGGTCTCTAAATTTAGGTGGGATACACCTGGGTGGTAGTATGATCCAGGTGTGTAAATTATGAGAGGAATTGGACCATTTGTATTCGTGGAGGATTGGGTGGTGTATTATTCTCCTTGGCCTGTGGGTGGCGGGGTACCCGCAGGCTCAAGGTAGATTTGCTGCCACAGTGCTGTCCTTTTTGTCCCTTTCCGGAGATGGTACGGCGAGGGCGGGGAACCTGCCGTGACGTCAATGGAGGAGATAAAAGGGGGAGACGCCCTTGCCACAAGGTCTTCGGGATTTTCTTCATCACACGCCCAGGCACCTTAGGCCTGGGTGCGGGCGATCCGGAGTTCAGCCCAGGTGCCCTAGGCCTGGCCGGAGTAGAGTTAGCGTCCATCCCAGGCACCTTCAGCCTGGGGTGAGGTACTAAATCAGAGGCCTGGGGCCCGGTGACTTCGACTGGGTCCCGCGAGGGTGGAGAAGTCCGAGGGTCCCTGAGGTGGATGGGGCCCATGTCTGAGGTGTGGAGGCTGGAGAGGTCACCCGTCCAGAGAGTCCGGAGCAGCATCAACCCGGTGACGGATGGGCCTCTGGTAACTCCCTTGGAGGGACATCTTCCCAGGGCCACAACGCAGCAAAGGTACTCCTATCTACATTCTCTTGTGTTGCTGGTAGAGACTCACAAGTTCTAAGTTCTCTCTTAGCCGATGGCTATAGTAACCGCTGGTGAAACCACAGTGGTTTAGCTGACAATCAGGATAGTGCCTCGACCTGCTCATCCCACCGTATTGAACTGTTATTGGGTCTCAACCAGTTGGCTGCTAAAGCACTGTTTATTGTGAGTGTGACAATAAAGCAAGAGTTGGACCTTTATCGGTGTGTGGTATTCTGGTAAATGGGAGCAAAGGGAAGTGTCAGCACAGCAAGACTTGGTCCTTAACTGAAACGCACAGGCCCGAGGAAAATATCTGGTACTGGCCTTCACCTCACCCACTGCAATGGGGAGGATATGGGCCGTAGCGCATCTCACCCTCACATATGAAATACCCCTAGACAAATCAGAGGGGGTGAGGCCGCTACAAATATAAAGTAGATGTTATCCCAATTTGGCTGCAAAAGTAGAAATATACTTTAAAGTGACTCTCTCATAAAAGATTTATTTGGCTGCCATTGCAGGCCTCCTTCTGAAAATGCTAGATGCCTATTTGTGTCTGATTTCAACATATTTTCTGCAAAGTCTTGGAACAAGCTTTTTTTTTTTTCTCTTTTTTCGGTTGAACTAGATGGACTTTCTTTTTTCAACCTAACTATGTAACTATGCTGTAAATAAAAGGTGTCCGAACTGCTCTTTACTACATGCTTGTTTCAGGTCAGTGGCAATCTCAATTATTCTCTCATGATAATGTGCCTTTAAGATATTAAAGAACAAGGCCTCATTCACACGGGTGTACTGATCCACATGCCTGTTCGAAAAGGCATCTTCAGCTGCCCCGGGGTGCACAAGTGTGCAGAATGCAGTCTGTCCACATCCTGCTCTATGCATTGGACCCACACAGATGTACAGTACCACTCTGGGTTGTACATGAAGATCCATGCAGTAAGCTGTCTCTTATTGAATTGAACAGGCTGCCTACATGCCCCTGCAAGGAACAACTGTGCATCGCAGGCAGCTGAAGCTGCCTTCACACAAACGTATGGATCAATACGCCCATGTGAATGAGGCCTAATGGATGTAGCTGTATGTAATTATGTCCCTGTAGCGGGTATGTACTTTTTAAACTGGTGAGGACACCAGTGATGCATAGTTCCCTGCGGCCCAGCAGGTGGCGCTGTCACTTTGGGCCGGGGTTGAACCATCGCTGCAGTGCCATACCCTTTGTGACCTCTCGCAGCGGTTGTACGGCGGGGCGGGGAACCTGCCGTGCTTGCTGGGAGGGGGTATAAAGTGGGCGGACATCTTCGCCACGAGGTTCGAGTCCCGGGCACCTTCAGCCTGAGGGCTGTGGTTGGTGTCCAGGCGGCCTAGGCCTGGACACTTGGAGTTCGTGTTCCATCCCAGACACCTTCAGTCTGGGGTGAGGTACTCAGCCGGAGGCCTGGGGCCCAGTACCTTATGCTGGGTCTCGTGAGGTAGGGATCATCCTAGGGGGCCCCGGGAGTGGGGCATCCGAATCCAGAGGTGTAAGGGACCGGAGGAGGGACTCACCCGAAGACCTGGTTCAGCAGATTGCCAGTGCCGGGTGAACCTCTGCAGACCGCCCGGAGGGATATCTTTCCGGAACAGGGGCCAAGTTCAAAGAGGAAGTTCAGTCCACGTTCAATGACCGGTGGCAGCGGTCCAGCTATTTCAATCAGGTCAGTGGCAGAGGCCTGCTATTAGGCCTGTGCTAGGGGCCTCAACAGTTCAGCCGGTCGGTGTCAGCGACCAAAACTCACGGTCGGTGGCAGAGACCGTGCGCCAGGCCTATTCGCTACAGACAAGGAATAGGAGAGTTCAGTTGTGCCTGGGCCTACTCATTCCCACACTCCCATGTTCATCTGTTATTGGAAGTTCAACTGATTGTGTCCACCGTATTGTACGAGAAATAAATGAGTGTTGGACTTTCGATTGGTGTGGGGCTCTATTATTGGCAGACACGTTTCCATGGAACAACAAGGCTTCATATGCAGTGGACAGACCCGGGAGATAAATCAACTAACTTTGCTCAACCCTCTTATACACACGAGGGGAGAGCTTGGCGTAGTGTTCCTGCACTCTCCTCTCCCAGGTACCCCTAGACACAAGCCATTCACAGAGGCAAGAGGGAGAGTGACGTTCCGCTACATCCCCTTGAAGAAAACTGTTTTAGATGATACGAACTAAATAACATTCAGTGTAAAAAAAATTGGCTGATGCGGTCTGTTGTATACATACTAGAGACATCACTAAACAGAAAACTGTGTGTGCAATACATTTTGTGTATGGTCAGCAATTGAAAAAATAAAATAAAGAATTGACCAAGGTAGCTTATTGAATTGCAACTTTATTAAGAGTCATAAAATAGCAGTGTGCATTCAGGTAAATGTGGATCAGGGCCAGTCGCAGCAGTTGCAGCTTGGCTTAAACACCAGACTAGCTGAACACTGCATGGAATAGGTCCTTCCAGCAGCACATATGTAAAATTTGTTAGCGTTTACTGGATTTACATGAAGTCCATCAGATTTCCCAGCACAAAAGTTAGGATCAACATCATCAGTTGGAGGTGGATCGGTGACTGGAGGTGCAGGTGTTGTTTCTCCAGATGGGGGTGTAGGAGGAGTTCCAGTGGTAGTTGTAGTAGTAGTGGAAGGAGTAGTTGTTGGAATGTCAACAATGCCTGGACATATTTCACCAGGGCAGTTTACAGTGGAGCCTAAAAAGATGTAAATGCATGAATAAGCATTTTATAATTACACTTTACACTTTATTATTTTTTAAGCTTCATATTTACATAGGTGGATGCAGCATCAGTCCGATGCTGCATTTGTCCCCAGCCGCCTCTAAAACTGAGAACCTAGCAATCGAAAACTGCCGATTGCTTGGTTCTCACAGCTCCGTAAGCAGAGAGCTGCTGACTGTCAGTCAGCAGCTCTTTGCTCTGCCCACCCCCGCATTCACTGGAGCGCTGGGCTGTGGAGGGGTGGGATCGGTTGACTCAGGCTTAGGCTCTCAGAGGCTTGCTGAGAGGCTGAGTCAGGTGCCAGTCTAGGCATGTCGGCGGATCCCGACTCCGTTGTTACGTTCTTGCCTGAGCCTGGATCGGCTCTATAACGTCAGCGGGCTTCAGTATAGGATACAATATTTTATGTATATTCTGTTTATCTGTTGTTTGCTTTTCATTTGTCTCTTCTTTATGTGTTAAATTGATTGACTAAAGAATCTTAAAATCAGTGTGTAACTTCATCCATTTGATAATCGATTAAAATGTCAACACAGAACAACACACAGCTATATGTTTTCCATTAGCATACAATATTTGAAAATGTATTTACAAATCAATTTGTCATACCTTCCAGCAAGGATTTAAGCTTGTTAATTAAAGGATATTTCCCCTCATTGCAGAATGTTCCCAGGAAATCATCTAAATCTATAGCCCAAACCATGGCGCCACCAAATCCACCATCCTTCACAAATCTTACCTAGGAAGCAAAGATTAAATTATCAGATGACAGATGACGATGTTTCATTCTTTTCTTTAATAGGTAAACATATGCTAAGAAATCAATGTTTTTAGGGTAAAAGAGTAGAAGAGTTGGTACAACATTTCAGTGCCTTTGAACTACAATCCCAGCTCCTTTCCATTAACAACATTCAGAAGTAAACACTAGATTATGGTTGCTGCCATTTACTCAGTACTGAGGCATGAGCCCCAAATTGTTATTATACTCTCGGGCTGTAGCAGTGCATTTTTTGATCTCAAAGTTCTTCCTTTACAATTTACAGAAGCCTTCCAGGACAGTTGATGAATGTAGAGAAATGTAAGTACCTCTGCCTGGTTATTATCCACTGGTTTAAATTCCCATCTGTGTTACTCTGCTGGGCCTGCTAACAGTGTCTGGGCCCTCCAACTTAAAGTAGATCTCTAACTGGATGACATAGCTTTTTCTTTTCTTTTTTTCATAAATACTTATACCACTTTCTGTCTACATGCAATCAATATTGGTTGAACTGGATGGAATTGTGTCTTTTTTCGACCAGATTAACTATGTAACTGCATGTCATTGCTTAGGATGGGTTCCTTGATGTTGACAAGGATAGAACATACCTGCATAATGAACACTGACATGACATAACAGGGTAATAATGCAGCAAGGCAATGGGGAAACAGGAATATAATGTTATCACCTATAAACACAAACTGCCTTAACAAGGAGCTTTATGGCAGGATTACCAGGTATTATTTTAATGTCCATTGTAGATTTACAAAGACCAAAAATGAGAAAAGAATTTAGTATGGTAGAGATTATATGAGATTTCAGCAATTGGGTCTAGATTTACTTCAACTTTTCTTTCAAAAAAGGCTTCTTGTTCATCTATTATAGTTGTTTTATACCATTAAACTTCCTGACTGCCCAAGCCTGTTGAAATTCCTGATATGTTTGCCATTTTATAGGTAAGGGTACCTTATCAGTTTAACACTAGGCAACAAAAAGCAGTGGCATGCAGTTTTATGCATTACAAATGCTTCTTTTTTTTTGGCTCCTCCTTCATAGTAAACTAGTAAGAGATTGTAAGAACCCCTTAGGGTGTAGAAACTACCATCTTCTTATTCTACAGGGCCTCTCTTTTCAGAAAATAGATATTGTTTGGGGAGTTTTCAGTAATTTTGTAGCCAAAAATGCATATGTTAACCTGTTTGAAAAATTAGGAAATGGTTAGAGTAGCAAAGTGGTTAAACATTGGGTAATGGCGTTTGTGGTTCGAAGGTAACTCCCTGCAGGATAACAATTTAGCCCACCCCTGATAAAAAAACATAATTAAATATTTCCTGTAAATAAACTCTGTCTTACTTTGCATTCATAACTCTCTTGGTTGTCAAATCCAACCCATTCATTATCTTTACAAGCATATGGTACCCTCTGGTCTGGAATCCATTTTATCGTGGTCCCCTTAAGCCATGTGCAGATCTGGAAGAATACATGAATAAAAAGTGTTAATTATATAGTGAATCAGGTTTAAAAAAGACACATGTCCATTAAGTTAAAAAAAATAGAAACCTGAATCCTCAGAACCCTCAACACATTGTTTAATGAAATAAATCCCTCTTGATAGCTGAACATATCAGATGCTCCTTGGATAAACAAATTAAGTGTATTACATTTAAAAAAATGTTTTATATCCAACAAAAAGGTTTATTAAGAACGAAGCATACAATAACAATGCCAAACAGTACATTGCACATTTTTGTACACAAATAGTCAATGCAATTTAAATATTAAAGAGAAACCTAATTCTAAAAAAAAACTAAAGTCAACAGCTACAAAAATTATAAACATGCACTTATCAGTCCAGGGATCTACCGCTGTCTATTCCCAGGCCGGTTCTTCGGGTTCTCATCTTGGACCTGGAAAACTGTCTGTGACTTCCTGGTGCTTCACAGCCAGCTCCTCACTGCACATGCGCGAGTCAGCGGCAGGCATGGGGGGGGCAGAGACAGAGACACAAACATGGAGCTGACAGGCAGGGAGGAAGGGGGTGAGGGGAAGAGAGGAGAGCAGATCAGGGCTGCGGATGACGGGGGGGGGACGTACGCTGACCACGGAGGTCAAGTCTCAGCAGCCCTGATTTTCATGGTCAGTACAGAGAGGGGATACAGGAAGTCACAGGTTCAGGGAGGTTTTTTACCGTTTAGAGAGGGGCAAATTACACAGCACAAGCACTGTGTTGTTTAATCTGGTTTAAGGGACCAGGATCTATAATTTTTTGGGGGTTAACAAACACTTTTAACCATACCTCCCAAGTTTCTGAGATGAGAAAGGGTGATACCTTTTTGCACAAAGTATGTAGGCAAAGGGCAGACCCCTAACATGCCCCCAGTTACACAAATTGCAAAGAATGAATACACAGAAAATTATTGGGTAAACCCACAAGTTCTTATTCCACCAATCCTCATTCATACTGACTCCTAAAAACAACACAGGTAAACAATTCAGAAGAAGGATGAAAGGTTTAGCATATATCAGTACAATTGTTTAAATATCACAATGTTGAACAAGATCTTTAGACCAAAGAAAGAGGGACAAATGAGGAGGAAACATAGACAAAGGGATTTAATATTAAAAGAGGCATAGTCCCTCAAAATGAGGGACAATTGGGAGTTATGTAATAACACCCACATTAGCTATCTGTGGGAAGCTGTGCTAGGACCAGTTCATAGAGGTGCACAGCACGTTCCTGTGCGATTCAGTTCTGGGTGGTCTGATTTCAGCCCATTCATTTTGGAAGGCTGAAATTGCACTGCACCGCATCAAAATCAGTGCATGCATACTTCTGTACTAAGTGATCCAGTGCTGGCAAACGCACTGCGTTTGTGACCTACGTTTTGGGTGTCATTACCTTAATGTTGAAACCCGCTGCAAATTGCAACTGCAGTGCATTTTGAACATGGTGCTGGAAAAGTGCATGGAACACAGATTTCCCACACAGCATTCTGGTGTGAACGGGCCCTTAAAGCAAGGTCCACATATACTGAATTCACAGTCAACTCCTTGTGCAAGCATTTGCTAGCTTCCTCATAAAATGACAGTAGGTTAGTTTAGGTTAGTTTGACAGCTTTTGTCTTTCAGAAATTCATCCCGATGACAAAGCAAGAAAACTAACCACAAAGAGGTGGCTTTTATTTCTGCTTTCAGCCAAAACTGCTGTTGTAAAATATTGTTATTTAATGTATTAGGTACGGTAACTTAAGATGTTACATCATAAGTAGCATTAGCAGTGTAGCAAAATAAATAAAGCATTGCTAACCTAACTTTGACATTAACTTTACAACTGTACAAACTTACAAACCCTCTTTACCCTTGCAGTTGCTACTATTTATTATATATATTATTGTAGAAAAATATCACCTCATAGTAGGCCCAGAAGCCAGCCTCTCGAGTGTATGTGCCAGCTGACCCTGCTCCAGATACAGGTATCCCCACATCACATAGATTAGGATTGGGGTTCCTGAATGTTCTGCCGTATGTTGGGAATCCCATTAGGAGTTTTTCAGCTGGAACTCCATTTTCTTTCCAGTAATTCATTGCAAAATTCTGGTGATGAATAGACAAATCTTGGAATGATGGAATTACATGTTGTTATAGGTAAGTCAAAAAACCTAGCCTATTTAAATGGTGGTATAGGAGTGTCAGCTATCAGTCAGCTCACTGAAAGCAACACACTCCCTGCCTGGCTGATATGTTTTTGCAACAGTTGTTAAGAAAGGAGGCAGCATGATTGAAAATTGATTGTTCCTGCAGTCTACAAATCACTATATTTAAACAGAACTCCAGGCACAGGGAATTTTGTAATTTGTAGTGTGTAAACAAATTTCATCTCTACTGAGGTGTATGCATTTATTTATTACAGGCATTTGTATAGCATCAACAATGTACGCATAAAATACTTTATTACATCAACTCATTCCCTGCTTAAAATCTTAGGTCCTTATTACAAATACTAGGGTCAATTATCCTACCAGCATGGCTTTGGAGTGCAGGAGGAAGTCTATGCAAGCATTGAAAGAATATGCAAACTCCATGCAGATAGTGTCCTGTCAGGATTCAAACTGAGGACCCTGCAGGGCAGATATGCTAATCACATAGCCAGATCACTTCTCTGCACTATTCATTTATTTATGCTGTACAGCTCCTGCTGGATTTGAGAGCTGTGGGTCTCATGAGAAAAAGCACCAGTGTCGTTTATCCACCAACCTCTCCCCATGGCCATTCACAGAACATTGTATATTCTGTTGTTGGAGATTTTACAATCCGTGTGCAATGTGTATGGCCAGCTTACGTCACAAATCAAATAAACCTTTAATAGATATCCTCTCAATTTGTATATGTAATCACATACATTTATCACTATACGAAGCTAATCTTTTTCTCTTTGCAGATAGGCTAATAAGGGCTTGGATGAGTTTTAAACAAGTCATCACTGATGTATGTAGCTGTAGGCACTGCGGAGCAACTCATCTTCAAAATTCTCAGCAGAAGCACTGAAGTCAGCTCTCCCAGAACCTTAGCTTACCCTGTTCCCCCTCCCTGTTCTAAGTTCTTATTAGATATTAGAAGTCTGGAAGTCACTGTTGTGAGTGAAAGGGAGAGTTGAGCTGGTGTAGACAGGGAATTATTTACTTTTGCTGTTCATTTTGAGGGTTACATAGTGCTTGTAGCAAGAGAGGTCAGAGATGACTTGCTGCCTTGTTGATACTTGAATGCCAATGGCCTGGCCAAAGTTATTTAAAGACTGACATTGTATTACATAGAACTTGTCTTACAATATTGAAGTATATTAAATCTCCCTTGTCCGTGGATCCCTGACACAGGGGGCTGTTGTGTCCAGAGAGAGTGTCCCATCCACCATGGAAATCATAGGTCATAACGCTGATGAAATCCAGGAGTCTGTGAACAAACATGACATAAGAAGTGACTTTGGGTTGGGTGGTGATAGCATTGATAAAATGTGTTATCACCCATAATACTCAATAAAAGCCATGTGAACATTCTTTTCACAAACACATACAGTCTTCGATACTCATACACTGATATTTACACGATTACACTATCTATTTTTTGATCAAAACCCAGAGATTGGTGGGTAAGATTGTGCTCCCAGAAAGAGGCCTCTGGTGTTGCACACAGCAGCTTCATATAATAATAAGCCTTAGCTTGTTAGCTGCATCATACATTTCCTCTAAGGCAGGCATGTCCAAAGTCCGGCCCGCGGGCCAATCGTGGCCCGCGTTCCGGTTTCGGATGGCCCGCCTGCTCATTTTGACATGTATATCTTTTGTGGCCCTCAACGAATCCCAGAGCGCCGGGGGACACAAAAGAAATACATGCTGGCTGCCGGAGAGGGGGCGGGACGAGCGCCGTGCATACAGGAGTATTTCCTGTTTGCACGGCGACTTCTGTAATAGAAAGTCCCGTCTCCTGCGCTGCCATTGGATGACTTTTCTGTCCATCACAGGAGGCGGGACTTTCTATTAAAGAGGCCGCCGATAAAACAGGAGTTTCTCCTGTATGTCTGTCGGTGCTCATCCCGACCCCTCCCTGTCTCCTCCAATGCTGCAGATGGGCATGAATCTGGCTGCAATGGTGAGTCTGCATTCATGGCAAGGGGGGTGCTGCATTCATTACAAGGGGGTGCTGCATTCAGGGCAAGGGGGTGCTGCATTCATGGAAAGGGGGGTGCTGCATTCAGGGCAGGGGGGGTGCTGCATTCAGGGCAAGCGGGGTGCTGCATTCAGGGCAGGGGGGTGTGCTGAATTCATGGAAAGGGGAGTGCTGCATTCAGGGCAAGGGGGTGTTGCATTCAGGGCAAGGGGTTGCTGCATACATGGAAAGGGGGGGCTGTATTCATGGAAAGGGGGGCTGAATTCATGGAAAGGGGGGCTGCATTCATGGAAAGTGGGGCTACATTCAGGGCAGGGGGGGCTGCATTCATGGCAAGGGGGTTCTGCATTCATGGAAAGGGGGTGCTGCATTCAGGGCAAGAGGGTGCTACATTCAGGGCAAGGGGGGTGCTGCATTCATGGCAAGGGGGTGTTGCATTCAGGGCAAGGGGGTGCTGCATTCATGGAAAGGGGGGGCTGCATTCAGGGCAAGGGGAGACTGCATGCATGGAAAGGGGGGCTCTGCATTCAGGGCAAGGAGGGTGCTGCATTCATGGCAAGGGGGCGCTGCATTCATGGAAAGGGGGGTTCTGCATTCAGGGCAAGGGGGGTGCTGCATTCAGGGCAAGGGGGTGCTGCATTCTTGACAACAAGGGTGCTGCATTCATGACAACGGGGGTGCTGCATTCATGACAACGGGGGTGCTGCATTGAGGCTGCATTGATGGGCAGTGACCCTTATTTTGCTTCACAGTTCTTTATTTTAAATTAAAAAAATGTAAAGTGTTATACGCCGATAAATATGGTATATCCAAATAACATGCCTGAAATCATCTCTTCACCACACAGCCACAAAGGCAAGAGAATTATTGTTGGGCAGTGTATTAGTGCTCAATCAAACACACTTAGACTGAATTTTAATGGTTAAAAGAATGTCAGCCAAAATGGTCGGCCCTCACGCATGTACACTTCATCAAATCTGGCCCTCTTTGAAAAAAGTTTGGACACCCCTGCTCTAAGGCTACTTGGCATAATTAATATATTATTGATAAACATCTATTTTCAACATATATTTTTAAAAAGTACAGCTTAAGGGAAAGAGATTTATGCAATCTATTTCTATCTCAACACAATTACAGTTATTTAGCTTACTTTCCAATATTTGCAATCTCGTATCCAGCATCAATGGTTCCTTTTCCTGCAGACACAGCTGCTGTGATCAAGAGTCGTGGAAGATTAGTGGATGCTGCTTCTGCAATAAATGCCGCAAGCATTTCCTGACAAAGACAAAATTGATCATTGCGCAAATCAAAAAATGTCTCTTGATATGTTCGGTTACCCATGATATGTACATCACATTTAAAAGACTGCCAAACAGCAGGTAATGCACACTTTTTTTTAAAAGTGCAATGTGTGGGGTGATAAACAGGGATTTCTATAGTTGCCATGTAACCAGGCCTGTACTCATAGGGGGCCCAATAAGGCCTCTGATATACATATACAGTACATTCACACTGCTGTTTTGTTTAACCACTTAAGGACCGGAAGGATTTACCCCCTTAATGACCAGGCCATTTTTTTGCAATGCGGCACTACGTTGCTTTAACTGACAATTGCGCAGCTTGTGAAGCTGTACCCAAACAAAATTTACGTCCTTTTGTTCCCACAAATAGAGCTTTCTTTTGGTGAATTTGATCACCTCTATGTTTTTTTTTTGCGCTATAAACAAAAAAAAGAGCAACAATTTTGAAAAAAAAAAAACAATATTTTTTACTTTTTGCTATAATAAATATCCCAAAAAAATATCTAAAAAAAAATTCTTCCTCAGTTTAGACCAATATGTATTCGTCTACATATTTTTGGTAAAAAAAATAAATAAAATTGCAATAAGCGTACATTGATTGATTTGCGCAAAAGTTATAGTGTCTACAAAATAGGGGTGTAGCGGGGTCTCCTTTAAGACTCTCGGAACTACATCTCCCAGAGTCCTGTTTGGCACCCAGGGTGCAGTGTTGCCACCGCAGAGACTCATGGGAGGGGTATTTAAGAAGGAGGCGAGGCGGAGCTCGGCCTCTTTGGACACCGTGCTGCAAGCAACAGCTTCTTCCTGTGCGGATCTGCTGCAGTGCAAGGCCTGAAGCCTGGGGCCTTGCGCAACTTCCGAAGAGCCTTCCATCCTGCTGCGGAGCCTGGGTGGCACCTGACTTTGTTTGCTGCGGACATCAGTTGGATCGGGGACACAGCAGGTGGAGGTCCCGGACTGGGATCGCGTCCGGAGTGGTGAGCGAGCACCTGCTCAATCCAATCGGCTGTACTGTGTTTAGGCCTATAGACTGCCTTGGCCCACCGATCATTTATTTGCTGTTTCCGCTGGAGACCGGTTGCAGGACAGAGTTAAAGGGTCTCCAGAATAGTGTTCCTTGTGACTGCCTACTTTGTGGATTACAATACTGTTCCTGAACGTGCACCACCATTTCAAGTTTGCATGCGAAGAAATCTTTATTCAAAAGACTGAGTTTGATTCTATGTCAGGCCTGACCAGGGAGGGGAGATAGAATATTGTTTAGTGCGCCATAGGGTGCGTAGATAACAATAGCTGCACGTGGTGGATTACCGCGCTGTGCTATTGCTATTTATATATTACATCTATTGCTGCAGGGCTCTGTAAGCCAGTTATATGTTATGTTTTAACCCATGCCCTTTTAACCTAAAGTAAAGCTATTATACCTTGCCACTTGCTATCACTGTGTTATCATTACCCATAGTGCTTATACTTAATCTGGGGTTAAAGTGTGTATGTTACCAGTTGTAGATTGCGATAGAAAACATCCCTAGACTAACTGTGCCATAGGGGACTATACAAGATTGCCGGGGGTTGGTGGAGCTGTACTCAGGGCCCGAAAATCAAACCAGCGGCTCTATTAACTGGGGGTAGCGCTACACGTGGGGGCTCTCGAGTCCGGAATCCTGGTACAGCAGGTGAACACGCCAAAAGTACCGGCATGGACCCGTTAGAGGTTAAAGTGTGGTGCGAAGCAGCTAAGACAGAACCAGATCAGTCGGTGGTCATCAGCCTCCCAGGGGAGGAATGGTCAACAGAGACGGTAGAGAAACTGGTGGTGTCAATGTCCCCAGATTGTACACCATGGGTGATGGACATGAAGTCAGACCCAAACATCTCATATCAGTATGTGCTGATAGAATGGTGGGACGGAATGCCGGAAACCTTTAAGCGCAGATGTGTGCGCACCCCAGACAATAGAACTTATAAGTTGGCGCACGCAATAACCGTTAAGACGGAACCATCCCCAACGGGATCACCACAAGGGACACCCCGTGTCTCACCTGAAAGGAAAGAAAGGGTGACGCCCCCGGCGGCACCGGTCACTACCATAGGACCAGAATTAATAAACGCCTTAGGGGATCTGCTAGCAAAGTGCCAGAGGACAAGTACGGTACATGTAGAGGCTAGCTACCGCAGACTAAAGACATTCTCAGGGAAGCTTCCTGTCCCTGTAGGGGAAGAAGATTTCGATACCTGGGTTGAGCAGGCACTATTAGCAGTAGAGGCATGGGAGGTGCCTGAAGCGCAGAAGAGACAGCGCGTGATAGAAAGTTTGAAAGGCGCTGCAGCAGAAGTGGTGAAAAGCTTCCGGTTTGGCAATGCTGATTGCACAGCTCAGGACTGTTTAGCCATGTTACAAGAGGAGTTCAGTCAGCTGGAGAAGGTGACAGAATTAGTTTACCAATTCAAACATACTTTCCAACAGCTGAATGAGAAGCTTTCAGAGTATTTAAGAAGACTCAACAAGATGCTTTGCAAGATCGTGTTGAAGAAAGGGATGTTGCCCCAAGACACAGATGCGGCAAGAATGAAGCAAGTGTTAAAAGGAGCATTACGCTCGGATCCAGTCTGGCTTCACCTGAAAACCAGTGGAGGGGGAATGTCACTGACTTACTCAGATCTGATAAAAATGATTAGGGATGAGGAGTCACTACAGATGGATCAACAAGTGATCAAGGCACATACTTCTGCTGCACCAGTAATAGTCAACTCAGTGATGACAAAAGAAAGAGACCCAGAAGTAGACGCTTTAAAATCGCAGATGTCTCAGGTGTTAGAGATGCTGACCTCCCTGATTACAAAAGATTCAAGGGTTCCTGAGAGAGAGGGACCCAGGAAGTAGTTGTTCTCAGATGCTTCAGTGCCCATTCCCCTACAAGACTGGGGGGATGGGATCTGTTTTAACTGTGGATAGATTGGCCATATTGCAGCTGTATGTTCCAGTCCCAAGAAAAAGAAAGCAGACAACCGCAAGCCGGCGGGAAACTCCAGAGGGCCCTGGTGAAGGAGTCAACCGGGTGCCCATCATCTTCAGTGAGCTCCAAACTGAATGAGAAGCCCAAGAAAAGAGAGGACAAGACCCCTCAGAAGAAACACAAGGTTCCTCAGTGGGAACATATCCCAAGGAAAGAGTGTAATGTCCCTCAGCGGGTAGTTACACCCGTTAACAGGAGGGAGATCAATGCATAACAGGCCCAGGAGAGGCTTAAGTCCAAAGAGAAGTGGAAAAAAGGAAGTACAAAAGGGAAATGCAAAGATCCAAGGAAAGAGACCCCTTTGAAGCGATATCCAGTGAAGCTGGTGGGCCCATCCCCCATAGTGCCCATTCAAGTGGAGGGAGTTTACACAAAAGCCATATTGGATACAGGGGCACAGGTGACCCTGTTGTATCAGGACTTTTATGACAAACACTTAAGTCACCTACCCATCAAGAAGATAGAAGAACTAGAAATCTGGGGAATCGGGACCCAGAGCTTCCCTTATGATGGCTACCTGCCCATAAAACTGACCTTCGACCCATCTGTGGCCGGGAAGGCTGAAGTGTTTGATACTCTGGCAGTTGTGTGCCCTCGGCCGCCTGGAGCCAACAAGAGTTCCTTAATAATAGGAACGAACACGGACCTGGTCCGGAGGCTTCTGACCCCTCTTGCAAGCAGGAAAGACTCGGCCGCCACCAAGATTCACCCCATCTTGAAGACAGCCTACCAGCGGTTGGTCCTGGAGCAGAAGGCCCCGGAAGAGGGAATGGGGAAGGTCTGGAGACTTGGAAAGAAGGGAGTGGTGTTGCAGCCCGGCGAAGTAACCTGTCTCAGAGCCACTGTGAAGCTTACTTGGGAGCAACCTGGACCCTTTGTCATGTTGGACCCAGACCCAAGGGAAGAACACTCGGGTTTGGAAGTAATCCCAGAAGTGGTCCCACTGAGGGCTCTGAAGAAGGCCCACTATAAGGTCCCTGTGAGTGTCAGGAATACTACGGATGGCCCCATGGAGATCCCAGCCAGGATGTTGCTGGGCCAGGTGAGCTCTGCTACCCCAGTTGCTCTGTCGGATGCGGAGAAGACGGGTGAAGGAGGGAATGTTTGGGAAAAACTCTCCATGGAGAACCCAAACCTGCCCAGGGCTTGGAAAGAGAGAGCCAAGGCCCAGTTGACCAGGTGGAAGAAGATCTTCTCTCAAGATGAGTTCAATGTGGGGTGTGCCAGGAGTGCCACCCATCGAATCCGCCTCCAGGAAGACAAGCCCTTCAGGGAGAGAGTCAGGCGAGTCCCATTAGCAGACCTGGAAGATCTGAGGGAACAACTTGGAGAACTCAAGAGGACCGGTGTGATCCGGGAGTCTAGAAGTCCCTATGCCTCTCCGATAGTAGTAGTCAGAAAAAAGAATGGATCGTTGAGGTTGTGTATAGACTACAGGACCCTCAACAGGAGAACCATCCTGACCAGTACACCACTCCGAGGATAGAGGATGCCCTACAGAGCTTGTCTGGAGCCAAGTGGTTCAGCGTGATGGACCTCAAGAGTGGATACTATCAGATCCCTATGCATCCGGAAGACAAGGAGAAGACAGCCTTCATAACCCCAGTGGGGTTCTTTGAATTCGACCGAATGCCCCAGGGACTGTCCGGAGTCCCAGCCACCTTCCAACGTCTCATGGAGAAGACTGTAGGAGACATGAACCTTATTGAGGTCCTTGTGTACTTGGACAATGTCATTGTCTTCGGGAGGACCTTGGAAGAACACGAGGAGAGGCTGGAGAAAGTTTTGAGAAGACTCAGTGAGGAGGGGCTCAAGCTTTTGCCCGAGAAGTGTAGGTTCTACCAATCTTCCGTTAATTATCTGGGACACATAGTGTCTGAAGAAGGGGTAGCCACAGACCCTGAGAAGTTGGAGGCAGTTACTTCCTGGCCACGGCCTACCATGGTAACAGAACTCAGATCCTTCCTGGGGTTCTGTTCCTATTATAGAAGGTTCGTGGAGGGGTTTGCCCGAATTGCCAGACCCCTGAATGAGCTACTCAAGACGGAAGGGGAAGAGGATGACTAGGGTCCCAGGAAGCCGGGAGAGTCAGTCCAAGACCAGTGGAACCAAAAGTGTGAAGAGGCCTTTCAGATGTTAAAAAAAAGCCTAACCACAGCCCCTGTCTTGGCCTATGCAGACCCAAAGAGACCTTATGAACTCCACGTAGATGCCAGTCATGACGGTCTGGGAGGAGTGCTATATTAGGAGCATGAAGGACAACTGCGACCCGTTGCCTACGTGAGCAGGAGTCTGACCCCCTCTGAAAAGAACTACCCCACTCATAAGCTGGAGTTCCTGGCCCTCAAGTGGGCGGTAGTTGACAAACTTAAAGACTACCTGTATGGGGCAGAATTCACTGTGAAAACCGACAACAACCCCCTTACCTATCTCTTCACCACAGCAAAGCTGGATGCCACAGGACATAGATGGCTGGCTGCACTGTCTGGGTTCAATTTCAGCCTGAAATACAGGCCTGGGGCTGGGAATCGAGACGCAGACGCCCTGTCTAGAAGATCTCATGCCCCTACCAGTGATACAGAAGACTGGACCCAAGTGGCACCTGACGGGGTGCGGGCCCTTTGCCAAGGGGCTGAACTTCAAGCCAGAGGAGGCTCAAGGGCAGAAGAGATAGGAATTACCATGGTAGGAGTTCCCAAGCAATACTGTGGGGTAACCCAGTTGGAAGAAGATAATCTGCCAAAACTGTCAAAGAAGGAGTTGAGATGTGACCAATTCGAAGACCCTATGGGGAGATTGGTTCTGGAGGCCCTGGAGAATCAGGATCCAAATAGACTCCTGCGCCATTCTTCAAAGGAAGCTCGCCTGTTGAGGAAAGAGTGGGACAGGTTGCAGGTGCATCAGGGAGTGGTCTACCGAAGGGGCCCCTCTGATGACCTGGAAGACAAATGACAACTGTTTCTCCCCGAGAAACACAGAGAGACTGTCTTGGTTGCCCTGCATGACAATCATGGACACCTAGGGGCGGAAAGGACCTTCCAACTGGTTAGGAACCGTTTCTATTGGCCCTGTATGAGGGCTGAAGTTGAAGAATACTGCCACTCATGTGCACGATGCATCCAGAGAAAGACTTTACCTCATCAAGCTGCCCCAATGAGCCATCTGCAAAGTCAAAGCCCACTTGATCTGGTATGCATTGATTTTCTCTGCCTCGAACCCGACCTGAGTGGACTAGGAAATGTTCTGGTAGTAACCGATCATTTCACCCGGTATACCCAGGCTTTCCCAACCAAAGACCAGAAGGCTTCCACGGTGGCCAAGGTACTTATGGAGAAGTATTTCGTCCATTATGGGCTACCACAGCGACTTCACTCAGACCAAGGGAGAGACTTTGAAAGTCGGCTGATTCGTAAGCTCCTGAATTCCTTAGGGATCAAGAAGACCCGAACCTCTCCTTACCACCCACAAGGGGATGCTCAACCGGAGAGGTTCAACCGAACTCTGCTCAATATGTTGGGGACCCTGAGTAGCGAGAAGAAACAACATTGGAGCAAGCACATATCGGCTATAGTCCACGCTTACAATAGTACCACAAGTGATGCTACAGGGTACTCCCCCTACCGTCTCATGTTTGGAAGAGAAGCAAGATTACCGGTAGACCTGGCCTTTGGCACCTCCATAGACCATTCCTCAGGCACATCCCACAAGGGATATGTGGACAGACTCAGACACAGCTTGAAGGTGGCCTATGAACAAGCCCAAGCGGCTTCAGACCAAAGAGGGGCCCGCAACAAGAGGAACTTCAACCTGAAGGTTCGGATCCAGGACCTGCAACCAGGAGACCGAGTTCTTCTACGAAACCTGGGAGTCCCTGGGAAGCACAAGCTTGCAGACAGATGGAGACCTGAACCCTATGTCATTTGTAAGAAGCTGCCGGGCCTACCTGTCTATAAATTGAAGCCAGAAGGGAAGGTGGGCCCATTGAAGACTTGGCATCGAAACCACTTACTCCCACTTGCTGAAGCAGTTCGGATACCTCCTGCAAGGGACTCCTCAAGCCCAGACTCCATTCTGGATACCCCTAGGCCAAACACTCGGTCCCAACCCTCCCAAAATCAAGATGTAGAGACCTCTGAGCAAGGTGAAGATGAGAGACAGGAACTTGATTGGTTATGGCCTTCCCCAACTCCGGGAACTTTTGCTATAGATCTTCCTCCTGCCAAAGACACTATAGACAGAACACTGAATGCGAAAGCTACTGAATTCGTTCCATCCAGCCCTTTGTCAGATTGCTGGGAAGATGCCTGTGACACATACTCAGAGGAGGACCCAAGGGACTCTATGTACCTCCAGGATCCTGAACTAAGTGTTTCAGAGTCAGCGGAATCCCTCAAGCCTGTTCCAGAAGAGGAGCCTGCAGTGTCCCAGCCAGAAGTCCCAAGAGAGCAAAGAGCTAGAAGAGTCATAAGGCCTCCCAAGAAGTTAACTTACCCACAACTGGGGAAGAGCTCAGAGGAGGCAGTGGTCACTGCAAGGAGGAGTACAGAGCATCCAGTTCCCACCCCAATTCATCCTCTGGCACAGTTAGGCAGGCCACTCATGATAGTGTGACCTGTGGGCAAGGGAATTCAACCCCTCAGTTTTGGTGGGAGTTCCCGTTGCCGACATCAAAGACAGCATTGTCTAGAATTGTACGTAGTGTATGCTAAAAAATTATCTTTGGGGACCAAAGAGTTCAAGTGGGGGGAGTGTGTAGCGGGGTCTCCTTTAAGACTCTCGGAACTACATCTCCCAGAGTCCTGTTCGGCACCCAGGGTGCAGTGTTGCCACCGCAGAGACTCATGGGAGGGGTATTTAAGAAGGAGGCAAGGCGGAGCTCGGCCTCTTTGGACACCACGCTGCAAGCAACAGCTTCTTCCTGTGCCGATCTGCTGCAGTGCAAGGCCTGAAGCCTGGGGCCTTGCGCAACTTCCGAAGAGCCTTCCATCCCGCTGTGGAGCCTGGGTGGCACCTGACTTTGTTTGCTGCGGACATCAGTTGGATCGGGGACCCGATCGTTGCGGACGCTGTGTGTGGAGACACAGCAGGTGGAGGTCCCGGACTGGGATCGCGTCCGGAGTGGTGAGCGAGCACCTGCTCAATCCAATCGGCTGTACTGTGTTTAGGCCTATAGACTGCCTTGGCCCACCGATCATTTATTTGCTGTTTCCGCTGGAGACCGGTTGCAGGACAGAGTTAAAGGGTCTCCAGCATAGTGTTCCTTGTGACTGCCTACTTTGTGGATTACAATACTGTTCCTGAACGTGCACCACCATTTCAAGTTTGCATGCAAAGAAATCTTTATTCAAAAGACTGAGTTTGATTCTATGTCAGGCCTGACCAGGGAGGGGAGATAGAATATTGTTTAGTGCGCCATAGGGCGCGTAGATAGCAATAGCTGCACGTGGTGGATTACCGCGCTGTGCTATTGCTATATATATATTACATCTATTGCTGCAGGGCTCTGTAAGCCAGTTATATGTTATGTTTTAACCCATGCCCTTTTAACCTAAAGTAAAGCTGTTATACCTTGCCACTTGCTATCACTGTGTTATCATTACCCATAGTGCTTATACTTAATCTGGGGTTAAAGTGTGTATGTTACCAGTTGTAGATTGTGATAGAAAACATCCCTAGACTAACTGTGCCACAGGGGACTATACAAGATTGCCGGGGGTTGGTGGAGCTGTACTCAGGGCCCGAAAATCAAACCAGCGGCTCTCTTAACTGGGGGTAGCGCTACACGGGATATTTTTTTTTTACTAGCAATGGCGGCGATCTATGATTTTTAGTAGGACTGCGACATTGCAGCGGACAGATCGGACACTTTTGACACTTTTTTGGAACCAGGGACATTTATACAGCAATGAAAGCAATAAAAATGCTGCGGTGCGCGCGCGCCTGCTATATCTATAGCGAAGTACATAGACGCGATTTGCATAATAGAGCTAACCTGCCACAGTACAACTTTGGCGGCTGGTCTTTAAATGGTTAAACTGTTCTTTGCCTGGTTGCAGTTTAAGCAAAATACATAGAGCATGGACTAAAATCTATGTAGCAAGTTGAATATTTTGGCCTGAAGTTCTGAGTGGCACATTGCTTAGAGTGATATTAACCACTTCAATACAGGGCTTTTTGTACCTATTCAATACCGGGCCTATTTTGGCACTTCTCTCCTACATGTACAAATCATCATTCTTTTGCTAGAAAATTACTCTACTTACTTTTTAGCAGACACCCTAGGGAATAAAATGACGGTCATTGCAACATTTTTTCTTGCACAATATTTGCGCAATAATTTTTCAAACGCCTTTTTTAAAAATAAAAAAAAATGGTTTCATGAATTAAAAAATAACAAAACAGTAAAGTTAGCCCAATTTTTTGGGAAAATATGAAAGATAATGTTACGCCGAGTAAATAGATACCTAACATGTCACGCTTTAAAATTGCGCACACTCATGGAATGGCGTCAAACTTCGGTACTTAAAAATCTCCATAGGCGACGCTTTAATTTTTTTTACAGGTTACCAGGTTAGAATTACAGAGGAGGTCTAGTGCTAGAATTGTTGCACGCGCTCTAACGCACGCGGCGATACCTCACATGCATGGTTTGAACAGCGTTTACATATGTGGGCGACTTACATGTGCATTCGCTTCTGATCGCGAGCTACCGGGGACAGGGGCGTTTTAATTTTTTTTTTTTATTATTTTTAATTTTTTTTTACTTATTTATTTATTTTTTTACAATGATTTTACTTTTTTTTTTGATCACTTTTATTCCTATTACAAGGAATGTAAACATCCCTTGTAATAGGAATGTGTGTGACAGGTTCTCTTTATTGAGAGATGTGGGGTCAATAAGACCCCACATCTCTCCTCCAGGCTGGAAAGCATGAGATCAGTGAATTTTTTTTCACTGATCTCATACTTACAGCCGCAATGGCGGCTTTGTTTACATTTGAGACCCGGGTGTGACGTCATCACATCGCGCCCGGGCCTCCGACGATCATAGAGATGACTGATGACCATCTGGTCACCAGTCATCTCTATGCTCATCACGTGACCCCACCAACGACGCCGGAAGATTCGCTCCGGGTCCCCGATCGCACAGGGGAGCCCGGAGAAGCACCGGATGGCGGCGGGAGGGGGGGGGGGTGTCCACTCCCGCCTCCTATAAGAACGATCAAGCAGTGGAACCACCGCTATGATCGTTCTTATTGTGCACAGAATCGCCGGCACTTCAAAAGGATATCTGAATGATGCCTCTAGCTGCAGGCATCATTCAGATATCCCCCTACAAAGCCGAGGACGTCATATGACGTCCACCCAGGATGGGAGATCCCATCTGTGGATGTCATTTGACTATGGCTGGGTAGGGAAGTGGTTAAACCCTCCATTTTTTTAAGCACTTTTAGCACTGTATTCCCTTACAGAGCATGCAGCTTCTTTATCTTTTAATCTTTGCATATGTTCCAATTTAAGCTGGTACCAGGACCACTGCCCCAGGTTTCCTGTCTCAAGCTTTTTCTTGCAGCATCCTATGGAGCTACCATGAGATGCAGAGACTAGAGTTGTGTCTCCCTACACTGTGTGCATCAAAGGAAAGGCGCAGCCCCATAGACTAGGATGGCAAAGCACTCGCCTGCTCATCCCCCCGCCTCCCCCTATTTTCTCCAAGTTAACTGACTGAATGGACACTGCAATGTCCACTGTTAACTCTTGTATGTGAAGATCAGAAGTTTAGGAAAGCAATACTAAGAGAGCAGAAGCCAGCATCATTAAAAGTTGTAAACTGCCCCTCCTGTTTTGTATGTTATCATTGTTGATATAGTTGGATAATAACTCTCTCTAATAACCATTTTTACCTGTTTGATATATATTACTTGAAATCTGCCAATAAAAACTATTGGAAATTAAAGTTGTAAACTGCCAGTGCAAGTGTAAGAAATGTAACAAATTATTTACTGGGGAATGTTTATTTTATTGTGCTCAGTGTGTTAACCAAAAAAAGCTGAGGGTTTATTACTAATTTATTAATAACAATAAAAGCATAGAAAAACAGGATATTATATGCAATATTTTTGCAAGCCAAGGAAAGTGGAAAGCCTTTGAGCAATGCAGGTGATGTGGCAAGAAACGTTAAATCAATTGGCATCTTACTGAGTAGCCATAGTCATATTGTTGTTCTCACCAGATAAAAGCTGGCAAATGCTGATTACTCTAGCTCACCCACACTGGTTTACATTATATCACTCAAATCTAAATGGGCTTGATCCAGTAAGGATCATAACCCCACTCATTTTTAAATAATCATCAACAACTACACTAATTATATATAACCTTACAAGGTCATAAGCTTTTTATTATCTCACCTCTATCAGAATAGTAAATCTGTGCTTGTCCTCAGGTGGACTGCCTCGGGATCCTGGGTACTCAAAGTCAAGGTCAATGCCATCAAAGTTATATTTTCGAAGATGTGTGATCACAGAATCAATGAAAATTTTACGGTTGCCAGCAGAGGCAACCATATCTGTGAACCTAAGGATGTGAACAGACCCAAAATGAGGAAAATAGTCTATAGAACATGAACTTGTTTTGTGTGTGTATGTCAGCTGATTTCATTATAAATATTGTACCGTAACTTTTATTTCATTAATGGACTTACTTTTGTGTCCCAAAGTTCCAGCCACCAATTGCCAGTATCGTTACCAACTTTGGATTCCTGGAACAAAGTACAGGGCATAGACTAAACATTCATTTCAGACAACAGGTGTTTAATAATAGCTGGCACAGAGTGAATTTAATGTAACAGAACTAAAGCTGGAAATCTTTACAAAAGTGATTTGGTTCTCCACATCAGCCAATTAGATTATGTATTTAATTTCCCAGTGAATGAAGATTGAAACTTGGTAGGAAACTTTATAAAGCGGCTGCAGTCCCCAGATGTATTTGCTAGGTGTTTTTAAGTCTATTAGTAAAGTGTGAAAGAAAAAATGTAATGTAGTTTTTGGGGTTGGTTATCAACCACTCCACATAGAGTATAAAGCTGTTCTTAGCACCAAATATTGGTACAAAATGGAAAATGCAAGAAGCGGAAATGAGGTCCTTATTCAGCTTATTTTAGCTATTCTGAATTCAGCTGAGACAATGAAGCCAGAGATTCTTATAAAAGACACATAGCGGTTGAGTTCCTAAAACTGGAGAATGCTAAATCTGGTGTTGTTCTCTGCATAGAAACCAATCAATGTCCAGGTTTTATTGCCAAAGCTTAAATTAATAAGCTAAAGTTAGAAGCTGATTGGCTATCATGCAGACCTGCACCAAATGTTGCACTCTTCAGTTTTAGTAAATCAACCCCATAATGTTACTAATGATACAAAGCAACTATCTTACCCATGTGCTAGCAAAACCAACTAGAGCGCACATGATGCTAAATTTGGTCATTTCCAATACAGTAACGCAATATTAAATGTGCAGGTCTAGAAGTATTTAGTCAACAATGACACAATTTAGTAAAAAAAATTAGGTATATAATTACATGCTGAACCAGGGGCTGCAAACAAAATGAACTTTACAACGTTAAAAACTAAACAATGATACTAAAAACTAAATAGGACTTGAAAAATCATATCATAAATAAAAGGAAATCAGTATGGATGAAAAATACAATTTTCAATATGGTAGGGAATGAACCTTAATGCAAATTTAAAAAAGTAGAAACTGAAGTTCAAAGTTTCTAAATGCAAAAAAAATACTTAGAGAAAAATAATCTTCTGATAGCGTACAATACTGGGAGACAGTGTTGGCCAGATGTATAGAAAAAAAATTTTGGGGGTGCTTATTTCAGATAACTGCAAAAAGTTAAAACTAGTTTTGCCAGGCATTGGAGAAAGTGAACAGAACTCTGGGGAGCATCAATAAAGGAATCAATACAGCAGGAGAAAGAAAGTCTTTACTGAAGGCCTCACTAACAAAAATATATTGATAAGATAGATTAAGTCCAGAAATGGACAAGAGAAATGGTGAAAGGTCTGAGGGATAAAACACATCAGGAGAGACAGCAGAAATGTATTATGCACAAGCTTAGGGAAAGGGATACACGACTGAAATGTCAGAATCTATTAAGGGTGGTAATAGGATTCAGGAAGGCAGTATTTTCAATATGAAGATAAGTTCAAGAACACAGCTATTGCCTCAAACTAGGAAAAGGAAACCAAAATTATCTTTAGAGCATTGTGAGGGGGTTCACTCGGTAGCGGGTGTGTGTGACCCCCTGGTTGGGCTCCCCACACAAAAACAGGGCCAGCAGACGGAGGTTGTGGTTTTCAAAATCAAAAGGTGCGGTTTATTTCTCTATGTACAGTGACAAAAACACAGCAAAGCCAAAAAGAAACATAAACAAAATAAATCCTGGTCAGCGTGACCTCTGACTAAACATGCAGGTTTCCTAAACTAACAACTGGGATCAGCCTGGTGCTGTCCTAGTCCCTAAGTCCCTGGTTTAGTAAAAGTCCAAACAAATAGCCACACAGGCTTTGCCTCACCGCACAGGGGTTCACTCTCCCTAGACAGTCCACACAGGTCTGGGTCCAGGCATGAGCAAACACCTAATGAAGCTGGGAGTTTTTATAGAGGCCTTAAACGAGCTGACAAGCTTCAGCTGGTCTCATCAACTCCCTGCCTGCACGACGCCCAGCACTCTCCCTAGAGGTATGAGTCATCCATGAGCCCACTAGCCTCAGCTGGGCTTCATCAACTCCCTCCCTAGTTGTATAAGTCGGCATAAAGCCTGAATCTGGGAGAAATATATCTACCCCCCTGGATGCAACCAGGTGACTTTACCTTCCTGCTGTCACATACCCCCCCTCTTGTTTTAACCTTGGGGTTGGAACACCAGCAATCAGGCATTCATGTACTCGAGACAAAGCATCCACATTCCCCATTTGAACGCCAGGGCGATGCTTTACTGTGAAGTTGAATTCCTGTAGGGCCAGGAACCACCTATTCACTCTTCTATTTGTCTCCTTGTTTTGAGCCATCCACTTTAACGGAGCGTGATCCGTAACCATGTCAAAGTGCCTACCTAGCAGATAGTACCGAAGGGAATCTAGAGCCCACTTCACCGCTAAACACTCCTTTTCAACCGTGGCGTAATTTACCTCATGGGACTTCAACTTCCTGCTGAGGTAAATGACTGGGTGCTCTTCCCCGTTCCAGACCTGGGACAATACTGCTCCTAACCCCACATCTGACGCATCACTTTGTACGACAAAGTCTTTAGAGAAGTCGGGTGAGTACAACACTGGCTGGCTACATAAGGCTTGTTTCAAGAATTGGAATGCTGCCTCAGCCTCGGGGGTCCATTTAATCATGACCGACCCTTTCCCTTTCGTCAGGTTGGTTAGGGGCACAGCCTTAGAAGCAAAGTGGGGAATGAAGCGCCGATAATAACCCGCGATTCCCAGAAAGGCCCGTACCTGCTTCTTGCTGTTGGGACGTGGCCAACTCTGGATGGCCTCGACTTTGTTGAGTTGGGGTTTTATCACTCCCCTGCCAATGGTGTACCCAAGATATTTGGCCTCCTCCTGCCCAATGGTACACTTCTTGGGGTTAGCCGTAAACCCCGCTTCCCGGATAGAGTCTAGGACTGCTTGCACTTTTGGCAGATGTGAGGCCCAATCTGTGCTATGGACAATTACGTCATCCAGGTAAGCCGCAGCATACTTCCGATGGGGCCTCAGTATCTGGTCCATTTTCCGCTGGAATGTGGCCGGCGCATTCTGTAACCCGAACGGCATTCTCTTATATTGGAACGCCCCGTCTGGGGTTACAAATGCGGTTTTCTCTTTGGCCGACTTGGCCAGGGGAATTTGCCAATACCCTTTTGTGAGGTCAAGAGTCGTCATGTATCGGGCTGTTCCCAGCCGGTCGATCAACTCATCTATACGTGGCATGGGGTAGGTGTCAAATTTTGTAACTTTGTTCAACTGACGAAAATCGTTACAAAGTCGCCAGCTCCCATCCGGTTTAGGCACCAACACAATGGGACTAGACCAATCACTTTGGGACTCCTCTATCACCCCTAAGTTCAGCATTTTCTGTACTTCCTCCCGTATTGCCTCCCGTCGGGCCTCTGGGATCCGATAGGGTTTTAACTTCACCCTTTCACCGGGCGGGGTAATAATATCATGCTCTACCCCAGATGTTTGTCCCGGCAGCTCAGAGAACACCTCCTTGTTGCGAAGCACAAACTCCTTAACCTCCTGTTGTTGGGGTTGTGACAAGGTGGCTGCTATTCCAACCTCCGGAATCACGCAACCAGTTTGAGCTGGTGACCAAGTTTCTGCGACTAGGGACTCTCTATCCCTCCAGGCTTTCAACAGATTAACGTGATATATCTGTTCGGGCTTTCGCCTTCCTGGTTGTCTGACCTTGTAATTCACTTCGCTCACTTTTTCCATTATCTCGTAGGGGCCTTGCCATTTGGCAAGGAATTTACTTTCAACCGTAGGGACAAGTACCAATATCCTATCCCCCGGGGAAAAGGTACGGGTCTTGGCTCCACGGTTGTACACTCTCTGCTGTGCCAACTGCGCTTGGGCCAAATGTTCCTTCACGATGGGCATTACCTGTGCAATTCGATCTTGCATCAGGGCGACATGCTCAATCACACTCCTGTGGGGAGAACTCTCACTTTCCCAAGTTTCCTTGGCAATATCCAACAGCCCTCTTGGGTGTCTCCCATACAGTAACTCAAAGGGGGAGAATCCCGTAGAGGATTGGGGCACCTCCCTACTAGCAAACATCAAATAAGGAAGTAGACAGTCCCAATCCTTTCCATCTCTATCCACCACTTTCTTCAACATTTGTTTTAGGGTTTTGTTGAATCTTTCAACCAGCCCATCGGTTTGGGGGTGATACACAGATGTACGCAATTGCGTCACTTTGAACAATTTACACAGCTCTTTCATAACCCGGGACATAAAGGGTGTACCTTGGTCCGTAAGCAGTTCTTTACAAATACCCACCCGGCTAAAAACAAGAGATAGCTCTTTGGCTATGGTTTTGGCCGAGGTATTTCTGAGAGGGATCGCTTCTGGATAACGGGTGGCATAGTCCATTATAACCAATATGTACTGGTGCCCCCTAGCGGACTTGATTATAGGACCTACCAAATCCATTGCGATTCTCTCAAACGGGACCTCAATGATGGGTAGAGGGACCAGCGGGCTACGGAAATGTGGCATCGGGGCCGACCTCTGACACACAGGGCAGGAGGAACAATAATTTTCTATGTCCTTCATCACCCCAGGCCAATAGAATCTCTGTAATACCCTCTCTCGGGTTTTCTCTGTCCCCAGATGACCTCCAAGAATGTGCCCATGGGCCAACTCCAACACCAACTTCCTGTAAGGTTTGGGCACCACAAGCTGCTCAACGGTTTCTTCTGCCCTTTTTGCCACCCGATACAGTAGGTCCTTCTCTACGCTGAAGTATGGGTAAGTGCAGGTATTATCTGGGTTCACTAACTCGCCATCTATTTCCACTACGTTTTCCCGTGCCTTTATTAGGGCGGGGTCTTTTAACTGTTCTGTGGCAAAATTTTCCCTGTGAACCTCCAGATCAGAAAACTCCACAGACGGTAGGTTTTCGTCTGAGGAGGTGGGCTCCTCTCCAGTTTCTTGAGTCTCCCCTGCCAATACTGACAAGGGAAATTCTGGAGAGTCCTCACCACTCTCAGAGGAGTTCTGGCTATCACATTCCTGGTACATAGGGGCACCAGTGGGGGGCTCAGGATCATCCCACAGTTCCCAGAACTTCGGAAAATCCCTTCCCACAATGGCATCATGCGGTAATTGAGATACTAACCCCACTGGATGAGAGAGGGTACCTTTGGGGGTCTCGAAACACACTGTAGTCACTGGATACTCTCGGGTGTCCCCATGCACACAAATAACAGCTACCTTGCTATTCCCAGAGACCTCTGTTTTAACTAATTCAGCCTTTATCAGGGTCACAAGGCTACCTGAATCCAGTAATACCACAACATTTCTACCATTAATACACATTTTGCATAAATGTTTCTCAGTTCCCCGAATGGCAGTGCATGCGACTGTCGCACACAGCGACTGACGTCTGTCCGTCAGAAAGTCACATTGCATGGGTTCCTCCACAACCGGGCAATTTGCTGCAATATGTCCCGCTTGCCGGCAGCGGTAGCAAACAATCCATTTGGCTGCCTCTTGAGCCCCTGACTTCCCAGGCTGTTCTCGCCAAACTTTGGGTAGAGCTCCCACCCTCTCTCCACCCTCACCCCTTGGAATCCTCTTATCCGCCCCTGGGGATGGTCTGGTCTTAGGGTGGAAAGTCCGAGAGTCTCTGGAAGAGGCCGTCAGGTTCTCTGTAGCCAAGTATCTCTCTACACGATCCACAAGTTTACCGGCCGTTTCTGGGTCTCCATGGCTTACCCACTTTTGAATGGCGGTAGGAAGAGCTCTCAAGAAACGATCCATCACAACACGTTCCACAATCTCCGGTGCGGACAAAGTCTCTGGCTGTAGCCACTTCCTGCTCAGGTGAATGAGATCATACATTTGAGACCTGGGGGGTTTTCCAAGCTGGAAAGTCCAGTTATGCACACGCTGAGCCCGGACAGCCAGGGTGACACCCAGCCTTGCCAATATTTCAGCTTTTAGCATCACATAGTCTTTTGCTTGGTCAGGCTCTAGGTCATAGTAAGCCTTCTGCGATTCACCAGTTAACAGAGGAGCCACCAGTCCAGCCCACTGCTCCTCAGGCCACTTTTCTCTTTCAGCAGTCCTTTCAAATGTGGTCAAAAATACCTCTGGATCATCCTCTCCAGTCATTTTTGTCAATAAACGACTCACCCCAAAGGACGCGGTATTAGTGGGACGGCTTTCCTCACTGGTCTGCGGACGTTGCTGCATTACTGCTTCCATTTGTTGTAGTCTCTGCTCTTGCTTCTGTAACAGGTCTATGAAGCGGGCCTCAGATTGCTGCTGGGCTTGTTGATGAGCTTGCTGCTGGGCTGCAAGGCTCCTTTGCAAACCTGCATTTGTCTGCTGTTGATTGGCATTTGCTAGAGCCAGCTGTTTCAGTATCTCCTCCATGCTGGCTTAAAAAAAACTGCCACTGGTTCTCCACCAACTGTGAGGGGGTTCACTCGGTAGCGGGTGTGTGTGACCCCCTGGTTGGGCTCCCCACACAAAAACAGGGCCAGCAGACGGAGGTTGTGGTTTTCAAAATCAAAAGGTGCGGTTTATTTCTCTATGTACAGTGACAAAAACACAGCAAAGCCAAAAAGAAACATAAACAAAATAAATCCTGGTCAGCGTGACCTCTGACTAAACATGCAGGTTTCCTAAACTAACAACTGGGATCAGCCTGGTGCTGTCCTAGTCCCTAAGTCCCTGGTTTAGTAAAAGTCCAAACAAATAGCCACACAGGCTTTGCCTCACCGCACAGGGGTTCACTCTCCCTAGACAGTCCACACAGGTCTGGGTCCAGGCATGAGCAAACACCTAATGAAGCTGGGAGTTTTTATAGAGGCCTTAAACGAGCTGACAAGCTTCAGCTGGTCTCATCAACTCCCTGCCTGCACGACGCCCAGCACTCTCCCTAGAGGTATGAGTCATCCATGAGCCCACTAGCCTCAGCTGGGCTTCATCAACTCCCTCCCTAGTTGTATAAGTCGGCATAAAGCCTGAATCTGGGAGAAATATATCTACCCCCCTGGATGCAACCAGGTGACTTTACCTTCCTGCTGTCACAGCATATTATTTTACCAACAGAGTACTTGATGCTTGAAACAGAATTCCAGCAGACGTAGTGAGTCATTCTACAGTAAGTACATTTGAATCTGCTTGGGACAAACATAGAGCAATACTAAATTAAAAAAGGGGCAAATGCGATGAATCACTTGGTCTTTAGTTGCTGTCACTCTTCTATGTTTCTAGGTTTCAAATCTTGAAAGTTGAAAAGGCTGAAAATATACATGGAATATAACAGGAACAATCTACAAAAAGAAAGTTAGTATAAAAGCAACAAGTAACAACAGAAAACAGAAAAAAAACTCATAATATACAGTAAAACCTTGATTTGAGAGTAACTTGGTTTGAGAGCATTTTGCAAGACAAGCAACATTTTTAAATAAGTTTTGACTTGATATACAAGCGATGTCTTGATATACAAGTAGCGTCATGTCACAACTGAGTATAAAACCGAACAGAGGCGCCTCTAAGTGTAGCAATATGGTAACATTTAATGAAGGTACAACATTTAGCAAGCCACGTGGTTGATGATTAAAACAGGCACATCTAAGTATGCAGGCATCTGGGGTAAAGCTGTCCACATAGACCATGCTCCGGACTGCAATCTACATCATTCCTTCCATGCTGCGCTCCATGAGTTTTCAAATCACTCTACTACAAGGTAGTCTTCCCGGTCACGATTGCAGACTGACAGCTGTAAGAGCTGGCGGAGGATGGTCTATATCGACAGCTTTACCCCAGATGCCTGCATACTTAGATGTGCCTCTTTTAATCATCAACCATGCGAGTTGCTAAATGTTGTACCTTCATTAAATGTAACCATATTGCTACACTTAGAGGCGCCTCTCTTCTCTTTTATACACTGTAGCTCCTGCTGGATTTTGCCTCTAATCCCCTTGTGGGGGCTGTCATTTGTGGATGGACATTGTATGGATATACAATCTATCACATTGCTATAATCTTTTTACATGGACTATAAACTGAAGGACTTAAATGGTTGTGAAATGAATCATCTGAGTTTCCATTATTTCTTATGGGGAAATTTGCCTTGATATACAAGTGCTTTGGATTACAAGCATGTTTCCAGAACAAATTATGCTCGCAATCCAAGGTTTTACTGTATTTGTCCTCTACCAGGGAAATTAACAAAATATAGTTGTAGAAGACAAAGTGGATATCTTAAAATACATGTATTTTATCTGTCTTCCCAATGGAGTTAACAGATATTATGGCAGAAGGATGCACTCAAAGTTCCCCATTTAACATTACATGTGCTCACATCTAATATGAAAATATTTGTGATACTGACTGTTGCTTTAGGTCATTAAACTGCTTGTACAGTACATCATCATTCCACTCGTATGGCGCAATCTTGTGCTCACTCATGGTGGCAAAGGCATACATGAGATGAGTGCAGAGCTGCGGGTCAATATTCCCTGGCACATACTTTGCAGGCTCGGGTCGGTATTGTGACCAGTTTGAAAAGTAACAAACCAGCTTGTAGGTAGAACCTATAGGGAGCAGATTATTAGAGGCAGAAGACAAACAGAATTAAATGTAATTCTCAACTCAATATAGTTACATAGTTCAATCAATATAAAAAATATTACAAGTAGAAAGCCTCCTTCTACACAATCCTATGCCCACAGTTGATCTAGAGCAGGGGTCTCCAAACTGCGGCCCTGGGGCCGGATGCGGCCCTTTGCTTGCCTTAATGCGGCCCTTGGGGCACTATTCCATCCAACTCCAATGGGGCATAATTCTTGTTGTTGACACCAATTGGGCACTATTCCTCCAACTGACACCATCAATTCTTTCCAATGACACCAACGATGGGGCACTAGTCCTCCCACTGTTACCAAAGATATGGTATTATTTACTCCCACTGGACACCTGGACATTTTCTACTCCCAATGGCCCTAGTCTGGCCCCCCTAAAGTCTGAAGGACCATAAACGGACCCTTTGTTTAGAAAGTTTGGAGACCCCTGATCTAGAGGGAAGCAAAAAAAAAAAACAATACAGCGTGATCCAAGTTGCTCCAGCAGAGGAAATTTTTTTACTGATTCCCCAAAGAGGCAATCAGATATTCCCTGGATTAACCACCCCTGGTGTTATTACCCACTTGTCCCCGCCCACTGTCAATTGACGGCGGGCGGAGGATACTCTCGTTCTAGGAGGACGTCATATGACGTCCTCCCTTTAAAACGAGCTAGGAGGCGCGCGCTCGCCGCGTTCACAAGGCCCCGGTGCGCGTGCCCGGCGGCCGCGATTGCCGCCGGGCACCCGCGATTGCCCGGGAAACGAGCAGGAAAGTGGATCTCTGTGTGTAAACACAGAGATCCACGTCCTGTGAGGGAGAGGGGACCGATGGTGTGTCCCTTGTACATAGGGACAACCATCGGTCACCTCCCCCAGTCAGTCACCTCCCCCCACAGTAAGAACACATTGAGGGAACATATTTAACCCCTTCCCGCCCCCTAGTGGTTAACCCCTTCCCTGCCAATCACATTTATACAGTAATCAATGCATTTTTATAGCAGGGATCGCTGTATAAACGTGAATGGTCCCAAAAATGTGTCAAAAGTGTTCGATGTGTCCGCCGCAATATCGCAGTCACAATAAAAAATCGCAGATCGCCGCCATTACTAATAAAAAAATAAAAAAATAAAAATGCTATAAATCTATCCCCTATTTTGTACACGCTATAACTTTTGCGCAAACCAATCAATACGCGCTTATTGCGATTTTTTTTTTTTATACCAAAAATATGTAGAAGAATACGTATCGGCCTAAACTGAGGAAAATTTTATTTAAAAAAAAAAATGGGTATTTATTATAGCAAAAAGTAAAAAATAGTGTTTTTTTTCCAAACTGGACGCTCTTCTTTTGTTTATAGCGCAAAAAATAAAAACCGCAGAGGTGATCAAATACCACCAAAAGAAAGCTCTATTGGTGGAAAAAAAGGACACAAATTTCGTTTGGGAGCCACGTCGCACGACCGCGCAATTGTCATTCAAAGTGTGACAGTGCTGGAAGCTGAAAAATGGCTTGGGCAGGAAGGGGGTTTTCGTGCACAGTAGAGAAGTGGTTACTTATAAGCATTAGTATCCAGTTATATTTTGTGCATTTAGGAAAGAATCCAGGCCATATTTAAAAAAATCTAATAGGCTATCCAGAACTAGTTTTTGAGTGAGTCTGTTCCACATTTCCACAGATCTTACTGTGAAGAAGCCTTTCTGTATGTATTCTAAATATATACTACACTTCCTTGACCACTAGGTGGTGCTATAAATGTGATTTTAGATCAAAATTAGTTATTATTTATGAATATTCATATTGGTTAAATTAATTTGGATCTATATGCATTAAAACTCTTATGTCGAGTACTTGATTGGGGTGAGGATGCTGTGACATAATTGAGAATATCCTAATTAAGTTATGATGTATTATGTCTACTGTTAAGGTATATTTTATATTTATACTTGTCTTGCCATTTGTGTGGTGAGACAAGTATCTATTTGAGCAACCAAGATGTACAGCGGTTAGGAACTTTTAATGAAATAAAGACTTTTTGGGGATTATTCATCTAAAGACAAATGATTATTGCCTACCAATTAGATTGCCTTGCCTAGTTCAGCAGGGTATATAAGGCTACATTAAAGCGGTTCTCCCGCGGCCAAATCGTTTTGTTTTTTTTCAGGCCATTACAAAGTATTCTGCCTATTACATGTCTACTCACGTCTCCGTGTCTTTTAGTCCACCGCATCGCTATTCAGTTAGAAATGATAACTTATATTCCCTTTTCCTACGGATTGCCATTTTGCTTGTGGGCATTAGAATCCCACAAGCATGTACTTCCTCCTTGCGGCGAATGCTGAACTCCCAACATTCACCGCTTGTTCTTGTTTTCGAAATCGAAAACTCCGGTGGGTGTAACAAGATGTCCGCTTGCCCCCTTCTCACTCTATCATTACTGTGAAGGAGTGTGGGGTGTAGCAAGATGGCGGCGACGAAACGTCACTTCCGGAGCAATCTGTGATGGGTAGCAAAATATGACACTACACCGGCGTCGCAGAAAGTTACCGTCCCCTTGTCAAGCGATATCTTGCAGCAAGGCTCGGCAATGAATACTGGGAGCTATGACAAATGCTCCCAGGTTACATTGCGTTACAAGGATATGACGTAACTCCCGCAGAATTCCTGGAGCAGAGGAGACAGGAAACAGATATAAAATGGAGATTTATTAAGGTACTGTACAGAAAAATAAAAAAACAATGCCCGTTTCGACATTAATTACATTATGTCCATTGAATAAGATAAGGTCTAAAAATCGGGTGGAGCTCCACTTTAATTAATTAATTAATGGCGGAGAGCAAGCTTCCTGATGACACATTGATCACAAAATGCATTGAGGCTGTGCGGTACGGCTGGTTTCCGTTTTTTTGCTGTGGTGGAACGCATGCTGAGATGGGGGAGACTGTGTCTCTGTTGCTGTACATGTTGGTTCTAGCACATTAGCACCTTATAATGTAAGTGAGCACTTTACCATTACTGGCACTTGGTTTATATTAAAGCATATTGCGCTATGTGAATCTTTTTGCTTTACCTGAGCCATATTGTCCTATGAACACAAGGATACATCAAGGGATGCATTATACCTTCCAAAGGACCCCAGCATATGAAGTCTCACAAGATTTAGCCATCTGGTGAGTCTGTATTTCTCCCACATGAGTGAAAGTGAAGCATGGCTAATTAAGAGCATCACACAGACTTTTTCTTTGGTGCTTTGTTCCCTTTTGAGGACTTTTCTTATATTATTTTGTATATGTGTGGTTATTGGTTATGCACTAAGTTACTTAGTTATATTTATATTTGAGTTAGCGCCAACTTTTAATATTTTCAAAAGGTTAATCTATTTTCCTCCAGACATAAAGTGTGCCTCCTTGTCCTTTGTAATGATCCTAAAGTGAATAACTCTACACTAAGATTACTATATGAGCACTTGTTTATTTATACATGTTGATCATATGCCTCACTTAATCATCCCTTCTTAAGAGAGAATAAATTCAGTTCAGCTAATCTTTCGTCATAGCTCAGCACTTCCATGTCTGAGTTTTGTTGGCCTTCTCTGCACTTTCCCCAGTCCTCTAAAATCTTTTTGTTGAACTAATGCTCAAAATTGAACTGCATATTCCAGATGAGGTCTTACTAATGATTTGTACAGAGGCAAAATGATGTCTCTCTCTCTCTCTCTACATTAAAGTATTTTGCTAGCTTTAGAAATGGCATTGCATGCTATTATTAAGTCTATCGTCTACCAGAACTTCCAGGTTCTTCTCCACCATTGATTCCCCAGTTGTACTTCTCCTAGTATGTATGATGCATGCATGTTTTTAGCCCCCAAGTACATAACTTTACATGTATTATTCATTAAACCTCATTTGTCCTATAAATAAATTAAAAACTAAACACTGAACCTTGGGTTACACCACTAATAGCCTTAGATCATTCGGAGTAAGAATCATTAACCTCTACTTTCTGAATTCAGTCTTTTAGGCAGTTTTCTATCTATTTACAAACTGAATTTTCCAAGCCTGTAGACTTTAACTTACACATTAGCCATTTATGGGGAACTGTGCCAAATGCCTTTGCAAAAGTATACTATATGCACAGGAAATTCCTTTGTCTAAGTTTTTGCTTACCTGCTCATAAAAAGAAATCAGATTAGTGTAACAAATTATGTTTTTGTGAATCCACTCTGTCTATTGCTTAAAATATTTTTTCTAGCAAAAACTCATGCAGTCTTTCATTAAACTCTTCAGTTTCTTCCCAACTATCGCAATTAAACTAACCGGTCTGTAGTTACTTGGTAAAGATTTGATCCCTTTTTAAATATAGGCACCACATTGGCCTTACGCCAATCCAGTGGTGCTAAAACAGTCATTAAAGAGTCCCTACAATTTTGAATCAAGGGCCTTGAAATAACAGAACTCTTTTAGGACACGTGGGATTATGACATTTGGTCCAGGTGCTTTATTCACTTTAATTTTGTCTAAATGTTCCTGGACCATATCAATTTTGAGTCATCTGGGGCTATGTCAGTACTATCCCTTTTATGGATTTGAGCTTCCCCATGTTCCTTTATATACACAGAGCTGAAGAGAGTATTTATTAATGAAACTCAAAATTATTTTGTAAAGGGCCTACATACTTAGACGTGAATTTTTGGGGGTTTATCCTACTCTCTTTTGAAACCTGTCCATTTACAATTTTTTATATTCCATTATATTCTTTGTAACTTTTTTTAACAGATGTACTTTGCTTTGTAACTTTTAAATGGTGATAGTGTTCCTTAATTTTTGATATATTTTTAAATGCTTTCTTTTTTACAGCGTTTTTTTAACTTTGACCATAAACCACATAGGTTTTATTTTTAGTCTTTTAAACTTATTTAGTGTGTTTGCTTTTGTAAAAAAGTATGTTTACATATCTTCACCTTGCCTGGTTTCCCGCACTCGCCCGGGAGATTGCCTATTTTGGCCCTGTGACGCCTATGCATCTTGGTGCTGGCTATGTGGGGGAGTTCCTTCACTTCTATATGTTCATTCCAACTGGTTTTGGTCCAGAATACTGAGGGAGATACAGAGGGGCCGTACTATATCTTATCTTCATGTATATAGATACATGACACTACACCATGAAGGTTGGTGGTTAGTTATGTATTGTGTATTTGATTTTATACTTATTGTATTTTGATTTATGTTTTCCTTGTAGATCATTTTTTGACATAACATACTCCTGAAGAAGCAGGTAACCGTGAAACATGTAGAGTTTGCAACTGGAAGAATAGTTCCCGTGTACAACAGTGCAGAACTACTGTATACATCAAATTTTTCCAATTTGCGTCAGAAAAGTTGATGCTCCACATATAACAGCATCTGGTGTCTAGTATCTACCTATTTATGGTTTTTATGATGTATATTTTTGGAAAATAAATTTATATTTTTTGTAATCTTGCTGTGTAAGTCTATATCGTACCATGAAAGTCCATGTTGCCTCCACAATATTCAAACTTTCTATCTGTGTTTGCATTTAGTTGATTTAAAGCATTTCTATTTCTGTTCTGTGTTCTTTGATGACAATATTTCCTCCCAGTCTAAAGCTTTGGAAGTGTTTTTATCTTTCCAATATGTGCTTGTTGCTTTCAGCTAACATTAAATGAAACCATGTAATTTTTATTGCTACCCAGATGTTCTTTTATATGAGCATGAGTGATAAGCTCTGCATGGTTTGAGATTACCAGGTCCAGCAGAGCAATATTTCTAGTTGTGGCCTCTATCAACTGTACCAATAAATTGTCTTGTAATGGGTTTACAAATTTCTGCTCTTTAACTGTTCCAGCAGTGCCATTACTCCAGTCAATTTCAGGATAGTTACAATTCGCCGTTATCATCACTGTCACAGCCCTTGCAGCCCTTTCTGTCTGTACAAGAATCTGAGTCTCCACCTCCTCATTAACACTGGATGGCCTATAACAAAGCCCAATAATTAGCTTTAAAGTATGCAAACCCATGTGCAGTTTCACTCATAATGATTCAGCACCATCACATTCTCCATCAACACGGTCCTCTTTCACACAAGCTTTGAAATCACTTCTCACATAGAGACAGACACCACCACCTTTACATTTTACCCTGTCTCCCCAAAGAAAGTATAACCAGAAATGTTAATAGCCCAAACATGGGAAGAATGAAGCCAAGATTCAGCAATACCAATACTCACATGAAAAATATATTATATTAGTGATTGATTATATTAGCACAGTGTTTCTCAACTCCAGTTCTCAAGGCGCACCAACAGGTCATGTTTTCAGGATTTCCATTATTTTGCACAGGTGATTTGATCAGTTTCACTGCCTTAGTAACTACCACAGCTGTTTTATCTGAGAGAAATCCTGAAAACATGACCTGTTGGTGTGCCTTGAGGACTGGAGTTGAGAAACACTGTATTAGCATCTCTAATGCACTGATGTAGCAAAGAATGATGTTAATATAGTGAAATAAATAGAGAGAGATAGATTTTCAAAAATAACTAGCTGCCTCATCCTAATATCCATGCTTCTCACTTGAATTCTATAAAAAGTAATGCATACCGTATATACTCGAGTATAAGCCAAAATTTTCAGCCCTTTTTTTTGGGCTGAAAGTGCCCCCCTCGGCTTATACTCGAGTCAGTGTACCTGGAAATATTGAGAGGCTGCGGGCGTTCATCATTTAAAACTCGCAGTCTCTTTCATGGTAGGCGGAACTCTGTCTGCTGAGAATCGCCTATCACGAACGTTCTCTCATCCTCACCCATCCCAGCAGACACTGTGTTCAGTGTTCCGCCAATCACGGATGCCTTTCATCCTCGGACAAGAGGACGTCTGTGATTGGCAGAACACTGATCACACTGTCTGCTGGGAAAATGAGTCAGAGGTTACGAGAACGTCTGTGATAGGCTGAACTTTGTCAGCTGAGAAACGCCTATCACGGAAGGGACCAGGAGGAGACCACAAGTTTTAAACAATGAATGGACACCCGCAGCCTCTCAATTTCAAGGTACAGTGACGACGGGCACAGTGAGTATGGGCACAGTGACGACGGGCACAGTGACGACGGGCACAGTTAGTATGGGCACAGTTAGTATGGGCACAGTGAGGTTGCAAATGGGCATTGTTGACCCTCTGCATTCTCACCCTTGGCTTATACTCGAGTCAATACGTTTTCCCAGTTTTTTGGGGTAAAATTAGGTCCTCAGCTTATACTCGGGTCGGCTTATACTCGAGTATATACGGTATATTGTAAATCTTGTTAGCTATATAACTTACCCAGCTGTGCATGGAGCAGCAAGAATAGACCTGTGTAACACATAATAAATTATATAATCAAAAAAACAATATCCATAGCATAGCAAGGTAACTTAGCTTAGCATTCAGTTTTATAGTTTATATTGTATTCAATGTGTTAACATGTCATGATGTAGTATTTACAATGCAAAGTAATATCATTTGTTTTTCTTACCCGCCCAAAGCAGCATCTTCCTCATGTCTCTCTGTGTCAGCACTGGTGAAAAGTGGTTGGTACCTTTTTATAGTGAAGCAATGGCTGTATCACTGTGGGAATTTCAACATGTGTGTGGGATTTGGCTAAAACAATTGCGTAAATATTAAAATTACTTTGGCAACAGGTGAGGAATGACTGATTGCTATAGATGTTGTGAAAGAGGGTGCTGGGGTGGCTGTGTGGAACAAACTACCAACAAACTGCTAATATAACACACTGCAAGTTAAATAAGTGCTACCATATCAGTTTTATTAAGGACTAATATTTCTTAAATTCAAAATGTAATAAAATACAGTATTCTTATTTTCACAAACATATACAGTATACATAATTTTTAAATGTCAAAATTAAATACTAGGGACTGAACGTGGGCATCCTGATCCTCCCTGCATCTTCAGTCATAGCTGAATGGTTCAGAAAGTGTTTTCTTATCTATGGTAAAAATATAAAATCATACATTAATTTCCACAATGCATTTCAATTATTTCCAGCCTGCTCCTATTAATCTAAATGATCTTGACGTTTGTAAACTTAATTTGTGACAATCCCCAGAAATTTACTTCCTTGAATTCTGTGACACGTATTCACTATACCTGTGAGTAGGCATTGCTGTGTCACACATTTCACAGAGCCTGCCTTCCGAACTACAGAGGAGTTTCGGGATGCAAGGTCAGTACAGGAATCAATTTTTGCAGGCAGCAAGGTACCATGGGATTTGTAGTCTTTAGAAATTGAAAGTAAACAGCAGAAGAGAAGCTGCAAAGCATGCAGGGAATCCAGGAAGTTGTGGAAAGAGATGGCCAGCAGAGAGGCAGCACTCACCAGGAGGAGAGGAGATATTTCAAGTATGCTTATATCAGATTGCCAAGTATAACTATTGTTAGCATCGTTATTATAATGCTGATGTTATAAAATGAAAGTGTATCCTGTGACCTTAGTGTAGCGCCCTCCTCAAAAGGTTTGGACGCTATTTAAATTTAGGGGGATGTCTGAGCCAGTAGTTGGACTCAGACAGTTGGATTACATTGAAATTCGCCTCTGTTCTAGTTGTGGTTTGCCTCCGGACACAAGGTGTGTGTGTGTGGTTCTGGTCTTGGGGCCACGTTGGCCCGAGGCTGCATCGCTATCCAGTAGGCCCAGCTAGTCTTGCTGGGGCCTGCATACTGAGAGGGGATCCCAAGCTGTCCGTCCAAATAGGAGGAAGCTGTCTTGATGAAGGAGACCAGGGGAGGACCTGCCCTGGAGGAGACCGGCAAAGTGCTGCTGTCTCGGGCGAGGCCTGGCAACTTTATTGAGGAGGGATCCACTAGACTACAAGCCCTGCAGTTCGCCAGTTTGGCTTAAAGGCTTCCTAACTGTACGGCTGGAAGTTTGGGACTTTAAAATCCTGTGGCAGAGGATTCCTGGACTATCCATTTTCTCAACTTAAAAAGGTCTGTGGCAGAGACCCATTTCATCGTGGGCAGTCTGTGGCAGAGACTGCCCCGTTGCTGATTCGTGTGTCATCCCGGTTGCTAGGCCATGTAAGAGGGGACTATCCGGTTGACCAATACCCACTCTAAACACTGAGAGTGGTAAATGACTGTGAGCTGATATCTTTGGCTAGTATTGCTGAGTGCCTGAACCTTCCCCTACTCTTCTATACCTTCTACTTTCTCAACGTTTACTGCATAAGAAAATAAAGCCTAACTGTTTGAGGTTTTACATCTGTGTGGACATTGCATTACTACAGACTTTCCTACCTGGACAACGAAGCTGAAGAAGTAACGTGCAAAACCCTAAATTAACCAGCGGCCCTCTAGGGGGTGTTGCTACACGTGGGGGCTCATCCGGGATATTTGCTGTTGCCTCTGACAACCGGATTACTGTTCTTTTGTTTTTTTTTAAAGTCTGCCATTGAGAAAGTGTTGGACTGTGCTTTTGACGAAAGTAGAATGGGTCAAGGGGCACAGATCGATTTGTTAGCTGCGTAGTTTATGGGTGTGGTCGAAAAGAAGAAAGCCCGCGAGCTACGTGCAAAAAGAACTAACTGGGAGGAGTTCCCGCCACCTATGTGCTACACGTGGGTGCATTTGGTGCCAAGAGCAGAGATTGTTGGACTGAGCAAGAAGAGCAGCATGTCTTCGGTTTTATGGGCCCCAGCCATTTCGGGACGCAGGATGCTCCATATGCCTACTACTATGGACACTGCTCAGCTTGGAGCCCCGCTTACAGATTCGGGGATCCAACTCAAGCCCCGGAGCCGCTTCACGCTATACACAAGTCGGGATGTGGAGGCCCTGGGCATGCTCTGCCCTGGATGCAGTGGACTGGCTGTGCAGTTGCGTCCCTTTGGACGATACCTATCCTGCGGGGAATTTCTTTTTGAGGTGGAACAACCCACCACACCACCCCGTACTTATCGGGTGGACTGGATTACAGGCACCGCCACTCCTGAGGAGGCCGCCTTCATCCCTGTGGTTCAGCCCACACGCACTGCAGATGCTACAGCAAGGGAGTCTGGAGTGGATGTCGCTACCACTACGGAGCCACCAGTGGACCTCGCAGTGGACGCTGCCACCGCCACCACTCGTGTCTCCATCCCGCCTGCAAAAAGGAAGGTGTGATACGTTAAGGCCTCCCGTGGCTGCGGTCGAAGCCTGCCCCGGCGCCTGCCGGAGCCGGACCTTGCGAGCGGTGAAGTCTCCAAAAAGTCCATGACAGGAACCGGTAAGGAGGCTGGGGGCAAAGTGACTTTAGTTACCCATAACTATCTACCCTCCGAGGAGTTGGATACCTCGGAACTGGAGTCCTCCTCAGATGTTGGGGATGACGAGCTGATTGAGGCTGTATTTCTGGAAAAGGGTTGGGACAATCGAAAATGTATTACCCCGATATGCAGCCTCCGAGAGGGTTCACCCATGAGTTCAGGGGACACCACACCCCGGGTGGAAACCCCTACCCCTGTTGTAAAGAGAGAGACTGTACCCAATGACGGGCCCTGGCCTCAATTTGCTACGTCTTTGGTCCGGAGGTCACCGGACTCATATGTACTGCCCGGGACAGGCAGTACATTACCTAGGCTCGCCCGCCTACAGCGGATCCTGATGAAGCAGGTAGCTACTGAGTACGGCTTGGAGTTCCCCTATGTGCCCAAAGAACTAATGTTGGAAATTGAAGCTCACCGCAAGCTATGGTATGGGGAAGCCACCTGGGACTATCTTAAAGTACCCAAGCCGTTTAGGAACTTTAAACACTCGGTTACCATGACCGATCGATTCAGGGGGTGCCGTTTGGACTGGGGCTATGGCCGGCACATTCACGCCGATCAGGTTGTTCTCCGCTGTCCAGGAAGGGAGGATGCAGTATATTTTATCAACACCCTGGACAAACAGTGGAAATCTGTGATTCTACCTGATCATAGTTTCTACCTGTGACAATTTATATAGAAACTTGACTTTGATGTTTTGCCTTCTGTTTTCCTACAAGTGGAGAATGCTCTGGATAAAGATGACTTTGTTCTCCACTGTAAGAGATTTGCTACTCTATAAAAAAAAAACAACACAGAGAAAGTTTTTGATATCTCTGAAGAACAGGTTTTTTTCTCCTCTAGCTGAACTTTTGGGGGTTAGTTAGATAGAGTAGTGTTGCTGAGAAACGCTGTGTTCAACAGTGGTTCTATCGTGTGTTTGTGATTCAACCCCTGCTTAAAAAAAAAAAAAGGGGGACATTTTGATACCTCTAACACTAGGTGGCAGTAGTCTGCCGAATTAGGGAAAGACTTTTATGCTGACACAGCAATTAAAAACTTTAGGAAGGAAAACTGCATTCTCACGGGGATACAGTTCTGCTTCTATATACATATGTCTGATAATTTAGGATTATGTGTTGCTATGCATGTTCTTTGTGTTTTCTCTTAGGTACCGGATCTGCTGTCAAGACCATCGGAGAATGCGGTGGGTTTAGGCAGATAGCGATGGGTGCTAGTGTATATACATAATGTGTAATATATCTAAATGTCATATATGGAGAGTCATGTCATTCCTTTTTTTATATTCTGTGTATCTTTCTCCTTTTTCTTTTCCCTTTCCCAGTTTTTTTTGGTTCAGGCACCGTACCTCAGGCTTGAGGTTTTTTGTTTTTTCTTCAGCCACTGGGGACAGTGTCTTTTTGTGGAGGGGGGTGTATGTAGCGCCCTCCCCAAAAGGTTGGGACGCTATTTAAATTTAGGGGGATGTCTGAGCCAGTAGTTGGGCTCAGACGGTTGGATTACATTGAAATTTGCCTCTGTTCTAGTTGTGTGCACGCTCCAGATGACGTCAGACCAGACGAAACCGGTAGAGCGGACAAGCTGAATGTCACAAACACTTCCGGATCTGTCAGCATTATAGTTTACATGCCTGTTTGATACAGCTCAAATGTGAGTAATTATTGCTAAAAGTTTAATAAAAGTTAAAAAAAATTACGGAATTACACTATTTGGGATTCCTTTCCTTTCCTTCTTACTCATGAGATAATACTGGGATTACCACAAGGAGACCAGGGAGACGAGACACCGCCAGATTGCTGCACAATGACACACTGTGACTGTTTTTCACCCCAAGAGGGGGTCAACATCTGGTGAGTGCTGTCTTTATTGAAGCACGGTTTGCTGTGGTCACCAGTCCTGAAGCTAATAAAAGGTCACATCACTAGGCACTGGGCACCTAGCATCTGAAAACTACAAGATCAAATCATTGGACAATCACATTGTTTAATCAAATTGCACGTGTGTGCATTTGCACTTTATTGCATAGTCGCAAGACATTTTGTATGCACCTAGCATAGTCGCTGGGCACCTAGCATCTGAAAACTTCAAGATCAAATCATTGGACAATCACATTGTTTAATCAAATTGCATGTGTTTGCATTTGCAGTTTATTGCATAGTCGCAGGACATTTTGTATGAACCTAGCATAGTCGCTGGGCACCTAGCATCTGAAAACTTCAAGATCAAATCATTGGACAATCACATTATTTATCCAAATTGCACGTGTTTGCATTTGCACTTTATTGCATAGTCACAGGACATTTTGCATGCAAGTTTTTATTCTTTATTTACATTTATTAATTTTATATAGTTTTTTATATATATATATATATATACATATATATATGGTTTATTCCTTTACACTGTTATCACCACCAATTAATTGTTCACAGTATATTTTATATTTTTTATATCCGCATCCACTGGCACAACTTAATTAGCACTCATTTATATATTTCAGTTAATCATTTAGGAGTGAGTATTATTGCACCAATTGGCATTAGTATAACATAGGGGTATTGATTTATTTATTATTCATATTTAATTCACTTGCACTTTATAGCAAGGAAGTCCATGAATTGTAATTAGCGCCAATTCTACACCTTTTTTCAATCTGTTCTAGTTGTGGTTTGCCTGATAGTAATGTCCCTTTTTGCCTGTAGGTGGCGTTACCACCTCAGGCACCTGTTGGAACACGGGCAAACCATGGTGCATTGAGTGGCCCTTCTCGGCAGTGGTGTAGTGGGAGTGGTCGCCCCGCTGTGCCTGCTGGGAAGGGATACTTAAGGGGCAGATGCCATTGATTGGGGTCCGTCTACGCCCTGCCACACTCCGGGCGCGAGGTGTTTGTGTGTGGTTCTGGTCTCGGGGCCACGTTGGCCCGAGGCTGCATCGCTATCCAGTAGGCCCAGCTAGTCTGGTTGGGACCTGCATACTGAGAGGGGATCCCAAGCTGTCCGTCCAAATGGGAGGAAGCTGTCTTGATGAAGGAGACCAGGGGAGGACCTGCCCTGGAGGAGACCGGCAAAGTGCTGCTGTCTCGGGCGAGGCCTGGCAACTTTATTGAGGAGGGATCCACTATACTACAAGCCCTGCAGTTCGCCGGGTTTGGCTTAAAGGCTCCTTAACTGTACGGCTGGAAGTTTGGGACTTTAAAATCCTGTGGCAGAGGATTCCTGGACTATCCATTTTCTCAACTTAAAAAGGTCTGTGGCAGAGACTTTATTCACTTCAAAGGTCTGTGGCAGAGACCCATTTCATATTATGCAGTCTGTGGCAGAGACTGCCCCGTTGCTGATTTATGTGTCATCCCGGCTGCTAGGCCATGTGAGAGGGGACTATCCGGGTGACCAATACCCACTCTAAACACTGAGAGTGGTAAGTGACTGTGAGCTGATATCTTTAGCTAGTATTGCTGAGTGCCTGAACCTTCCCCTACTCTTCTATACCTTCTACTTTCTCACGGTTTACTGCATAAGAAAATAAAGCCTAACTGTTTGAGGTTTTACATCTGTGTGGACATTGCATTACTACAGACTTTCCTACCCGGACAACGAAGCTGAAGAGGTAACGTGCAAAACCCAAAATTAACCAGCGGCCTTATTGCTACATTAGATATTCTTTAAAAAAGCAAAAACAGAAAAAAACAGCATGCAAAATAAATATCTGAATATTTAAAAATGATTACAGTATATTTTCCGTACTAACATGTAGCCTTACTAGAATAACTAGTAAGTAGGCTTTTAACAGCTGGGTTAGTGGAGCCCTCAAATCAAGCCATTTACTGAGGTTTCCTAGCCATTTCCTTTCCCATGAGTTTGACAAACTTGGCCTAAAGCAGGGGTAGGCAACATTAAAGAGGTAGAGATCTACTTGAACAACATGGGAGAAGTCAAAGCTCACGCGGCAAAGTGTCGCCTCCTCAAACCTGATTTAACCACTTTAGCCCCGGAAAGGATTTACCCCCTTCCTGACCTGAGCCCTTTTTGCGATACGGCACTGCGCCGCTTTAACTGACAATTGCGCGGTCGTGCGACGTTGCACCCAAACAAAATTGACATCCTTTTTTTCCCACAAATAGAGCTTTCTTTTGATGGTATTTGATCACCTCTGCTGGTTTTTTTTGCACTATAAACAAAAAAAGAGCAACAATTTAAAAAAAAACAATATTTTTTACTTTTTGCTATAATAAATATCCCCAAAAATATATAAAAAAACGAATTTAGTTCTCAGTTTAGGCCGATAGGTATTCGTCTACATATTTTTTGTAAAAAAAATTGCAATATGCGTATATTAATTGGTTTGCGCAAAAGTTATAGCATCTACAAAATAGGGGATAGATTTTTGTAATTTTTATTATTATTATTTTTTTATTAGTAATGGTGGCGATCTGCGATTTTTATGATGACTGCGACATTGCGGCGGACACATCAGACACTTTTGACACTATTTTGGGACCATTGTCATTTATAGAGTGATCGATGCTATAAAAATGCACTGATTACTGTGTAAAGGACACTTGCATGGAAGAGGTTAAACACTAGGGGGCGATCAAAGGGTTAAGTGTCCTAGGGAGTGATTCGAACTGTAGGGGGGATGGTCTCACAACAACATGACAGAGCTCAATGCTCCCGATGACAGGGACCAGTAGATCCCTGTCATGTTGCTAGGCAGAACAGGGAAATGCCTTATTTACATAGGCATCTCCCCCTTCTGCAGCTCATTGTCACGATCACGGGCCCCCGGCGGACATCGAGTCCACGGGACCCGCAGGCACGCTTACGGAGTACGCTGCGCGCCCACTAAGCCATGATTTAAAGGGGACGTATAGGTACGCCCATTTGCCCAGCCGGCGCTGGTCGGCAAGGGGTTAAACTTCTAATTGTCGTACTACCGTGTTGCAATTGCGTGCATTGCACGGCAATCTTGGGTTTAAGTCAGGCAGCAACATATCACCTCCTCACCATCTGTCAAACAACTTGGATCACTTTTCAGAGGAGCAGCAGTGCCTGCTGGACTTGTGAATGAGCCCTTCGGGCACATCAGTGTAAAAACAGCCCTATACTATTACATAGTTGCCAACAGTCCCGTTTTTCCCGGGACAATCACGGATTTGGGACCCTCGTCCCGTATTTATTTTGTCCCGTCTATTTTCCCGGTATTTTGCCTTTGTCCCGGCCGCCGGGAAAATCGGGAATGCTTGAGGTAAAAAAACGGCGGGCTACACAAAGATGGCCGCCGCTGCAGACACAAGGATTATTTCCTCTTGTGTTCAGTGGTGAGGGGAGGAGCAGCCAATCGGCTTCTCCCCTCTCTGTGTTCACACATGAGAAGGCGGGGCGGTATTATGAGCATTCGTGAGGGAGCGGCAATGTACAGGGCTGGGGAGGCGGAGTTCCGATAGGAGTCGGGAGAGCCAGGGGGAACAGAATCCGGCGGGGGAACCATTCTCGGCACGACACCGCTGGGAAATGATCATGGACCGCGGAGCTGCCTCTGCCTCCAGCACACACATGGAGACGCCGGGAGGTGAGAGCATCTGTTCCCCGGGGCTGGCTGCCGCTGCTAGGGGACACAGACCTGTAAGGAGGGCTCCGCTGCTGGGGGACACCACCAGATGTAAAGGAGGACACCAGATGTAAAGGAGGGCTCCGCTGCTGGAGGACACCAGATGTAAAGGAGGACTCCAGATGTAAAGGAGGACTCCGCTGCTGGGGGACACCACCAGATGTAAAGGAGGACACCAGATGTAAAGGAGGGCTCCGCTGCTGGAGGACACCAGATGTAAAGGAGGGCTCTGCTGCTGGAGGACACCAGATGTAAAGGAGGGCTCTGCTGCTGGAGGACACCAGATGTAAAGGAGGGCTCTGCTGCTGGAGGACACCAGATGTAAAGGAGGGCTCCGCTGTTGGGGGACACCAGATGTAAAGGAGGGCTCTGCTGCTGGAGGACACCAGATGTAAAGGAGGGCTCTGCTGCTGGAGGACACCAGATGTAAAGGAGGGCTCTGCTGCTGGAGGACACCAGATGTAAAGGAGGGCTCTGCTGCTGGAGGACACCAGATGTAAAGGAGGGCTCCGCTGTTGGGGGACACCAGATGTAAAGGAGAGCTCTGCTGCCGGGGACACCAGATGTAAAGGAGAGCTCTGCTGCCGGGGACACCAGATGTAAAGGAGGGCTCCGCTGCTGCCAGCTGCTGGGGACACTGAAGTAAGGAGGGCTCTGTTGCTGGGGGACACAGATCTGTAAGGAGGGCTCCACTGCCGGGAACACCAGATGTAAAGGAGGGCTCCACTGCTGGGGACACCAGATGTAAAGGAGGGCTCCGCTGCCAGGGACACAGTTCTGTAAAGAGGGGCTATGCTTCTGGGAGCACCTGATGCAAGGACGGACTGCTGGGGAGGCATCTGGTGGCAGGTGACACACTTCCACTGATTCGGCATTATGGTGAGTTGAATGATTTCATTTTATATTACAATGTAATAATAGAAATAATGCACTTCAATCATCCTGACACCGTAACAACCATGGTGCCGGGATGATTGAAGCGCCAACAGGTGTTTTGGAGTATACTTATCTGCCAATTTTGTTACACATTTCTATTGTGGTGTAGGATCTGGCTTCTTTCTTTCTATTTCTTTCTCTCACCTCGGACTCTAGCCACACCCCTTTGAACCATGCCCATTTAAGCCATACCCACTATCGTGCGTAAACCACGGCCATTTTTCACCGCGGCTTAGCGCGCCGCATTTTTCATTCCAGCATGACACGCCTACAAACGAATGTCCCGCCCCCTAATTATAGCAAGGCTCCGCCTCAATACAAAAAAAGTGTCCCAGATGTTTTTTTTGCAATGTTGGCAACTATGCTATTATACCCAGTGTATTGCTTCACACTGACCTGAAGATCTGTTCTTTCCTGCTGCTGGCACCACTCTGGAGACCGCTAGCCGGGATAAGAGGTGGAGTGCAGTTAGTATCACCCCGCATGTGACAGGAGCCAGCACTACAGATGAGGCATCGGCTTATGCGGCTCTTGCTCCCTACTACAGCTCCAACTTTGCAAGTAGTCCCTCTGCATTGCAATCCGTTTGATGCTCTCGGATGGCGGATCAGCAAGCCCAGGCCGCAATCTACTGGTTGCTGAGCTCCGGCCTAAAGGCATATGAGAATTTTCGCACAGTTTTTTTTTCTTATCTTTTCACAGAACACCAGCTTACAGCATACTATGGGCCGAGGTGTTAACTGAGAACCAAAGGGTTGATAGCTATGAGACTGGAGGAAGATGTTTCAGCCTCCTATTAAAATAAGGCCTATTATGTGAATACTGCACCTTTAGATATTGTATTCTTGTATGATGCAAATTCTTTGGGTAAGTAATAAGGAGTGTATTCTACACAAAACTCATATGCAATAGCTTCATTCTTTCAGGTTGACAGAGGGCAAAGTAACATGTTTCCTGCACTTTAGATCCCTTATCACTTTAGGCACAATGTGTCATGAGGAGCCTCATGACCAAACAGGTCATCACAGTGATTCAGGATCATTTAGGCATGAATCAACATGCCAGATAACTCATGACAGTAATAGAAAATAGCAGAAGGATAGTGACCAACTTGCTTCTTTAAAGTTGGGAAACACTTCTATATAATAAAGTTGCATTATTGCTTCAAAGAAGAATGTTTCCATTAAATGTAAATATACTGGGTGTATTTCTGAGAACTGCTCCAGTTAAAGTAGAAGTTCAGCCTAATACTAAAATCTCTACCTACTGGTAGCCACAATCTAAAGCCTCGTACACACGGTCGGACTTCAAACAAACTTTTCCGTGGATTTTTGTTCGAAGGGAGTTGGCCGGGAACACTCATAGCATACAAATGGCAGGACTTTTCTGCAAACTTTCCCAACATCACGTGTTTTTTCTGCTCTTTACCACCACCCTTTGGTCAACTTCTGCTATTGTTGGTTGATTTTAACATTGGTTCTGGGCATGCGTGTTTGTACTTCGGACAAATGTCCGATGGATTTCTGTACACATAATATGACTTTGCACCGTAGGACTTTTGTTGCCGAAAAGTTTGTCCGTTTGCAGAGCGAACTTTTGTCCGATAAAAACCGAAAAAGTTTGTCCGATAGAGCGTACACACGGTAGGATTTTTTTGAAAACTTGCTAATTTTTAAGTTTGTTGTCAAAAAGTCCTACCGTGTGTATGGGGCTTAAGGCTTCATGTACACTGCTGCTGGTAAACGGATGTTTAGGAGCAGTTGGGCGTTTTTTTTTTAAGCTGCCCCTGAATTCTCCTCTATGTTATTTTATCAGTACATGTACACAGGGTCGTTTATAGTTGTTTCTAGGCAGTTAAGTTTAGAAGCATTTTTTGGAAAGCAAAAAAATGCGTTCAGGACAGATGTTCAGAGGCATTTGAAATGCCAAACGCCTGTAACAGCTTGTAAACACGTGTAAACACGATAAGGCTTCATGTACACGGGACGTTGTTCAACCTCTCCTGAACGATTTAACTTGACAGCTAGAAACCGGCGTCTAAGGCCCCATGCACACGAGACGCCGGTGCAAACTCTGCTTAACACACGTTTTTAAAGGCTAAAACCGGCGTTTAAAAACGCCCGTTTTGCCGCGATTTTAGCTGCGTTTTACCGCATTTGCGTCTATAGGCGTTTAGTTAAGAAACATCATAAGACCCTCCCTAAGCTCAAAAAACATTATTAATTAACCATTTCAGCCATTTTGGGAGACCAGCAGCTGAGAGAGCAGCAGTGTACTTGTATTTAGCGTATCACTTGCTACATCATCTGCCACAAGCTGTGGATTGTCCACTTGCCACGTCACCTGATACGTCACCTGGCCACGTCACCTGCCACAAGTTGTGAATTGTCCACTTGCCACATCAGCTGGCCACGTCACCTGGCCACAAGTTGTGGATTGTCCACTTGCCACATCACCTGGCCACGTCACCTGGCCACGTCACCTGGCCATGTCACCTGCCACGTCACCTGCCACAAGTTGTGGAATGTTCACTTGCCACGTCACCTGCCACGTCACCTGGCCACGTCACCTGGCCACGTCACCTGCCACAAGTTGTGTATTGTCCACTTGCCACGTCACCTGGCCACGTCACCTGCCACAAGTTGTGCATTGTCCACTTGCCACGTCACCTGGCCACGTCACCTGGCCACGTCACCTGGCCATGTCACCTGCCACGTCACCTGCAACAAGTTGTGGAATGTTCACTTGCCACGTTACCTGGCCACGTCACCTGCCACAAGTTGTGAATTGTCCACTTGCCACATCACCTGCCATGTCACCTGGCCACAAGTTGTGGATTGTCCACTTGCCACGTCACCTGGCCATGTCACCTGCCACGTCACCTGCCACAAGTTGTGGATTGTCCACTTGCCACATCACCTGGCCACGTCACCTGGCCACGTCACCTGCCACAAGTTGTGAATTGTCCACTTGCCACGTCACCTGCCACGTCACCTGTCCACAAGTTGTGGATTGTCCACTTGCCACATCACCTGGCCACGTCACCTGGCCACGTCACCTGCCACAAGTTGTGAATTGTCCACTTGCCACGTCACCTGCCACGTCACCTGGCCACAAGTTGTGGATTGTCCTCTTTCCACATCACCTGGCCAAGTCACCTGGCCACGTCACCTGGCCATGTCACCTGCCACGTCACCTGCCACAAGTTGTGGAATGTTCACTTGCCACGTTACCTGGCCACGTCACCTGCCACAAGTTGTGAATTGTCCACTTGCCACATCACCTGCCACGTCACCTGGCCACAAGTTGTGGATTGTCCACTTGCCACGTCACCTGGCCATGTCACCTGCCACGTCACCTGCCACAAGTTGTGGATTGTCCACCTGCCACGTCACCTGGCCACATCACCTGCCACATCACCTGGCCACGTCACCTGCCACAATTTGTGGATTGTCCACCTGCCACATCACCTGGCCACGTCCCCTGCCACGTCACCTGCCACAATTTGTGGATTGTCCACCTGCCACGTCACCTGGCCACGTCACCTGGCCACGTCATCTGGCCACATCACCTGCCACAATTTGTGGATTGTCCACTTGCCACGTCGCCTGCCACGTCACCTGGCCACGTCACCTGCCACAAGTTGTGGAATGTTCACTTGCCACGTCACCTGCCACATCACCTGCCACAAGTTGTGCATTGTCCACTTGCCACGTCACCTGGCCACGTCACCTGCCACGTCACCTGCCACAAGTTGTGGATTGTCCACTTGCCACGTCACCTGCCACGTCACCTGGCCACGTCACCTGGCCACGTCACCTGCCACAATTTGTGGATTGTCCACCTGCCACGTCACCTGGCCACGTCATCTGGCCACGTCACCTGCCACAATTTGTGGATTGTCCACTTGCCACGTCACCTGGCCACGTCATCTGGCCACGTCACCTGCCACAATTTGTGGATTGTCCACTTGCCACGTCACCTGCCACGTCACCTGGCCACGTCACCTGCCACAAGTTGTGGAATGTTCACTTGCTACGTCACCTGCCACGTCACCTGGCCATGTCACCTGCCACAAGTTGTGCATTGTCCACTTGCCACGTCACCTGGCCACGTCACCTGCCATGTCATCTGCCACAAGTTGTGGATTGTCCACTTGCCACGTCACCTGCCACGTCACCTGCCACGTCACCTGCCACATCACCTGCCACAATTTGTGGATTGTCCACCTGCCACCTAACCTGCCATGTCACCTGGCCACGTCACCTGGCCACGTTACCTGCCACAAGTTGTGGATTGTCCACTTGCCACGTCACCTGGCCACATCACCTGCCACGTCACCTGGCCACGTCACCTGCCACAATTTGTGGATTTCCACCTGCCACGTCACCTGGCCACAAGTTGTGGATTGTCCACTTGCCACGCCACCCGCCACATCACCTGCCATGTCACCTGGCCACGTCACATGCCACGTCACCTGGCCACGTCACCTGCCACAAGTTGTGGATTGTCCACTTGCCACGTCACCTGCCATGTCACCTGGCCATGTCACATGCCACGTCACCTGCCACAATTTGTGGCTTTCCACCTGCCACGTCACCTGGCCACGTCACCTGGCACAAGTTGTGGATTGTCCACTTGCCACGTCACCTGCCACATCACCTGCCATGTCACCTGGCCACGTCACATGCCACGTCACCTGACCACGTCACCTGCCACAAGTTGTGGATTGTCCACTTGCCACGTCACCTGCCACATCACCTGCCATGTCACCTGGCCACGTCACATGCCACGTCACCTGGCCACGTCACCTGCCACAATTTGTGGATTGTCCACCTGCCACGTCACCTGCCACATCACCTGGCCACATCACCTGCCACAAGTTGTGGATTGTCCACTTGCCACATCACCTGGCCACATCACCTGCCACAAGTTGTGGATTGTCCACTTGCCACGTCACCTGCCACATCACCTGGCCACGTCACCTGCCACAATTTGTGGATTGTCCACCTGCCACGTCACCTACCACATCACCTGGCCACATCACCTGCCACAAGTTGTGGATTGTCCACTTGCCACATCACCTGGCCACGTCACCTGCCACAATTTGTTGATTGTCCACCTGCCACGTCACCTGGCCACGTCACCTGCCACAAGTTTTGGATTGTCCACTTGCCACGTCACCTGCCACGTCACCTGCCACAATTTGTGGATTGTCCACCCACGTCACCTGGCCACGTCACCTGCCACAAGTTTTGGATTGTCCACTTGCCACGTCACCTGCCACGTCACCTGCCACAATTTGTGGATTGTCCACCTGCCACGTCACCTGCCATGTCACCTGGCCACGTCACCTGGCCACGTCACCTGCCACAATTTGTGGATTTCCACCTGCCACGTCACCTGGCAACATCACCTGCCACAAGTTGTGGATTGTCCACTTGCCACGTCACCTGCCACAAGTTGTGGATTGTCTACAGTGCAATGCAAGCAATTACAGTTTTTTTTTCATATTTTTTTGATGGTTTTTCATCATTTGCCATCATTTTTGAGATTTCTAATGTAAAAAAATAGGTCACCTTTAAAAACGCTAATACACGAAATCGCGGCAAAACGCCGGTACCGCGTTTTGCCGCGTTTAGCGGCGTTTAGCCGCGTTTAGCCGCGTTTTGCGTCTGAAACGTGGAAAACTTTTGCGTCTGAACCCATTTTTTTGCTTCTGGAAAAACGAGGTTAAACGCAACTGCCTAAAAACGGCAATAAACGAGACTGTGTGCATGGACACATAGGATAACATTGAATGGGTTCAGGAGCAGTTGAAAAAAGTGTCCAACTGCCTCTGAACGCGCGTTTAACAGCAAATAACAGCGTCTCGTGTGCATGGGGCCTAAAAATGCCCGGTTAGCCGCGTTTGCGTCTTGAAGCATTTGAAAATGGGGTTAAAATTAAAAACGTCTGTAAACAAAATGCTGCTAAACACGAGTTACCGTGTTTAGCCGCGTTTAGCCACGTTTGGCACTAGAAATGCCTCTAAACACAGCTTCTGAATGCATTTTTTTGGGTTCCAGAAAAAGCCTCTAAACTCAACTGCCTAGAAACGACTATAAACGACCCTGTGTACATGTAATGATAAGATAACACAGAGGAGAGTTCAGGAGGATTTGAAAAAAATGCCCAACTGCTCCTTAACGTCCGTTTACCAGCAGCAGTGTACATAAGGCTTAACTTGCAATTTAGCTACGTTCCGTTTACAGGCGTTTTTAATTATTGACTATTTAAAAAAATTCTAAATAAATGCTTTTAAACACAAACGCGGCTAAACGTGGCATGTAAACATGGCAAAACTGACATTTTTAAACGTCAGTTACTATCTGTCATGTTAAATCATTCAGGAGAGGTTGTAAAACGTCCCGTGTACATTAAGCCTAAAACTAACCTATCTAGCCCTGAGCGGCTTCAGAAAAATTATGTATAGAGATTTTTGCTTTACAGGGCTAGATAGGTTAGTTTTAGATTGTGGCTGCAAATAGATTTAGAGATTTTAGTTTTAGGCTGAACTTTCACTTAAAGCTGGGTTCACACCTAATACGGATGCGCCTCACAGAAGGGGACCGGTTAGGGTGACCACATCTCTAAACTGCCATTCAGGGACACCCCCCCCCCCCCCCCGAAAATATGATTTTTGACATTTCTTTTCCCGATTTTTGGGGCAGGGGCGTATGAAATCAGCGGACCCTTGTGCAAGATTTAAAAGTGGGCCCTAGGCATCAACAGGAACAACAATATGGCGCGCAAAGCGCGTCGTGGTGAACGGTGGACAGGTCTTAAATTGTGCCAAATATTGGCTTAAAGGGGGTGTTGTTAAAGAGAGTCTGAGATGACTTGTATAGTGCAGAATGTGGTAATGTTAAATAGGGAATGCAGAGTGTATGGCGGGGGGTAATATGTACAGGAGAGGAGTGCGGAGTGTATGTGGGGGGTAATATGTACAGGAGAGGAGTGCGGAGTGTATGGTGGGGGGTAATATGTACAGGAGAGGAGTGTGGAGTGTATGGCGGGGGGTAATATGTACAGGAGAGGAGTGCGGAGTGTATGGTGGGGGGTAATATGTACAGAGAGAGGAGTGCAAAATGTATGGCGGGGGGTAATATGTACAGGAGAGGAGTGCGGAGTGTATGGCGGTGGGTAATATGTACAGGAGAGGAGTGCGGAGTGTATGGCGGGGGGGTAATATGTACAGGAGAGGAGTGCGGAGTGTATGGCGGGGGGTAGTTAGTGGAGAGAGGAGGAAGAGGAGTGCAATACCACCTCCTGATAGTCTGTCAGCCACTGCTATACCACTTTGGTGGTGGGGCACTCCGAAGGATGTAAAGGGGCACTCTGGAGAAAGTAAAGGGGCACTCTGGAGGCACTAAGGGGGCACCCTAGAGGTTGTAAGGGGGATTTAAGGGGGCAGTCTGGCGGTACTAACTTAGTCAGAGCCCCCTTACATCCTCCAGGGTGCCCCCTTAGTGCCTCCTTACATCCTCTGGAGTGCCCCCTTACATCCCCCTCCAGAGTGCCCCCTTAGTACTACTGTACTAAGGGGCACTCTGGAGAAAGTAAAGGGGCACTCTGGAGAAAGTAAGGGGAGGAAGTAAGGGAGCACTCTGGAGGCACACAGATAGTACCTCCAGAGTGCCCCACTGCAGAGAGTCATGAGGAGTGATGGCCATTAATCCATGCCAGGTGAATGTTAGGAAAAGCAGAGCACACCACCCACCTCATGGCTGCCCTATTCCACTACTGCTTGCTCACTCCCTGCCTAAGCCCTGTAGAGCCTGCAGAGTGGTCAGAGGGGCCGCAGAGTAGTCAGAGGGGCAGTGGCATGGACAGGAGGACCGTGGGATGGACAGGGGGGCCGTGGGATGGACAGGGGGGCCGTGGGATGGACAGGGGGGACCGTGGGATGGACAGGGGGGACCGTGGGATGGACAGGGGGGACCGTGGGATGGACAGGGGGGACCGTGGGATGGACAGGGGGGACCGTAGGATGGACAGGGGGACCGTGGGATGGACAGGGGGACCGTGGGATGGACAGGGGGGACACGGAGGAAGAACGGAGGGAGACAGCAGAATGGAGGGGGACACGGAGGAAGAACGGAGAGGGACAGCAGAACGGAGGGGGACAGCAGAACGGAGGGGGACAGGACAGCTGAACAGAGGGGGACACGGAGGAAAAACGGAGGGGGACAGCAGCAGAACGGAGGGGGGGACAGCAGCAGAACGGAGGGGGGGGGGACAGCAGCAGAAAGGAGGGGGACAAAGTGTGAGTATAACACAGACAGTACAGTGAGTACACTAACCTGTCCTGGTCCTGGAAGTCAGACTGGCTGCTGGCAATGACTGCAAACTTGTGGACCTCAACGTGGGCGGGAGGAGCAGGAGTCTGGCTGGAGGAGGGCTTGGACGAGGCTCTGGCTGGCTGGCTGCACAGGAGAGTGGCTCTGTCTGGTCACTGGCATCAGGTCAGCCGCATCACTCACTCTCTGTGCTAGCTCTGGTCGGTCGACTCGTCACTGGAGGAGGAGGACTAGTCTGGACGACGAGGCTCGCTCAGGCTGGGCTGGCTGTGCACAGGTGAGTGTGTGAGTGGCTCTCTCTGAGTGGTCACCGTCCCTGGCATGAGCGTCACGGTCACTCACTCTGTGCTGGCTCTGGACTGGCTGGTGGATGCGGAGGGGAGGGAGGCGCGCGCGCTGGCTGCTCTCAGACTCAGCGTAGTGTGCGCCGGGCGGGTGCACTCACTGCCCACACTGACAGGCCCCAGCTCAGCTGACGTCACTGGTTGCTAGATGCGGAGCGGCCCCTACCCTAGCAACCAGACTGGCAGTGGCAGCCGCAGCCTGTGTTTATGTTATCATCGATCAGTGTGATAAAATTTATAAGGTGGTGGGGGTGGCGGACAGGCGGAGCGGACTGGTCACTGGTTTTTTTCATTTGTTTTCATTCCGGGATGACTGTATTGTCCCGGAATGAGCTGCCCGGGACACGGGACAAAAAATCTCCAATCAGGGACGATCCCGGGCAATCCGGGACACGTGGGCACCCTAGGACCGGTGTGTCCCTGTTCTCCATTTCAGGGACGAATCAGGCCCAAATTTTTGCCTGAATTCGGACCTGAAATGGACCAGAAGATGCACAGGACCCCTGTGATATTTGCTCCTCGGTCGCCACAGAGATGTGTGATCCGGCTCCATTGAGAGCCAGTCACAATCTCCTGTCATGAGAATTGGATGTGGTAAAACTCGCATCCAATTCTCACTAGTGTGAACCCAGCCTTAGGCCCCTTTCACACTTATACGACTTGTACCACGATTTTGGACGGCAAAATCGTATGACAAGTTTTTCTCCATGATTTCGAATGACTACCACTAGTTAGACATGTGCAATTCGTTTCGTTCCGAATTCGTTTTTTAACGAATTTCGACAAATTCGTTAATTCGGAAATATCCGAATTAATGAAAACTCATTTAACGAATTTTAACGAATATTCGTAAATTCAAATTTACGAATGTACGAATTTACGAATATACGAATTTACCAATGCACGAATTTACGAATGTACAACTATCTGGAAATTCGTAAATTTGAATTTACGAATTTCCGAATATTCGTACATTCGTAAATTTGTACATTCGTACAATCGTAAATTAGTAAATTCGGAAATCTGAAATAATAATTAACTAATAACTTAACTATTACTAACTATTCAATTATAGGTATTGTAATTTCCTTTCAAATTTGGCTGTTAGTGAACTTAACGAAGTTACGAATTGTTTTCCGACATAATGAATGCCGTATCTAAACGAATGGAACGTAATGAATTAATAATAATAATAAATAACAATAATAATAATAAAAACGTTTTATTATTATTATTATTAATTTGTTCCGTTCCATTTGTTTAGATGCGGCATTTGTTATTTCAGGTTATGCGTAACTTCAGATAAATTTGTATTCGTTACGTTCGCTAACAGCCAAATTTGAAAGGAAATTACAATACCTATAATTTAATAGTTATTTTTTCAGATTTTCACATTTTCGGGTTTTCGAAAATATCGAATTTCCAAATTTCCGAAATTACGAATGTATAAATTTACGAATGTACAAATTTACGAATGTACAAATTTACGAATGTACAAATTTACGAATTTACGAATTGCGATCATAACGAATGACCCGAAAAACGAAAAAAAAAAAACCGAATGAAACGAAAACGAAAACTAACGAATTTTTTGGCAGTGCACATGTCTACTAACTACCATTCATATTGGCACGACTTTAAGTCGTGCCGACTTCAAAGTAGTTCCTGCACTACTTTTTTTCTGAAGTCGGATCAAAGTCGGATTCCGTATTAACAGATCGGACTTTGGCATGCGACTTGTACACGACTTGTGCATGAAGGGAAACTCCACGCCAATTTAAAAAAAAATAAAAAAACGGCATGGGTTCCCCCTTCATGAGCATACCGGGCCCATAGGTCTGGTATGGATTTTAAGGGGAACCCCCACGCCGAAAAAACGGTGTGGGGTCCCCCCAAAATCCATACCAGACCCTTATCCGGGCACCAGCCCGGCCGGTCAGGAAAGGAGGTGGGGACGAGCGAGCGCCCCCCCTCTTGAGCCATACCAGGCCGCATGCCCTTAACATGGCACCTTGTCCCATGTTGATGAGGACAAGGGCCCCTTCCCGACAACCCTGGCCGTTGGTTGTCGGGGTCTGCGGGCGGGGGGCTCATCGGAATCTGGGAGCCGCCTTTAATAAGGCGGCCCCCAGATCCCGGCCCCCCCCCACCCTATGTGAATGAGTATGGGGTACATCCCTACCCATTCACCTGGAATAAAAAGTGTAAAAAAAAAAAAAAAACACACTAGACAGGTTTTTAAAGTAATTTATTATTAGGCAGCTCCGGGGGGTCTTCTTCCGACTTTGGGGGTCTTCTTCCGACTCTCCGGCCTCTTCTCCCGCTCTCCGGTGCCTTCGCCGTGCTCTCCGGTTCTTCTCCTGCTCTCCGGTGCTTTCTGTCTTCTGCTGGGCTCCTCTGCTATCTTCTTCCAGCTCTTTTACTAGTGGTGGCCCGGTCTTCTGCAACGATCTCTCCCACTGTAATGCCGTGTGCGACTTATATAGGCATGGGGCGGGGTGACCCCGCCCCATAGGCCGTCACAGTCCCGTGGAATGATGGGACTGTGACGTCCTATGGGGCGAGGTCACCGGGTGACATCACCCGGTGACCAAGCCCCATGCCTATATAAGTCGTTGCGCACCGCGCACACGGCATTACAGCGGGACAGAGCATTGAGTCAACATCGGAGAAAGAGAAGAGGGAAGAAGACGACGCAGAAGACTGGGCCAACGCTAGCAAAAGAGCTGATAGAAGATAGTGGAGGAACCCGGCAGAAGGCAGAAAGCACCGGAGAGTGGGAGGAGAACCGGAGAGCGAGGAGAAGGCAGCCGGAGAGTCGAAAGAGACCCCCGAAGTCGGAAGAAGACCCCCGGGGGTTCCTAATAAATTACTTTAAAAACCTGTCTAGTGTGTTTTTTTTTTTTACACTTTTTATTCCAGGTGAATGGGTAGGGGTACGATGTACCCCATACTCATTTACATAGGGTGGGGGGCTGGGATCTGGGGGCCCCTTATTAAAGGGGGCTCCCAGATTCCGATAACCAACGGCCAGGGTTGTCGGGAAGGGGCCCTTGTCCTCATCAACATGGGGGCAAGGTGCTTTGGGGTGGGGGGGCGCAGGGCCCCCTGCCCCAAAGCACCCACCCATGTTGAGGGCATGCGGCCTGGTACAGCTCAGGTGGGGGGGCGCTCGCTTGTCCCCACCCCCTTTCCTGACCGGCCGGGCTGGTGCTCGGATAAGGGCCTCGTATGGATTTTGGTGGGGACCCCACGCCGTTTTTTCGGCGTGGGGTTCCCCTTAAAATCCATACCAGACCTATGGGCTCATGAAGGGGGAACCCATGCCGGTTTTTTTTTTTTTCAAAAAAATTGGCGTGGAGTTCCCCCTAATTATTGGGGGATCAAAGTTGCGTCCCTGCTCATTGAAGTCGTACTTCAAGTCGTGGGGCAGAGTTAGATCCACAGTCGTATGACTGTCTTGTCAAAATCGTGGCCGCGAATCACGGTAAAATTGCGCGACTTTGAAGTCGCACAAGTGTGAAAGGTGCCTTAAGGTAAAAATACCTGTCATATTTGAAAATATCAAAGCACTAAAGTAAAGATGCTTAAAGACATATTAAGCCCCCAAAAATGTTATATATTGCAACTTACCAATCCCTAAATGTGGTGACAGCACTAGTTTTCACTCTTTCTTTTTTGCCTTTATATTTACATGGTGATCCAGCCAGTAACACACTTCCTGTCTTATGCCACGTACACACGATCATTTTTCCCATCGGGAAAAATGAAATTTTTTCCTTTGGATGAGAAAAACGATCGTCTGTGGGCTTTTTGCCGTTTTTCCCGACGGCAAAAACGGCATTAATCACGACGAGAAAAATTAGAACATGCTCTAATTTTTCTCGTCGTGATTCCTGTCATTTTTTTCTGCGGCAGTGTTTCCCATAGGGAAACACTGCCGCGGAGCCTACACACGGTCGTTTTTCTCGTCAAGAGAAAAAATTACGGGAAAAACGGCCGTGTGTGGGGGAACAAGCCTGTCGTGATTCACGGCGGTGTTTTCACCGCCGTGAATCACGATAGTGTGTATGCGGCATTAGGGTAGCTCCACTCCACTGAAGGAGCAACAGAGACAGCATCATCTGTCAACCTAGGGAGAGGTTAGTGTTGGATGCACTAGCAGGTTTAGATGGACTTGACTAACAAATTAAAGCCAAACTCCACCTAACACTTTTAACACAAGCAGTTACAGGAAGAGTTTTTTTTTTCCCTTTTGGGATAAAGTTTTTACATACAGTAAATGAATAAATGCTGACCATTGTAAGCACCCTAACTGACGGTTTTTGTTTGACAGCTTGAACTGTTATAGGAATTTGAAAAATAACAGACTTATTAGCTGGGTGATCAGATAGATGAAAATATAAAAAAAAAAAAGGCTAAAAAAAATAAAATAAAAGTTATTCAGACACCACATCTACAAATTGGCAACCTGCAATATGATACATTCTTATTTTTGGTTTAACACTATTTTAATAAAAATCAGACTAAGGCCCCTTTCACACGGGCGGACCGTATGTCCGTTTTTCACCCATCCGTTTTCGGATGAAAAACGGACATACATGTATCCCTATGGGACAGCGGATGTCAGCGGATGAACATCCGCTGACACCCGATCTCACCCGTGTCCGCTACGCTCCGTTTTTCAGGATAGAAAAATATCTATTTTTCTATCCGTCTGCGGAGCGGATCGGATGAACACGGACAGACGGTCCGTGTTCATCCGATTCCCCATAGGGGAGAGCGGAGATCTGACAGGGCGGTCCCTGCACAGTGTGCGGGGACCGCCCAGTCATCAGCCGGCTCAGCGGGGATCAACGGAGCGATCCCCGCTGAGCAAGCGGAGGTTCACGGGGCGGATCATGACTGATCCGTCCCGTGTGAAAGGGGCCTAACAATTATTTTTTTAAAATGTTCAAGCTTTTAGCTCACTGTTTGTGAATGTAAACAAAAACATCCAAATTCTGGGTGGCCATGGATAGATATCTCCTCAAGATTAACCGGCAGGGAAATATCTGCCTGTCCATGCAGAAGTCAAATGACAATAACGTAGATGCAGTTCTTTTGAAAAAGCCTGGCGCACTCACCACTCTGAAGGACAGATGGCTCCTAATTCAATATTTAAAACGGGAAGAATTGATTGCTTTTATTAATCTGTCTAACACCAGCTTTGGACATACAGAAACTATTCAGATTATTGCAGTTACTACTGCTGTGATCTATGGGTAATCTGTATAACCAAAGCAATGACGATGGGACATTAGATATCCTGATCTGTTCCTTGTGATTTTGCTTCATCGTAGGGAGGTCTACAAAGAATAGAAGGCTTTTTTTTTTTGTATGTATATATCAGTTGCACAAGAAAATTCAGTTGCACGTTTTACCGTGTTTGACAAGTCAGTTGAAGAGGCCTTACACATTCCCAGCACTGTGAGTAATATGGCAAAAGAACAGCTTTATAGAGAAACGGTAGCAGCTCAGTATCATCCATTAGTAGGGAGAGCACTTTATACATTTACATTAATTGAATAACTTGCATGGAAGCATCTGGATTAGGTGGGGATCAGGGGAGGGCTGGTAGCCTTAGGCCTGGGGGGCAAGTCCAGTCAAGTGGCCCATTGAACCGCCGAATCAGCTCACCATCCATGGCCCACCTGGTTTTTTAATGCAGCCTTACCAGTACTTATAAGTGCAGCCAACTCCAGTGTCCATCAATGAAGCCTGATCACTGGGGCAGGTTACATGGGGTGTATGGTGGGGGAGATGGGGGTCAGCTAGGGGTGTCAGGGTCTCTCACCTCAGCGATCTCAGCTCAGCAGGTCCTTGCACGCCACAGTCTCCTGGGGGGGTAACGCTCCTGATCCTGGGGTCAAATTGCAGCCAGCGCCCAGCCCTGCAGCCCTGCGTCCCGACTCCCTGGCACGCCCTGCCTCTGTCTGCTTCCAAGAATCTGGTCCCAGGGAGTTGTAGTTTCCTCTGTGCTGCTGTGTTTTCCACCCACCAGAAGCTTGAGCGCGGACTACAACTCCCGGAATGCAACAGCTAGTGGTCGGCCGCCATGGCTGTGCCCCCGGCCCGACTTCCTAGACCAGAATAAAAAAGAAAATGGTAGCGGGCAGCGGCTGCCAGCCATTTTGAACATAAGTTAGGGTGGCCTGGGAGGCAATTGCCACCCTGTCCCCTGACCCAGCCCTCAGACAGACAATGGGATTACTGTGCACATAGTTGTGTTTTATATCCCTACTATTGAATGTGGCGGGGAAGTATGCCTTGTCTGCTGGTGGAGTAAAGCTGGCAAAGCTTAGCAACAAACTGCAATATTTCAAAGACTATTTGGCCACTATAGTTCAGTAGTGCCGAGTTTTTTTTTGCTCACAATACAGCATTAAACAGTCCCTATTGCTCTGTTAAATATACCATTAAAAGCAGTTTGTTATACCGGTATTTGCTTGACAAAGGACAAATACCCGTTGCACTTGTAAGCTGATAATTTCCTGTACTGTATACTTATCAGTTACATTGTTCAATTATCTTGGAGGACTACAGAACACCTATCATTTGTGTTATAGAGAAGAGGAGGCTTCTGTAGTATGTCTTGTTTTCTTGATATAGTAGAGTGAGTGAGCGTTATCACCCTTGTCCACAAAAGTGCAACTGTCAAAAGTATAGGGTGATAATAAAAGAAAAGAGCCTAAAAAAGAAACGTATGAAGCTAGGACATACAGTATGAGACTTGTAAAGAAAACAGCAGTGGGTGCCAACTAAGTGCAGGATATAAGAAAATACTTTATTGAAAAAAAACAAGTGGCAGCTCGCAATGTTCTTGAGCATGTCATCCACCCAGTGCGGTTAGCTGTTGAACCTCAGTGTGTCTTTAGAAGCCAGAAAGCAGATGTCGCTGTCAGGAGCTGTGTAGGACACTAGAAACGAAACCAGAAACTCTGGAGCGCATGGACTGCACAAGACTGGAAGTGTCATCACACCTGGAAGAGTCGCAAATTGGAGAGCATGGCTACATGTTTCGGAGCATAACTGCTCCATCGTCACACCTGGAAGGGCCGCAACTTGGGGAGCGTGGCTACATGTTTCAGAGCGCAACTGCTCCACCGTCACACCTGGAAGGGCCGCAACAGGGGGAGCGTGGCTACATGATTCGGACCACAACTGCTCTAAAAAGTTACGCTCCGAAATATGTGGCCACGCTCTCCAAATTGCGGCCCTTCCAGGTGTGATGACACTTCCAGTCTTGTGCAGTCCATGCGCTCCAGAGTTTCTGGTGTCCTACACGGCTCCTGACAGTGGTCTCTGCTTTCTCTCTTTCGAAGACACACTAAGGTTCAACAGCTAACTGCATATTTTTCCTATATACTGCACATAGTTGGCGCCTTCTGCTGTTACCTTTATATATTGCACAAATCACTTCAGTTTCATTGAGAAACTGCCACGGATAATTTTGAATCTTTGGACTTTCTAGTACAGGGATATGCAATTAGCGGACCTCCAGCTGTTGCAGAACTACAAGTCCCATGAGGCATAGCGAGACTCTGACAGCCACAAGCATGACACCCAGAGGCAGAGGCATGATGGGACTTGTAGTTTTGCAACAGCTGGAGGTCCACTAATTGCATATCCCTGTTCTAGTATAATCCCACATCCCATTCACGTGTATGATTATGTTGTAGCTCAGCTGTATCCCTACATACGTTCGACTCGAACATCGGCTGTTCGATCGTTCGCCGAACAACGAACGATTTGGGCCGTTCGCGCCTAATTCGCGGCCCACAATGCACTACGCCATCGCAGTGTCATCCAGGCGCTGTGATTGGCCAAGCATGCACTGTGACCCCGCATGCTTGGCCAATCACAGCGCCGGCAGCGAGGAGAGCAATGATTGGCCACAGGCAGGATGCCTGTGGCCAATTATTGCTGAGGGTGTTTAGTACACGCCCCACACTATAAAAGGCTGCCAGCACGGCGGCCTAGTGTAGTGTGTTCCGGAGCAGGGAAAGAGAAGCATAGGCAGGGACAGTGACATTTTTTTTTCTTGCTTAACCTGGATTCCTTTAGTTTAGGGAAAGAGAAGGATAGGTAGGGAGAGTGTCAGTGTGTTTTACTGTGCTAATCCTTGTTTGTAGGGACAGGGAAGGACAGTGAGGGAAATTCTCCTTGTGCTATACTGTGCTAAAGCATTCATCATCAACCATCTTTAAAAAAACATTTTTTATAGGGACAGAAAACTATAGGTAGGGAGAGTGTCAGTGTGTTTTACTGTGCTAATCCTTGTTTGTAGGGACAGGGAAGGACAGTGAGGGAAATTCTCCTTGTGCTATACTGTGCTAAAGCATTCATCATCAACCATCTTTAAAAAAACATTTTTTATAGGGACAGAAAACTATAGGTAGGGAGAGTGTCAGTGTGTTTTACTGTGCTAATCCTTGTTTGTAGGGACAGGGAAGGACAGTGAGGGAAATTCTCCTTGTGCTATACTGTGCTAAAGCATTCATCATCAACCATCTTTAAAAAAACATTTTTTATAGGGACAGAAAACTATAGGTAGGGAGAGTGTCAGTGTGTTTTACTGTGCTAATCCTTGTTTGTAGGGACAGGGAAGGACAGTGAGGGAAATTCTCCTTGTGCTATACTGTGCTAAAGCATTCATCATCAACCATCTTTAAAAAAACATTTTTTATAGGGACAGAAAACTATAGGTAGGGAGAGTGTCAGTGTGTTTTACTGTGCTAATCCTTGTTTGTAGGGACAGGGAAGGACAGTGAGGGAAATTCTCCTTGTGCTATACTGTGCTAAAGCATTCATCATCAACCATCTTTAAAAAAAAATTTTTTATAGGGACAGAAAACTATAGGTAGGGAGAGTGTCAGTGTGTTTTACTGTGCTAATCCTTGTTTGTAGGGACAGGGAAGGACAGTGAGGGAAATTCTCCTTGTGCTATACTGTGCTAAAGCATTCATCATCAACCATCTTTAAAAAAACATTTTTTATAGGGACAGAAAACTATAGGTAGGGAGAGTGTCAGTGTGTTTTACTGTGCTAATCCTTGTTTGTAGGGACAGGGAAGGACAGTGAGGGAAATTCTCCTTGTGCTATACTGTGCTAAAGCATTCATCATCAACCATCTTTAAAAAAACATTTTTTATAGGGACAGAAAACTATAGGTAGGGAGAGTGTCAGTGTGTTTTACTGTGCAAATCCTTGTTTGTAGGGACAGGGAAGGACAGTGAGGGAAATTCTCCTTGTGTTATACTGTGCTAAAGCATTCATCATCAACCATCTTTAAAAAAACATTTTTTATAGGGACAGAAAACTATAGGTAGGGAGAGTGTCAGTGTGTTTTACTGTGCTAATCCTTGTTTGTAGGGACAGGGAAGGACAGTGAGGGAAATTCTCCTTGTGCTATACTGTGCTAAAGCATTCATCATCAACCATCTTTAAAAAAACATTTTTTATAGGGACAGAAAACTATAGGTAGGGAGAGTGTCAGTGTGTTTTACTGTGCTAATCCTTGTTTGTAGGGACAGGGAAGGACAGTGAGGGAAATTCTCCTTGTGCTATACTGTGCTAAAGCATTCATCATCAACCATCTTTAAAAAAAAAATTTTTATAGGGACAGAAAACTATAGGTAGGGAGAGTGTCAGTGTGTTTTACTGTGCTAATCCTTGTTTGTAGGGACAGGGAAGGACAGTGAGGGAAATTCTCCTTGTGCTATACTGTGCTAAAGCATTCATCATCAACCATCTTTAAAAAAACATTTTTTATAGGGACAGAAAACTATAGGTAGGGAGAGTGTCAGTGTGTTTTACTGTGCTAATCCTTGTTTGTAGGGACAGGGAAGGACAGTGAGGGAAATTCTCCTTGTGCTATACTGTGCTAAAGCATTCATCATCAACCATCTTTAAAAAAACATTTTTTATAGGGACAGAAAACTATAGGTAGGGAGAGTGTCAGTGTGTTTTACTGTGCTAATCCTTGTTTGTAGGGACAGGGAAGGACAGTGAGGGAAATTCTCCTTGTGTTATACTGTGCTAAAGCATTCATCATCAACCATCTTTAAAAAAACATTTTTTATAGGGACAGAAAACTATAGGTAGGGAGAGTGTCAGTGTGTTTTACTGTGCTAATCCTTGTTTGTAGGGACAGGGAAGGACAGTGAGGGAAATTCTCCTTGTGCTATACTGTGCTAAAGCATTCATCATCAACCATCTTTAAAAAAACATTTTTTATAGGGACAGAAAACTATAGGTAGGGAGAGTGTCAGTGTGTTTTACTGTGCTAATCCTTGTTTGTAGGGACAGGGAAGGACAGTGAGGGAAATTCTCCTTGTGCTATACTGTGCTAAAGCATTCATCATCAACCATCTTTAAAAAAACATTTTTTATAGGGACAGAAAACTATAGGTAGGGAGAGTGTCAGTGTGTTTTACTGTGCTAATCCTTGTTTGTAGGGACAGGGAAGGACAGTGAGGGAAATTCTCCTTGTGTTATACTGTGCTAAAGCATTCATCATCAACCATCTTTAAAAAAACATTTTTTATAGGGACAGAAAACTATAGGTAGGGAGAGTGTCAGTGTGTTTTACTGTGCTAATCCTTGTTTGTAGGGACAGGGAAGGACAGTGAGGGAAATTCTCCTTGTGCTATACTGTGCTAAAGCATTCATCATCAACCATCTTTAAAAAAACATTTTTTATAGGGACAGAAAACTATAGGTAGGGAGAGTGTCAGTGTGTTTTACTGTGCTAATCCTTGTTTGTAGGGACAGGGAAGGACAGTGAGGGAAATTCTCCTTGTGCTATACTGTGCTAAAGCATTCATCATCAACCATCTTTAAAAAAAAAAAATTTATAGGGACAGAAAACTATAGGTAGGGAGAGTGTCAGTGTGTTTTACTGTGCTAATCCTTGTTTGTAGGGACAGGGAAGGACAGTGAGGGAAATTCTCCTTGTGCTATACTGTGCTAAAGCATTCATCATCAACCATCTTTAAAAAAACATTTTTTATAGGGACAGAAAACTATAGGTAGGGAGAGTGTCAGTGTGTTTTACTGTGCTAATCCTTGTTTGTAGGGACAGGGAAGGACAGTGAGGGAAATTCTCCTTGTGCTATACTGTGCTAAAGCATTCATCATCAACCATCTTTAAAAAAACATTTTTTATAGGGACAGAAAACTATAGGTAGGGAGAGTGTCAGTGTGTTTTACTGTGCTAATCCTTGTTTGTAGGGACAGGGAAGGACAGTGAGGGAAATTCTCCTTGTGTTATACTGTGCTAAAGCATTCATCATCAACCATCTTTAAAAAAACATTTTTTATAGGGACAGAAAACTATAGGTAGGGAGAGTGTCAGTGTGTTTTACTGTGCTAATCCTTGTTTGTAGGGACAGGGAAGGACAGTGAGGGAAATTCTCCTTGTGCTATACTGTGCTAAAGCATTCATCATCAACCATCTTTAAAAAAACATTTTTTATAGGGACAGAAAACTATAGGTAGGGAGAGTGTCAGTGTGTTTTACTGTGCTAATCCTTGTTTGTAGGGACAGGGAAGGACAGTGAGGGAAATTCTCCTTGTGCTATACTGTGCTAAAGCATTCATCATCAACCATCTTTAAAAAAACATTTTTTATAGGGACAGAAAACTATAGGTAGGGAGAGTGTCAGTGTGTTTTACTGTGCTAATCCTTGTTTGTAGGGACAGGGAAGGACAGTGAGGGAAATTCTCCTTGTGCTATACTGTGCTAAAGCATTCCTCATCAACCATCTTTGAAATCCTTGTTTTTTGGACAGTCAGGGAAATTGTCATTGTGCTATTCTGTGCGAAAGCAATCATCCTCAACCATATTTAGAAATCCTTAAGTAAAGGGACAGAGAAGGACACCTGAAGGTAGCCCTTATTGCTTTTTTCCCATCTCCCTGCAGGCCATCCATTAGAATGTCTGGAAGGCAAACAAGGAGAGGCAGACAGTCAGGAGGCAATAAAAGAGGGCAAGCAGGCTCTGTGTCTGGGGGCAACAGTGCTGGTCGTGGACGCGGTGCATTGTCATCAGCACATGGCCATGGGACACGCTTGTCCTTCTTTTCGGCAGCTGGACATGTTGAGCCACATCATGCCGAAGACTTGGTAGAGTGGATGACCAAGCCCTCCTCCTCATCCTCTCTCACCCAGGCTCAGGGTACTGGCAAAGCAGCTGCCAAAGCGTCCTCTTCCCTGGTATCAATGTCAGACTCATCATCAGTCACTCCTTCCCTAGACCCACCATGTCCTCCTCCTGAGGAGTCCCCCGAACTGTTTGAGCACAGTGTTGGGTACATGCTCCAGGAGGATGCCCAGCGTTTCGAAGGGTCTGATGATGAAACCCAGCTACAGGAAGGCAGTAGCGTGAGAGCAGACAGAGGGCATGCTCAAGAAGGACACCAATCTGGCAGTCATGTTCCAGCAGCTGCAGCATACTGCCAGATTGGCTCCAGTGATGAGGAGGGAAGGGATGATGAGGTCACTGACTCCACGTGGGTGCCTAATAGGAGAGAGGAGGAGGAGGAGGATGAGGAGGAGGCACATCTCCAACGAGGCAGGATGCCCTTTGGTGGCCAGCGTAAGGGCAGTACACCGACGGAATCACACCGCAGAGCTCCGCCTGTGCAGGGCGCTGCCTCTGCCCGTCATTCAAAAAGTTCTTTGGTGTGGGCCTTTTTTGAGGCTAGTGCATCAGTTCGCACAGCTGCTGTTTGCAACATATGTCTCAAGCGTATATCGCGTGGCCAAAACATCAGCCGCTTGGGTACCACATGCCTGACCAGACATATGTTGACCTGCCATGCAGCTCGTTGGCAAGCCTACCTCAAAGACCCACACCAAAGAACAAAGCGGACCTCTCCTTGCACCGCATCAGCTGGGATCTCCAACCCCACTATAACTTCAGTCCTCTCTGAAACATGCACTGAGAGGAATGAAGGTGTAGAATTAGGTGTGTCACAGCCAAGTACTTGCGGCCACTCTGCTAGCAGTACACGGACGTCCGATTCTAGCAGGCAAATTTCCCTGCCCCAGCTGCTGGACCGTCGAAAGAAGTTCACTCCCAGCCATCCACATGCCCAGCGGTTGAATGCTAGCTTGGCTAAATTGCTAGCGCTTCAACTGCTGCCTTTTCAGTTGGTAGACTCGGCCCCCTTCCGTGAGTTTGTGCAATGTGCGGTTCCTCAGTGGCAGGTTCCCAAACGCCACTTTTTCTCACGGAAGGCTATTCCGGCTCTCTACCGGCATGTGGAAGGCAATGTCTTGGCCTCGCTGGACAGGGCGGTCAGCGGTAAGGTGCATATTACCGCTGACTCATGGTCCAGCAGGCATGGACAGGGACGTTACCTTTCTTTCACGGCCCATTGGGTCACTCTTTTGGAAGCTGGGAAGGATGCAGGACAAGGTGCAGTAGTGTTGGAGGTTGTTCCACCGCCACGCCTCCAAAATGCTACTACTGGTTGTGACACACCTCTCTCCTCCACCCCTCCTCTTCTTCTTCCTCCATGGCCTCTTTCTGTGGTTTGTCCTCGGAACCAGCGGTGCTCCGTAGCCGTTCAAGGGGCTACGCAAGTACGCAGGCAAAAAGATGCCATGCCGTGCTTGCGCTGGTGTGTTTGGGGGACAGAAGCCACACTGGGGCAGAGGTCCTGTCTGCTCTGCAGGGCCAGGCCGAGAGGTGGTTGACGCCACGCCAGCTTAAGCCAGGAATGGTGGTTTGCGACAATGGCACCAACCTCCTCTCCGCCCTCCGACAGGGACAACTGACCCATGTGCCCTGTGTGGCTCATGTCCTTAACCTGGTGGTGCAGCGGTTCTTGGGCAGGTACCCGGGCTTACAGGATGTCCTGAGGCAGGCCAGGAAAGTCTGTGTGCATTTCCGCAGATCTTATAATGCCAGTGCTCGCCTGGCTGAGCTGCAAAAGGAGTTGAACCTGCCCAAGAGCCGCCTTATATGTGACATGCCCACCAGGTGGAACTCAACGTTGGCCATGCTGCAGCGGCTGCACACGCAGCAGAGGGCCATCAATGAGTACCTGTGCAACTACGGCACCAGGACAGGGTCAGGGGAGCTTGGTTTTTTTTCTCCACGCCAGTGGGGCATGATCAGGGATGCATGCACTGTCCTGGCACCATTTGAGGAGGCCACGAGGATGGTGAGCAGTGACAGTGCATGCATCAGTGACACTGTACCTCTTGTCCACCTGTTGGAGCACACGCTGCGTGGAATAATGGACAGGGCACTTGAGGCAGAACAGAGGCAGGAAGAGGAGGACTTCCTTGCCTCTCAAGGCCCCCTTTACCCAGACAGTGTTCCTTCTGTCCCACCCATCGCACAGGAAGAGGAGGAGGAGGAGGAGGAGGAGGATTGTGTCAGCATGGAGGTGGAGGCTGGCACTCAGCATCATCAGCAGCAGTCTTTTAGGGATGATTTACAGTCCCAAGAAACCAGTGGACTTGTACGTGGCTGGGAGGAGGTGGCTGCGGATCATGTCGTCCTTAGTGACCCAGAGGACTCCGGACCGAATGCCTCAGCTAACCTACGCTGCATGGCCTCCCTGATCCTGCAAAGTCTGCGGAAGGATCCTCGTATTCTTCGGATCAAGGAGAGGGACCATTACTGGCTGGCCACTCTCCTTGATCCACGGTACAAGGGTAAGGTTGCGGACCTTATGTTACCGTCGCAGAGGGAGCAGAGGATGAGACAACTGCGGGAGGCCTTGCAGAAAGGTCTGTGCAACGCGTTCCCAGAGACTGGGAGGTTACAAACTCCTGGTCCTGGACAACGAGTTGCTGAGGCTTCGGCCAGTCAAAGAAGGAGCTGTGGGGAAGGTGGCCGTCTGACCGATGCGTTCAGACAATTCTTTAGTCCGCAGCCCCAAAGTATGATCGGTTCCAGCAACCATCGCCAGCGTCTGATAAACATGGTGCAGGAATATCTAGGGGCAAGGTCAGACTTGGACACCTTCCCCACCGAAAATCCTCTGGCTTACTGGGTCTTGAGGATGGATCACTGGCCAGAGCTTGCACAGTATGCAATTGAGCTACTGGCCTGTCCTGCATCCAGCGTTCTTTCGGAACGCACATTCAGTGCTGCTGGAGGATTTGTCACGGATCACAGGGTGCGCCTGTCCACCGACTCGGTTGATCGACTGACTTTCATCAAGATGAACCAGTCTTGGATCACCACCAGCTACCACACACCTGATGCTGATATAACAGACTAATTGATTTTAACATGTCACATCCCTTCAAGACTGATGCTGATGCTGAGTGCCTGTGCTGTTATGTTGACTGGCTATCCTCCTCCTCCGAGTCCTCAATGATACGATTGATGATGATAGCTTGGAAGATCATTTTTGTTTATGGGTGCCGCCACCAGTGGCTAAGGCCCAATTTTTCAGCCCCTGTTTAACAGGGGCGTGTAATTACAATTTTTGAAGCAATACTTTGCAACAGGGCTCATTGCTGTGCTCCAAGTACAGTATCTGTGAGGGGTTGCAGTGTTGTGCCACCAGTGCCTAAGGCCCAATTTTTCAGCCCCTGTTCAACAGGGGCATGTAATTACAATTCTTGATCTAATAATTCACAGCAGGGCCCATTGCTGCACCCACCAAGAGTAACTCTGAGGGCTTACAGTGTTGTGGCAACGCCACCACCACCACCACGAAAGGCCCAATTTTTCAGCCCCTGTTCAAAAGGGGCATGTAATTACAATTCTTGATCTAATAATTCACAGCAGGGCCCATTCCTGCACCCACCAAGAGTAACTCTGAGGGCTTACAGTGTTGTGGCAACACCACCACCACCACCACGAAAGGCCCAATTTTTCAGCCCCTGTTCAACAGGGGCATGCAATTACAATTCTTGATCTAATAATTCACAGCAGGGCCCATTGCTGCACCCACCAAGAGTAACTGTCAGGGCTTACAGTGTTGTGGCACCAGCACCACCATCAAAGGCCCAATTTTTACTACCACTGTTCAACAATTATATGTAATTACAATTCCTGATATAATAGTTGACAGCAGGGCGTTCCAGCACCAACCAAGAGTAACTGTGAGTGCTTACAGTGTTGTGCCAACACCAACAACTAAGGGGCCTATTTCTGCAGAGTATATACGGCAGGTCCCTACTTTCAAACATCCAACTTACAAACGACTCCTACTTGCAAACGCAAGAAGACAACAGGAAGTGAGAGGAAATCTACCCCTAGGAAGGAAAATTCTCTCCTGTAAGAATTAATATGGGAGAAAGGTGTCTCCTCTGTACTGATGCTTTATCACCAATCCTTGTTTCAAGAAAAACACCACATTTCAAAAACAGTTGTCATTGGGACGGAAAGTGAGGTGAAATGTTCTGAACAGGGGCACAGACAGCAAAACAAATGTTACAGGGGTGATAACCCTTACCTATGTTTTCCAAAAAGTTTAAAAATAGATTTTTGGGCTGGAGCTACACTTAAACAATGTACCTGTTCAAAATTACAAACAGATTCTACATAAGAACAAACCTACAGTCCCTGTCTTGTATGCACCGCCTGTATACGGCTGTTCAGAGTATATAGGGCCTTTTTTATTTTGTGTGCGGTGTTCCCCTTAATATCCATACAAGACCCAAAGGGGCTGGTAATGGGCTGGGGTAGGGGGGGGGGGGTCATGGGGTAGCTATGCCATTTTTCTTAAAGATTTTCATCCATATTACCGGGACCAGACATTACATTAAAGCCGCAAGCAGTTTTAAATGGCTTTTTTTTCCTTTAGAAGTGTCATTTTGTGCAGGGACAGTTCTAAACACGGGAAACACGTGGCACTTCACAGGCATACTTTAGACACCCCCCAGGTACGATATTTAAAGAAATATTTGACTTTTTTTTTTTCACTTTATGCATCATTAAAATGACTGCTCCCGAAAAACGACCGTTTTTAAAACTTCTTTTTGCATTGATACATGTCCCCTGGTACAGAACCCGGGTTCCCAAACCCTTTTTAGGACAATAACATGCATAATAGTCGTTATAATTAGCACTTTAGAATTCGAACGTTCGCATCCATTGTATTTAATAGGGTTCTAATGTTCGTACGAACTTTCGGTCCGTTCGCGGGTTCTGGTGCGAACCGAACCCGGGGGTGTTCGGCTCATCACTAATCCCTACCTGCATTATCGATTACTCCTTGTGTTCCATGCAAGACTGGTAAGCTGCAATACATTAGTTTTTTGTTTTTGAGTTTAGATATGCCTTATATGAGCACTGGAACAAAATGACCCAGTGTATACAGTGTAATACACTACAAACCAATATACAATATATAGTATGTGATAGTTGATGTTCCAAATGTATGCCTGCTTATGGCATAGCTTTTATGCACAGTCCTTTGTCTCTAACCATCTCCTGTACCATACCCGCAGCCTCTGACATCTTGACATCTCCTGTACCATGCCCACAGCCTCTGACATCTCCTGTACTATGCTCACAGCCTCTGACCATCTCCTGTACCATGCCCACGGCCTCTGACCATCTCCTGTACCATGCCCACAGCCTCTGACCATCTCCTGTACAATGCCCACAGCCCTAGACCACCTCCTGTACCATGCTCGCAGCCTCTAACCATCTCTTGTCTTATATCATGTCTGCAGTCTCTGAGGGAGTCTGGAGAGGAGTCAAGAATGGGAGCACCGCAGGGATGGGGGTCATGGGAAAAGTCAGACGTGTGGACTGTCGAGAGGAGCATATAGGAAAACCAGAGCCTCCAAGCTGGAGACAACTGACTGAGCCCTGCAAGGTGCACCTGAGAGGAGGTCAGTGACAGCGCCACCAGGCCAGTCTGAGGGGGGGGGGGTCACTGATGTAAGGGGGGAGTGAATACAATAATGTAAGGGGGCACTGATATAAAGATTTTCCCCTATAGCAGTATCCCACCCACCCCCCCTTATTTTAGTGTATTCTTTCTGCGGAAGGTGGTCTCTGCCCCCCCCCCCCCACATTCCCAGGTGTCCCCCTTGATGATTGCTCCACTTTTACTACTTTTAACTGAAATTTGATGTTTTATATATACACAGTATATATATATATATATATATATATATATATATATATATATATATATCCCTAGTCCTATGTGCTTTTGTATTTGTCCTATATATATATATATATATATATATATAGATAGATAATACGCTCTTCAAATGTGCTTTAAAATGTATGGTTTTCCCTTTTAGGAACAAGAAAATAATGACGTTATGCTGTTGGGCTGGTATAACGCTACGGGCTGGTATTAAATTATTTCCAGGGCTGGTTTTTATTCCCAGTCCGGCCCTGGTGAACTGGCTGCATTAAGAGTCAGTCACAATCTCCTGTCATGCAAATTGGATGCAGGGGGAAGCCAACATCCAATTCGCATAAGTGTGAACCGAGCCTTAATGTCACAAGAAACCTGGATATCAGCTTTAATGCAACAGACATGTTTGCCTGTCATTGTAGTGGCCGAGCGTCCGCAGCTCTTTGCACACCTGTCCTTCCAGACACAGGAATCTGCAGATTAATGACGCTGGAATTTGAAGGATATCCATTAGTCTGCAGTAATGGACCCTTATGGTAGAAATAAAAGTTCATCTCACAGGTGGTTGAGGTTACATCACTATAGTCTTGTGCATGTCCTTGGCAGAATACAGAGATAGGCATTGCCCCAGCTTTCCCTTCTAAACTGGTTTATGAAGCATGTTTAAAGGAAGCTATGCAAGAAAAAGACAAAGAGCCATAGAGAAGGAGTGCACCCAGGATTATAACATAAATATAGGTGCGCTGTCCCTTTAAAACATATCATTCAAAATGACACAAAAAAAAATACTATTTCTTTAAATTATATATCACAAAGCTTGAAACACGTAAAGATTCTATAGCAATCCAAGTGCCCAAACTGAATAGTCATCTATTATTAAAACAGTCCTAGGCCACTGAACCACAAGTGCCAGCAGGATCCTGATGCAAATCCCTTTCACACTGAGGAGTTTTTCAAGTGCTTTTGCGTTAAAAAAAAAAAAAGCACCTGAAAAGCTCAGGAAAAATGCTTCCCTTTAAAATCAATGAATGTGTTCACACAATGGGGCAGTGCACTAAGTGCACTTTTTTTGGAGCAAGTTTGCGGAGCTAAAAAAAAATAAAAAAAAAGCCCAAGAAAAACGCTTCTCTCTATTGAAATAAATGGGAACCGCCTCACAAATGCTCCCACCAAGTGCTTTTGGTGCAGTTTTTGAGTCACTTTAAAAACCACAGAGCAATCGCTGCAAAAGCACAGCAAAAACACTTTATTAATATGCGTTTTACTGGCAGTTTTGAAGTGAACCAGTGTGAAAGTGCCCTAAATGGAAAGTGTACCTATATTTAGAATATAATTTTCTTTGCATTTGCGCTGCACTTCAGAGTGCAGTGCCCCTTTTCACTTTTGGTTGTTATCGTGTGGATACATCACAAATGGGTATTCATTTTAGCACACTGAGCTCAGGAAGCACGATCTATATTTACAACCGACTAACGCAATACCGCATCTTTACCAGAGGTAATTACTGCATTTGTAGTTTTTAACACAAGTGCTGTATTTTTAAATGTAATAAATTGACACTTCGCAAATCGCATGCAATATTTTGTAAAAAAAAAAAAAAAAAAACAGAAAGAAAAACAAATATCGCATGCGATAAACATAAATGTGTGTATGTTATAAAGTGTGGCGCTATTGAAAAGCGGCCGAACACCAAAATCAGACAAGATATTAAAGTGTGTATATGTTATAAAGGGATTTGCATCAGGATCTGCTGGCACTTGTGGTTCACCTTTGTGGCATAGGACTGTTTTAATAAATGAACTTTTACCTTTTGGATGTGCCATCCAGAGCTTCTCTACTATTTTTGGGTTGGCTATTCTGCATCTACTGCTGGCCATAAACGTATAGATTTTTGTTAGAGAATTTTCTTAAGAACGTTTGTTTGATTTTCTGAATCGTTAGTGGGATCAAATCACTGCTCGTTTTCAACCACAGGGATGGGAAAATTTGAGGGAGAATATAAAAATGTTCACATTGTCGGAAAGTGTATGTGGTTTTTGTTCAGAAATCCCATTAATTTTAAATTCAAATGTTAAAAGCAAGTGAAATTTTCGAATGAAATGTACAGTTTTGGTACGAATATTCTCGTCCAAAAGCTATACGTGTATGGCCAGCATAAGCATCTAATCCTTTGGAATGAACTTGTTTTCTTTATCAATAAATTTGTGGTTGCGAGACATTTGTTTCCCACCTTTTTTATGATATTGCTATTTACATCCTGTAGTATGCGGACATGAGGGCAGGAAATCCTTATTTTCCTTTTCTGGCTAATACTCATTTTAGTATAAATTTCCCACTCTGCTGTCCTGAAGGAAGTCTAGTTATGGAACAGTGTAAGTGAATAATAAGGTGGAAACTTGTGTGCTGTGCAGGTGGTCCTACTAGGGGTCAACAGGCAGCGTTGACCCATAGTATGTAGACATGAGGATTGGCTCAGAAAGGAAATTTACAGTAAGTATAAGAAAACCAATTTTCTGAAAGCAGAGACCTTGTCAAATAAAATGGTGGCTGTTGCAATTGTTTATGTCACACAAAAACTGCACTATTGTTTTATCAAATCTATATTTTCAGTAAACAAATTAAAAAAAAAAATTACTCAAATTACTTATAGTGCACATAAACAAAATATAACGTGCACTTTTTGGATGAAAAATAATAGATAAGGGTGCATTGATTAAATAAAATATTGAATTTGTTAAGCCTCAAATTCACGCCCATGAAATGGCAGAAAACACCAAATGATCCTTATAAGCCCCTTGTATGATAGAATGCTATAGGTTCTTTTCACAAAGATATCAGAACTCTATTAGAGTTAAACTTGTTGAAGCAAATGGAGCACAGACTGTGCATGATTAGCTTCTTAACCAGGCAGAGCAACTAGAGATTGACAGCTCTAAACCAGGAAGTGCTGCACTTTTTCCTGGAGAATATCAGCCGAACATCTGATGGGGAAAGGAAGGGATGCACATTTCTGAGCAAGTAGTAGTGATCACTTCAACTAGAATCACTTCTTTTTAGAAAATCAGCAGCAAAAAGCGTAAACAATGCGTTAGCAGCCAGGAGTTTGTTTACAAGCCAATGCTGCTGCTGATATTGTACATAAAGGGTTAACTCCACCTTTTGCACCAGGTTACATTTTATACTCATATTTAGGATGTTACATATAACATGGTGCAAATGGTATCCCACACATCCCCATTGGCACTTCATCCAGCTTCTCCAACTAAAAGCCTGTACACCTTGGTAAGGAAAGGGAGCTGGAGGAGTCTGCAGGGGCCTGGCTATGCACCTGCGATCCACTAATGAAGGATCCAATGTAGAAAAATATTTGCTCAATTTTTTCATCAAACATATGCACATGTATTATTTTTCTAAAAGGTAGACTTAAAGTGGACGTAAAGTCTGCTGTATTTTTTCTTTTCAAGGCCCCCCAGGTGGGTTATGCCATAATGTACTAGTATGCACAGCATTTTAGTACATTATGGCAGACTTACCTGTCATAAGGCGTCCTCTCAGCACAGCGCTGGAACAGTTCAGTCGGGCCCCCAGCCCTTCCATCTTCGCCCCGGTCTTCCTTCCGGGTCCCATGCCTTCGGTCACTTGAAAGGCCAGGCCCTGATGACACCACTCTCGCACATGCGCACAGGAGTCACATCATCGTGGCACAGATTGGGGGTCGTAAATGTTCGCTGAGCTGCGCATGTGCGGCTCAGTGAACATGACAGCTAAGAGGCAGAAGAATGCAATAGGGTCTCTTCTGTCATAAATAACCTGCCTCTCAGCCATTTGAAGAAAAAAAGTTTACTACCTCTTTAAGCCAGCCATAGATAGTTTGAATCTTGGCCAGTTCAGCAGGGAGCGACTGAGATTCGAACCATCTATGGGCAGGCTGAATGTACTCAAGTTGATCCATCAATCGACTTGGGTACAATCAGCATATCCGATTTTTCCACATGCAATTAGTGCCAGTGGCTATAGCAATAAACACTGTGGGGGTTGTTTTACTAAAACTGGAGAGTGCAAAATCTGGTACACCTCTGCATAGAAACCAATCAGCTTCCAGGTTTTTTTTTTTTTTTTTTTTTTGTCAAAGCTTAACTGAACAAGCTGAAGTTAGAAGCTGATTGGCTACAATTCACAACTGCACCAGATTTTGCACTCTTTTTGGCTTCTGTGGTTGCAGGAAAGAAAATAACACCAACTAGGGCCTGTGATGAATTAAAAATGTTGCCATTACAAAAAAAAAAAAAAAAAAAAAAAAATGTAATCTGGCAGAAAGGCACTCAGCTCCTAACTTCCTGTGTGGGTTGACAACACATAAGATTGCCCTGCCCTTGATTCCTGCTCCCCTCCAGAACATAGGGATTAATTGTCCTGTAGTCCAAAATAAGTAAGAGGGCCAATTAGGCTCCAAACATAGGAAGAGTAAACAGGACACAACACAGCTGTGATTTTCTATCAAGGTCAATATGTATTTTTATGCACTTCTCAGATATAAATAAAAACCCTTTTGAAATGTATATAATAGAGCAAAAATGAGAAAATAAGACAAGCTCATTAGGGTTGACATACACTTTAACCACTTGAGACCCGCGCTATAGACAAGACGTCTATGGACGTCCTCCTGTTTCTCTCTCCCCCCTGCACGCCGCCGAGGGCGCACGGCGGGGCACAGCTGTGCCCACCGTGGTCACGTGATGCCGATGCGCGTGCCTGGCGGCCGCGATGTCCGCCAGGCACCCGCGATCGGCTGTGACAGAGGCAGGACGTGGATCTCTGTGTGTAAACACAGAGATCCATGTCCTGTCAGGGAGAGAGGAGACCGATGCTGTGTCCCTTGTACATAGGGACATAGATCGGTCACCTCCCCCTGTCAGTCCCCTCCTCCCACACAGTAAGAATCACAAATAGGGAACATAGTTAACTCCTTCCTCGCCCCCTAGTGTTAACCCCTTCCCTGCCAGTCACATTTATACAGTAATCAGTGCATATTTATAGCAGTGTTCGCTGTATAAATGTGAATGGTCCCAAAATAGTGTCAAAAGTGTCCGATATGTCCGCCGCAATATTGCAGGCCTGACAAAAATCGCAGATCGCCGCCATTACTAGTAAAAAAAAAAAAAAAAAATTATAATAAAAATGTCATAATTCTATCCCCTATTTTGTAGGCGCTATAACTTTTTCGCAAACCAATCACTATACGCTTATTGCATTTTTTTTTACCAAAAAAATATAGAAGAATACGTATCGGCCTAAACTGAGAAAAAAAAAAAAGTTTTTTTTTAAAAAATTGGGATATTATTATTATAGCAAAAAGTAAAAAAATTGTGTTTTTTTTCAAAATTTTCTGTCTTTTTTTGTTTATAGCGCAAAAAATTAAAACCGCAGAGGTGATCAAATACCACCAAAAGAAAGCTCTATTTGTGGGGAAAAAATGATAAAAATATCATTTGGGTACAGCGTTGTATGACCGCGCAATTGTCATTCAAAGTGTGTCAGCGCTGAAAGCTGAAAATTGTTCTGGGCACGAAAAGGGGTTTAGTGCCCAGTTGTCAAGTGGTTAAGATCAGAGAAAGAAATTGGGCTGAATTGAAAACAAAAATATTTTTATCTTGAGAGGGTTTTTATTTTTTACAAGCTGGTTTCTTCGTGGCTTCACTTTGAAGAAAAAACATTAAAGTGACCTTGTCACATTATAATTTTTTTTTCATCCAAACACATACCTGTAAAGAAGAGGGTACACTTACCTTTTTTGCCCCCACACTACTCCTTTGTAGCGAATTGTCCAACGGCAAAACTGACACTTCCATGTGTGTCTATCCCCATTATCCCCCACAGCTTTCACTGCTTCCTTCCTCTGACCATCACACTGTCATTACTATATCTTATTTAGAGTTATGTGTTTGAATTTAAAAAAAAATTACTACATGATATGGTCTCTTTAACCACTTAAGCCCCGGACCATTTGGTAGCTAGAGGACCAGAGGTGATTTCAGAATTTTGCACTGCGCTGCTTTAACCGTAAATTGTGCGGGCATGCAATGTTGTACCCAAATGAAATTTGCGTCCTTTTCTTCCCACAAATAGAGCTTTCTTTTAATGGTATTTGATTGCCTCTGCGATTTTAATTTTTTGCGATATAAACGGAAATAGACCGAAAATTTTGAAAAAAAATGATATTTTCTACTTTTTGTTATAAGAAAAATCGATTAAACTCAATTTTAGTCATACATTTAGGCCAAAATGTATTCAGCCACATGTCTTTAGTAAAAAAAATGTCAATAAGCGTATATTTATTGGTTTGCGCAAAAGTTATAGCGTCTACAAACTAGGGTACATTTTCTGGAATTTACACAGCTTTTAGTTTATGACTGCCTATCTCATTTCTTGAGGTGCTAAAAGGGCAGTACAAAACCCCCCCAAATGACCCCATTTTGGAAAGTAGACATCCCAAGGAAATTGCTGAGAGGCATGTTGAGCCCATTGAATATTTTATTTTTTTGTCTCAAGTGATTGAATAATGACAAAAAAAAAAATTACAAAAAGTTGTCACTTAATGATATATTGCTCACACATGCCATGGTTATATGTGGAATTGCACCCCAAAATACATTTTGCTGCTTCTCCTGAGTACGGGGATACCACATGTGTGGGACTTTTTAGGAGCCTAGCCGCGTACGGGACCCCGAAAACCAAGCACCGCCTTCAGGATTTCTAGGCACAAATTTTTGATTTCACTCCTCACTACCTATCACAGTTTTGAAGGCCATAAAATGCCAAAATAGCACAAAACCCCCCCCCCCAAATGACCCCATTTTGGAAAGTAGACACCCCAAGCTATTTGCTGAGAGGCATGGTGAGTATTTTACAGCTCTCATTTGTTTTTGAAAATGAAGAAAGAAAATATATATTATTTTTTTTTCAATTTTCAAAACTTTGTGACAAAAAGCGAGATCTGCAAAATACACACAATACCTCTCAGCAAATAGCTTGGGGTGTCTACTTTCCAAGATGGGGTCATTTGGGGGGGGGGGGTTTGTGCCATCTGGGCATTCCATGGCCTCCGAAACTGTGATAGGCAGTGAGAAGTGAAATCAAAAATTTACACCCTTAGAAAGCCTGAAGGCGGTGCTTGGTTTTGGGGTCCCGTACGCGGCTAGGCTCCCAAAAAAGTCTCACACATGTGGTATCCCCGTACTCAGGAGAAGCAGCAGAATGTATTTTGGGGTGTAATTCCACATATGCCCATGGCATGTTTGAGCAATATATCATTTAGTGACAACTTTGTGCAAAAAAATAAATAAAAATGTATTGTCTTTTTTCCGCAACTTGTGTCAACATATAAAATATTCCATGGACTCGACATGCCTCTCAGTATATAGCTTGGGGTGTCTACTTTCCAAAATGGGGTCATTTGGGGGGGGGTTTTGAACTGTTCTGGCATTTTATACACAACATTAGGAAGCTTACATCCACTCTAACCACTTGAAGACAAAGCCCTTTTTGACACTTTGTTTACATGAAAACATATTTTTTTTTTGCAAGAAAATTATGTTGCACCCCCAAACATTATATATATTTTTAAAGCAAACGCCCTACAGATTAAAATGGTGGGTGTTGCATTTTTTTTTTTCTACACAGTATTTGCGCAGCGATTTTTCAAACGCATTTTTTAGGGAAAAAATACACTTTTTTAAATTTTAATGCACTAAAACACACTATATTACCCAAATGTTTGATGAAACAAAAAAGATGATCTTAGGCCGAGTACATAGATACCAAACATGACATGCTTTAAAATTTCGCACAAACGCGCATTGGCGACAAACTACATACATTTTTAAAAGCCTTTAAGAGCCTTTACAGGTTACCCCGTTAGATTTACAGAGGAGGTCTACTGCTAAAATTACTGCCCTCGATACCTCACATGCATGGTGCAATTGCTGTTTACATATGACGCCAGACCGACGCTTGCGTTCACCATTGGGCAAGAGCAGGGCAGGACAGGGGTGCTTTTTTTTTTATTATTAATTTTGCTTTTTTATTTTATTTTTAAATTGTTCCTTCCATATTTTATTTTTTTATCATCATTTTTATTGTTATCTCAGGGAATGTAAATATCCCCTATGATAGCAATAGGTAGTGACAGGTACTCTTTTTTGAAAAAACTGGGGTCTAGACCCTAGATCTTTCCTCTGCCCTCAAAGCATCTGACCACACCAAGATCGGTGTGATAAAATGCTTTCCCAATTTCCCAATGGCGCTTTTTATATCCGGGGGGGGGGGGCATTCCCTCCCACTGCTTGTAAAAGCAGTCCAGAGACTAATTAGCCACTAGGATTGCTTTTACATGAAAGCCGGCCGCTGGCTGAAAAGAATGATACCAAGATGATACCTAAACCCGCAGGCATCATTCTAGTATAAACATTCAAAGTCCAGCAACATACCAGTACGTTGCTGGTCTTTGTTGGACATGTATTGTAATCTTTTTTTTTCATGCAGCCAGTTGGCTGAACGAAAAAAGAGATTGATCGGTGGGTATGCCCACCATTAGAATACCGCCCTTCATCCACCCACTTCTAATGATGGGCATACATGCACCATTTATATATGCCGGAGCATGGGGGCATCCTCCCGCAAAAAAGTTATGCCGCACACACATGGTCGGACTTTTCCACGGGCAAGCCTCCGTCGGAATTTCGACCGTATGTACGCGGCATTAGGAGCAAAATCGCTCCTCCGCCCCTGCTGCCCCAATGCTTCGGCATATATGCTTTTTTTTTTTAACTGTGGTGGTGAAATCACCTCCTACAGCACTGGAGTCGCAGGGATCAGGCCTGTCTCTGCGAACGCTGCAGTTATGTTTGTTGTGTTTTGTAAGTGACAGTGATCGATCGATACTGCACTTGGGTGGCCTGGGCTGGACGGAGGGGCAAAACGCAGGTGCTAGCAGGTATCTGGGCTGATCCCGCTAACACTGCGTTCTTGGGAACCCTAAACTGCTGGGGACGCTAGTATAGATCTGATCAGATATTGATCTGATCAGATACTATACCACTAAGGGGGGTGTATGCTTCACGCGTGGGTGTTAGCGCTACTGGCACTAACCTGACGCTGCCTGGGGTGTGACGCAGACCCTCTCTGATGCTAAAACCTAATTGATATCACCCGCCGGGCGATCAGGGGGTTAAACCTTTATTGGGTTATATATACGGCGGGTGCCCTGACACTATAAAAAGCAAACTAACTAACCAGCGTCACCCGTAACACTTATATGGTGATCACTGGTGAAAGGGTTAACTAGGGGCAATTAGGGGGTTAAAACCTTTATTAGATAATATATGGGGGTACCTGACGCTATAAAAACCTGCGGCGAACCTAAAAAAAATTACTGGCTACCGATCTGCATCACCGACGCTAAGACAGCGATCAGAAAAATGATCGCTTAGCGACAGTGGTGATAGGGGGTGAAAGGGTTACCTGGGGGGCGATCAAGGGGGTTAACCCTTTATTCGATAATTTATGGGGGTACCTGACGCTATAAAAACCTGCGGCGAACCTAAAAAAAATTACTGGCTACCGATCTGCATCACCGACGCTAAGACAGCGATCAGAAAAATTATCGCTTAGCGACGGCGGTGCTAGGGGGTGAAAGGGTTATCTGGGGGTTAAACCTTTATTAGGGGGGGGGGTTAGGGGGCTACACTGGACCTAAAACTAAATGTAGTGACACTTTTACAGTCACAAATGTCACGGATTGCAGTGATCAGTAAATAAATGGCCACTGCAATCAGTGACACTGTGACTGGGGGGTGATCTGGGGGGGGGGGGGGCGATTTGTGTGCCTATGTGTCCTGGTGTCAAGTGTAGTGTTAGTGTACTGACCTGTGTGTCTTCTCTTGTACGGCGCTCGGTATATGTGAGCGCCGCATGAGAGATGACATCACTTCCTCCTGCTTCCTCTGCCTGTGTAAACATTACACAGCAGAGGGAGCATTTCCATTCGCCAGGAGCGATCGCGGGGGGGGGGGGGGGGGGTGGCCGGAATTGAATGGCCGCCCCCTCATGTTGGATCGCTCCCCAACGAATACCGACCGATCGGACCCCCCAACTGTACAAAGGCAATCACGTACACTGTACGTGATTGTGCCTGTCGGTGCCATTCTGCCAACGTACATATACAGTGAGCGGTCGTTAAGTGGTTAAAGTGGACAATTCTGCAATAAAGCTCATATCCATGTAACACAGAAAGCTTTTTAAAATTATGAAAACTGACACATTGAATACTGTGCCTTTTTTTTTTTTGGAACTTGATAGACATTGCTTCTTTGGACACCAGCCAGACTCTTCATAAACAAAACTCAGTGCTGGGAGGTCAGTCCTAGATGAAGCTAGACAAATGGATTTTTAGCCTTTTACTGGGACTTGTTTGCTGCAAAGGAATCTCAATACTTCAACAGCCCAACGGTCCATGACATGTCTTTAATCAATGTGAGCAGCCCAACCAGCCATGTTAAAAGGTGTTGAGAAATTCTGAGGAAAACAACAATATGTCCTTCCAGTGTCACATCACATAGTCTGTGTGTAGAGCATGCCCCGATTCATAGCTTTCCCTGTCATTTTTTTCGTCTCAGCTTTGGCTTTTTCACAGGTCGTAAATAGGGATTATCAATCAGGGTTTCTTCACCACCTTTCAGTGAGCTGTGCTGAAGAACTGATGAATTTTCCTTTTCTTCTCCAGGATCATCCTATTAAAGACAGAATTTTTTATTTTATTTTTAAATGATCAATTTAGCAAATCAACACAATTTGAAAATTGCATTTCACAAAAAGAGAAAGGAAGAAAAATATAGGGGGCTATTTACGAAAGGCAAATCCACTTTGCACTACAAGTGCAAAACTACAAGTGCACTTGAAATTGCACTGAAAGTGCACTTGGAAGTGCAGTCGCTGTAAATCTGAGGGGTAGATCTGAAATGAGGGAAAACTCTGCTGATTTTATTATCCAATCATGTGTAAACTAAAATGCTGTTTTTTAAATTTTCCTTGCATGTCCCCCTCGGATCTACAGCGACTGCAATTCCAAGTGCACTTTCAGTGCAATTTCAAGTGCACTTTGCACTTGTAGTGCAAAGTGGATTTGCCTTTAGTAAATAACCCCCAATATCTTTTACTTTTTGCTATAGTAAATATCCGAATTTAAAAAAACAAAAACAAATGTTTTCCTCAGTTTAGGCCAATATGTATTCTATATATTTTAGGTAAAAAAAATAAAAATCGCAATAAGCAATACAATAAGGTTGGTTTGCACAAAAGTTATAGCGTCTACAAAATATGGCGAAAGATTTATGGCAGTTTTTTTACTAGTAATGGTGGTATTTTGCGGTATTGCGACGGACAGGTCGGACACTTTTGATACATTTTTGGGACCATTGACATTTACAGAGCGATCAGTGCTATAAATATGCACTTATTACTATGTAAATGTCACTGGCAGGGAAGGGGTTAACACTAGGTGGCGATCAAGGGGTTACCTGTGTTCCCTATTGTGTGTTCTAACTGTCGGGGGAAGGGGACTCACTATAGGAGATGACAGATCGTGCTTTCTACTTTGTAGAAAGACACGATCTGTCCTTCTCTCCTCAGACAGCATGTGGATTTGTGTGTTTACACACAAAAAACTTTTGTGCTCCCTCTCGTGCACGCAAATCGGGTTCCCCGCCGTGCAGGGGGCGTGCTCGCGTGCCCTCTGGTGGCTCTATTTGTACGGGACCTTGCCCAGGCGAGCCATTCTGCGCAGTATATCTCCGTGAGCCGGTCGGGAACCGGTTAACACACACACACATTAAAATCTGCACTTTTGGCTATAGCACATTATATATTTTCTGAATGCAGAGGCCCTGTAAAATAAAGAGATGTAGGATATTAGAGCTGCACGACTAATCGTTAACAAATCAAAATTCTACCCCCCTCCCAAACTTAAAACAGCATTTCAGCATTTCCCGATTCTATTGAACAAGTGCAGAGTTCTCTGCTCACTTCTGACAGCTGACAAAAAATTTATAAAAAAATACAGGCAGCCTGCCAAATTTATGTCAACATCAGAGAGAACTTAAAAACAAAGTAACATTTCTTTCTTAGATCAAAGGACTGAACTTCAGTATGCAAATGAGGTCAGTTTAACCACTAAAAGACTAAACCTTTTTCTGACAATTGTTGCTTCCAAGTTAAAATCAGTATCTTTTGCTAGAAAATCACTTAGAACCCCTCCAAACACACACACACACACACACACACACACACACACACACACACAATATATATATATATATATATATATATATATATATATATATATATATATTATGTGTATATAAAATTTTAGCAGAGACCCTAGAGAATAAAATGGCGGTTGTTGCAATATTTTATGTTACACTGTATTTGCGCAACGGTCTTTCAAACGCAATTTTTATTTATTTTTTTAAATACACTTTAATGAATTAAAAAATAAATAAAATAAACAGTAACAAGCCCAATTTTTTTGTATAATGTGAAAGATGTTACGCCACGAGAATCATGATCTTTATTTTAAGCAGAATCATGCAGCTCTACTGTATACCAAATCTATATTTTCAGGAAAAAAAATATGCTAAAATTTTAGTACACACCAGCACAATTTAATCACCCAATTGTTTGTTCAAAATAAAACATGAGGTAGTGTTGAGTAAATAGTTAACCAATTTGTCAAGCCTCGAAAATGCGTACAAAAGGCTGAAAAATTATGGAATTCAAAATGATCAATGAGCGACGCTTTAAATGCCTTTACAGCTCATCAGATTCGAGTTTTACCATAAATAAGGGACCTAGAATTATTGCTCTCATTCTGGCATGTGCAATGATATACAACATGTGTGGTGCAATAGTTTACATACACATGTGCACATACACACACACACACACACACACACACACGGGGGTTGATTTACTAAAGGCAAATCCACTCTGCACTACAAGTGCACTTGGAAGTGCAGTTGCTGTAGATCCAAAGGGGACCTGGAAGGAAAATAAAAAAACTGCATTTTAGCTTACACATCATTGGATAATAAAATCAGCAGAGCTTCCCCTAATTTCAGATCTTCCCCTCAGATCTACAGTGATCTACAGCGACTGCAGTTCCAAGTGCACTTGTAGTGCAGGGTGGATTTGCCTTTAGTAAATCAACCCCATACATTTGCATTCTCATTTGTGTGTGTTTTCATTCAACACAATTTTTTTGGCACTTGCCTTATTTGCTATTACAAGGGAGCCAACAAGCCCCATATGCGACAGCTTTGGACAAGTGACAGATGCTCCTTAACCACTTAAGGACCGCCCGCCGTCGTTTTACATCAGTTGTTTAAAGAGGAGTACCGTTGTTATGGCAGCAGCTAGCTGCCATAACCCCGGTATCCTCTTCAAGAGTGGACGGTTCTCTTTCAGATAAAAGTGGTCTCCGCAGGAGGTTCACCCTGAGATCACTTTTAAAACGGGGGTGGTAGAGAGCCCCCCGCCACGCTCCGATTGTCTCCGCCGCTTACCGTCAGTAGCGGCGGAGACAAATCGGGTCCTCTTCCCTCACAGGCTGGATGCAGAGTAAGGGAAAGATGGCCCCCACACGGCTCCATTAAATTGGAGGGCGGAGGTGACATCAAGACGTCACTTCCGCCCTCCAGTCTTAAAAGGGTAATTGTTTATTTTTTTTGAAAATAATAAATAAAGACATTTGATCCCAGATCTCACATTTAAGAGGTCCTTTATTTTTTTTCTATTACAAGGGATGTTTACATTCCTTGTAATAGGAATAAAAGTGACCCAAATTTTATTTGTTTTAGAAGACAGTGTAAAAATAAAAAAAGGAAAATAAATTAGAAAAATAGGATTTTTGTACTCCCCGTAAAATCCTTTTCTCTGAAGTCCATGGACGGACACAGCTCCTTTAGTCTTGACAAGTGGGTTATGTTCCCTCTATTAGGAGAGGACTAGGCAGACATGTTAGATATACAAAAACATGTAATTATACCAAAGCTGAACAGCCCCGCCCAGGGGGCGGTCCCTCTGGTCATAATCCCTCACCCTGCACTCAGCAGCTCGGTTCATCAAAAAGCAGTACAAACTCAAACAGGAGGGGTGGGTGCTGTGACTGTTCATGGACTACAGAGAAAAGGATTTTGCAGTGAGTACTATTTTCTCTTTCGTCCATGGATGAACACAGCTCCTTTAGTCTTGACAAGTGGGACGTCCCCAAGCAGTGTCAAAAAAACGAGGGGTGGGAACAGCAAGCAAACAAACTTCACCCCAAACAAAACAGAGCTCAACGGAGGAGTTGCAACCTTAAACAGCCGCCTGCAAAACCTTGTGGCCGATGCAAGCATCCGCATGCACGTCAACCTTGTAAAATTTAGTGAAGGTGTAAACGGACGACCAGGTCACCGCCTTACACACCTGTGAGACAGACGCTTGATGTCGAAAAGCCCAGGAGGCACCAAATCGCCCTGGTCGAATGCGCCGTGACAGTAAAGGGAGGCACCCACCCTTTAAGGGCATAAGCCTGAATTACAATCTGTCTGATTCACTGAGAAATGGTGGCCGACGAGACCCGCCAGGCCTTTCTTTGGACCAGTCACCGACACAAACAGCGAGTCTGACCCCTGAAACGGAGCCGTAGCAGACAGATACACCTGCAAAGCACGTACCACGTCTAAGAAATGTAACGCAACCTCTTTGGGATGCGACGGCCGAGGACACAAGGATGGAAGTACAATGTCCTCATTCAGATGAAAAGCCGAAACCACCTTCGGAAGAAACAAAGGCTGCGGCCGTAGCACCGCTTTATCCTTATGGAGGATCAAGTAGGGGGACTTGCAAGACAAGGCCGCCAACTCAGAAACCCTCCTGACAGATGTAATGGAGAGTGTCAAAAGAGGTATTCCCTGATGTTCTCAAAAGGGAGGTTTCTGAAGTACCAAGAGCACCAGATTCAAATCCCACGGAGGTAGTGGTGGTCGAACCGGAGGAGCCACATGTCGGACCCCTCGCACAAACGTACTCACCAGTGAATGAGCCACCAGGGGTCGTTGAAAGAAAACAGCCAAGGCTGAAATTTGCCCCTTAATGGTGCTTAAGCCAAGTTTCTGATCCACTCCACGCTGTAGATACAGCAGGATCCTGGAAACCGAATATGAAGGTGGACGCCACTCCATCTCCTCACACAGAGATGTATGCTTTCCACGTGCGATGGTAGATCTTCCGAGAAGATGACTTCCGTGCCCTCAGCATAGTGGAAATTACTGAATCCGACAGGCTTTGGTCCCTTAGTACCTGGCTTTCAATAGCCATGCCGTTAAAGCCAGCGACTGTAAAGCAGGATGAAGCATGGGACCTTGCGACAGAAGGTCCTCCCGCATCGGCAGTCGCCAAGGGGCATCCGCCACCAGGGGCACCAGGTTGGCATACCAGGGACGCCGAGGCCAATCTGGGGCAATTAGGATTACCGGAATCCCCTCGGTCTCCACACTGCGGAGCAGACGAGGAAGAAGTTTCAGCATTGTCCGACTGGATCCTGACTGGATGCCCCTGTAGCCTCTGTGACCATGTGGAGAGGCACTGCCTGATCGCCCGAAGTTCCAGTACATTAAATCGGCAGGCGGGATTCTTCCTGTGTCTAGCGACCTGGTGTCGACTGGACCCCTCAAACACCCCCCAACCGGTCAGGCTGGCGTCCGTCGTGATCACCGTCCAGTGAAAGGGAAGGAACGACTTTCCGGACTGAAGGGCCGGAGATGTCAGCCACCAGACCAGGGAAGTCCTGACTAGTTGGCTCACCCGGATTTGACAATCCAGGGACAACGGAGACTTGTCCCACTTTGACAGGATCTCCTTCTGCAAGACTCGAGTGTGGAATTTAGCATACGGTACCGCCTCGAAGGAGGACACCATGAGACCCAGGACTCGCATGCAAAAGCGCAGCGACGACCACCTGCGGGATGCCAACAGCTTCACCACCACCTGAAAAGCCTGCAATTTTTCTAAAGGGAGAAAAACCTTCGCCTCCGAGGAGTCCAGGATCAAGCCCAGGTATTCCAGGCGCTGAGTCGGCACCAACACCGACTTCTGAGTCTGAAGGAGGACGTCCAGGTAGCCCACGATAGCGATACTTCGCTGTCTCAGCAAGGCCAGAATCGAGGCGAGCACCTTGGTGCCGATGCCAGGCCAAAAGGGAGAGCCACAAATTGATAGTGATCGTCCCCGACTGCAAAACGCAGAAATCTCCGATACATATGGGGACATGCAAGTATGCATCCTTGATGTCCAAGGACGCTAGAAAATCCCCCGGATGGAGTGCAGTGACCACAGAGCGAACTGATTCCATCCTGAACCTTCGCACCTTTACAAAGGTGTTGAGGGCCTTGAGATCCAGGATTGTACGGACCCTGTCCTTCTTTGGGACTGCAAACAGATTGGATTAAAATCTGTTTGTTGGACAAGAAAGAAATTCTATCTTGTACCCTGATGAAACCACTTCGCAAACCAACTGGTCGGAAAGCAGGGAGGTCCACCGAGCTGCAAACTCACAAAGGCGACCCCCCACCCAAGAGTCGGGCGGGGGCAAACCTTCATGCAGTAGTAGATTTGTTTGTGGGCTTGTTTGGCTTGCGAACCCAGGGACGCTTTTGTCCCTCAGCTGGCCCCTTGTCGGCCTGGGAATGCTTACCTGCGGGCCCGGACTGATGAAAAAAACGCTTCTGAGCGGAAAAGGAGGGCCTAGGCCTGCAGCGTGGCTCCTTACCTTTTCTTGATTGTGGGAGCAGTGTGCTCTTACCCCCAGTGACATCCTTAATAATGTCATCCGGCGAGGCTAGCCTTCCACCCCGGAAAGGCAAATCAGCCAGAGCCTTCTTGGAAGTCTAGTCCACGGACCAGCATTTTAGCGAAATCAGGCGATGCAGTACCACAGCAGATACTGAGGCTCTAGAAAGCAGGGGATCTGTGTCCAGGACTGCATCGCAGACATATTTGAGGCCAACTGGTCAGCCATTTCTATGCAGACCAGGGAAACCTGTTGTCTTTCCCAATTCCTGGTGCAAAATTTTAGCCCATTCTGTAAGTGTCTGACACCAGAGCCGCAGCCAAAACTGGCCGTAATGCAGATCCCAGCATGGTAAACATGGACCGGGCCACCGCCTCGGACCTCCTATCCGCAGAGTCCTTAAATGCAGGGGTCCCCTCAACCAGAATAGTGGTTACTTTGTTTAACCGGGATACTGGGGGGTCCACAACCGGGGGAGATGCCCATTTTTTCAGAAGGCTCTCCTCAAAAGGGTAACGGACCGCGATGCGTTTTGGGACCGAAAAGGTCCTCTGCAGTCGTTCCCATGCCTTGTCTATAAACGTATCAAAATAAGTTACATAAGGAAACACCTTAGTAGTGCAGGTCGGCTTGTGGGACCCAAAAGGGGCCGACACCTCAGCAGATGTCCAAGCCGCATCCTCCAGTTTGAGGGTTTCCCGCACTGCAGTGATAAGTGCTCCAACAAGCGCCTTGTCCTGCGCTGACCCGGACACGCAGTCTTCTTCACTGTCCGAATGGTCCTGGTCTGCATACTCTGACTCTTCAGAACAGGGGTCCTGTTTCACAGACAGGCCCGAGTCAGAGCTTTCCCCAAAAGATGGTGGGGGGAGGGGGCATTTTTTACCCCCCTTGCGCCCGCACACCGCTTCCACCCTGGCAACAAATAATTCCAGGACTGCCAAAAAGCGTCCACAGGTACCGCAGGTAACTTATCATAATGTGAAAAATACCCTACCGGTCTATACGTTGGTTAAACTATGATTCTCTGTGAACCATCGCACAGGCACATCTTCATATCAAAAGGAGGACCTTACAAAGATGCTCAATGTCTCCACATTCCACTATCTATTCATACTGCCCATAGAAGTGGCCAGCCAGTATGCTTCAAAAGCTTGCATTACAATCTACTTAGTTAGGCCAATAAATTATATCAACCTAAATCTAAACTACTGCTTTTGTTAAAGGCTAACACTCTGCTACCACTATCAAATTTAGGACTCCAAAAACAACCCTGTACTGGTGAGAATCCTCTACATTGAAGCATACATTCATCATACATATCTCTGCTCTACATGCTGAATTTAGGTAACTATCTTTATAATTAAAACCAAAACAGAAAAGATAAATTCAAGAAAGCTACAAATAAGATTCTTAAATAAAATACCGTGTGTAAATGCATAGAGAGGTTTTCTGTATCAGTCTGGTCATCTTGTTCAGAAGAATCGGTCTCTTCTACTTGCTGCAGCTCTAATTCTGATGGGAGAAGGGCATTCAAATATGGGATGGACAAAGGGTGAGCAGCAATCACTGGTGAGGAAGGAAATGTGATAATGAAGGTTATCTCCTTGAAAGCAGAGAAGCAGCGAGCAAGGAAAATAAATAAAAAGCAATTATATAAAAATAAAAAAACACATAGGGCTGGTTGGCTTACACATCACATTAAATAAATTGCTGTCTTACGTGGGAAAATGCTGGTGTCATCCTTGAAAAGACTCTGGGTTTCACCAGTCTTCGCCATGAATCGCGTTAGTGCTCTTTCCACATCTCTACGTTGAGATGCTGCCTTCTCTCGAAGGACCTGGTAATCTCCCACTGGTTCTCTGCAGGTCTGCAGTAAGAGTAAGAGAAATAGACTGTAAAACTGTAAACTTTTCTTCTGTCTCCCCATTGGCAGTCTCCCTTCAATTGAACTGCCTCCAACAGTGCACCCTGCAACAGCATCCCTAATCCTGACACCTCAATGAAAACCCACAAGCCCCCTTTCCCCTGTAGATTGACCCTGCTTCCCGTGTGTCCCTGTGGTAAAACGTTGGTCACTGTATATAGTGTGAATTGGCCCTAAAGAACTTTTGAAAGAGAAGTGGTGTTGCCTCCTAGATGTGTTGTCTGGTAAAAGGTGTAAAAATCATAAAACAGCAGACAGAATTACAAATTCTTTGGCAGATAAGACAGTTCACACCTGTATTTCAAGTTTTTATTTAGAGTTCACCCTAGAGCTCATCTTTAAAGAAAAAGTACAGCCAAAGCTTGTGGATCATAGGAGTGCTGATTGTTCTGCACTCCTGTGACTTGTTTTCTGCAGACAATGGGCGGAAGCATTGGCTGACGTCACAGAGCCAATCCAGGCTCGTGAAAGTTCGCAACCTTATGGTCAGGATCCTCCTACATGCCTGGAACGGCACTAGGCTCAGCCCCTCAGCGGCTCCGGCTGCTCCCGCCCCCTCCAAAGCCCAGCCCTTCAGTGAGCGCGGGGGGACAAAACAGAAAAGAAGAAAGTCACATACTTTTTTATTTTTAAGTAATTTTTCACATCTCTCCCAGAAAGCACAAAACATTACCAATAGGTATATATTCTATTTTGTTATACAATTAAACACACTAACACATCCCATATTTAACATAGGCATATTTTATTCTTCTTTTTCTACTGTTCAATGTTTTTAAGTTTATTAAAGCAGAGGTCCACACAAAAAGTGAACCTCCGCTTTTCGGAACCCTCCCACCCTCCGGTGTCACATTTGGCACCTTTCAGGGGAAGGGGGGTGCAGATACCTGTATAATACAGGTATTTGCACCCACTTCCGGGGAGAGACTCCCACGGGAGTCACTCCACTTCCCGTCCCCCCCGCTGCCTTCTGGGAAACACACTGGTCCCAGGAAACAGCGGGGACCACTGGGAACGCGCTGCACTACTCGCGCATGCGCAGTAGGGAATCGGGCAGTGAAGCCGCAATGCTTCACATCCTGATTCCCTCACCGAGGATGGCAGCGGGGACAGCCGAGAGACTAGCGATTGCTCGGCTTTGGCTGCCGACATCGCGGGCACCCTGGACAGGTAAGTGTCCATTTATTAAAAGTCAGCAGCTGCAGTATTTGTAGCTGCTGGCTTTTAATATTTTTTTTCGCGGGACCTCCGCTTTAATACTTTTCTATTCTGGAATTATATCTACAGTCTCGTTTGTTCTCCCATGAGCATCCAAATGGCTTGACTTGCTCTTATCTAACAGGCTAACCTGATCCTATTAGTCACACCAAACTCACTGCTTGATCCTCTTCACCCCGCATACTCACAATTGAAACCCCAAAAAAGTGGCTCATTACATCCTCAAAGCGAAACCTGACCTAAAAAAACTTTTCTTTTTGTTTCTGATAACCATCACCTGGCAGTGCCAAACTATAAGCTTTAGGGACTGATTCAATGGTGCCTTATATTCTGTTTCCATCGTTCTTGTACTTTTCTCTACCTACACAACAACTCTTGGCACACTTATCTATTTCTATGCCATTCATTACCATCCGTATGCAGACAACACCCAAAACCTCTAGTTTACCCTCATCTCCCCTTAGATGACCACACATACATTACAAAATGACTGAACAATCTCAATCATATTTAGATTTACCTAAATTAAATAAAGAATAAGTGTTACTTATGCTCCTACCGGTGTCTTGATGTAAGTGTGGGGATCCGGAAATTCTGGGAGGTGACCTGGAATGTGTGCAGGATGTGGCTTGTTCTGCCCTGCACTTAAAGCTTTTGGGGCAACAGGATGATTTGTCACAGGGGCTGCAAGGAAAAACTATGCATGAGCAACTGATTATACAGAACTTTTTTTTAGTTTAGGATAAAGTGGCGAGTGGTCAGACTTCCTGTCATATTTAGAATTGTCTGCATCACCTTTAGGGAGATTTATCCACTCTAATGCCGCGTACACACGACCGTTTTTCACGTCGTTAAAAATGCAATTTTTTAAATTGGTCATTAAAAACGATCGTGTGTATGCTTCAGAGCATTTTTAACAACGTGAAAAACGGCCTAAAAAAAAAAAAAAAAAAAAAAAAAAAAAAAAGAGAACCTGCTCTATTTTTTCACGTCTTTTTTTTTTTAACGTCTTGAAAAACGGCCGTGTGTATGCTTTTACGAGGGGGAAAAAAATGCGCATGCTCAGAATCAAGTATGAGACGGGAGCGCTCGTTCTGGTAAAACTAGCGTTCGTAATGGAGATAGCACATTTGTCACGCTGTAACGGACTGAAAAGCACGAGGCTGAAAAGCACAAATCGTCGCTCAACAAACTTTACTAACATGAAGGGTGGCGCCATCCGAAGGGAACTTCCCCTTTATAGTGCCGTCATACGTGTTGTACGTCACTGGGCTTTGCTCAAGCGTTTTTTTTTTAATGAACGTGTGTATGCAAGACAGACTTGAGAGGAAACAAGAAAAATCACGTCGAGAAAAACGTCCGTGTGTGCGCGGCATAATTGTCCTGGTGGCCAATGCCACCAGAAATTAAAGCAAAAAAAAAACGCACAACATTTTGAGTTGTCAACAGAACAGCAAGAATGGAGAAATCTTTAATGGAGTACTTTTGTCAGTTGTGACAAGGGTATTTCTCTCTCTTTCTGTTGCATCTCCAGGACAGGGAGTCCAGGATTTTTTTTTCAATTGGGGCAGACTGCACAAAAATAGACTGACAGAGGTAGAGGCTTTAACCTTTCCTTATTCCATCCAAAAATAAAGCGAAAATATTGACTATACATACACTTGCATTTTTCTTCACCTGATCAACACAGGTCTCCACACGGGTACATAAAAAAAACTATTGTTTACTATGTACCCCATTCACACAGCAATACAATGGAGGGGTGTGGAAAAAAAACAGCATGTCTCCTAACCAGAAATCACCCAAAGACTCCATTGGTCAATGCAGTAAATTTTATTTATTGTTTTCAAAAAGAAAAAAAGGAAGTGCCTTGTATAGGAAGTAATGCAAGGCATCCCCCACCCCAAAGCCCTAAAGTGTTGCACGTTTCCCAATCAGGATTCTTCAGAAGACTGCTTGTGGTTCTTTGGGAGCCGATTAAAAACACAAACATGTAAATATTGCAAACATTTCAACTATTCTCAAAGTCATTATGAATGTTGGTGGAAATATAAAGATCGTTTAATCCCAATACAAATGACGACAGCAGCACTGCCGCAGATTTTTACAAGCAACCTAACAGAATACTGTAATTCTTCAAATGTTATTTATATTTTTGTTGAAAAAATGCCCCAAGAAACATTTAAGTTTTAAAATGAAAACTTACAAGACAATAAAATAGGATTTTTATAACAGCTTACCTGTAAAATCCTTTTCTTGGAGTACATCACGGGACACAGAGCGGCATAGTCATTACTATGTGGGTTATATAGTTTACCTTCAGGTGCTGGCACTGGCAACTTCCAAACCGGAAGTACCCTCCCCTATATAAGCCCCTCCCATCCGGGAGCACCTCAGTTTTGTAGCAAAGCAATAAGTGTCCCCAAAAGAGGGGTGGGAGCTCTGTGTCCCGTGATGTACTCCAAAAAAAGGATTTTACAGGTAAGCCGTTATAAAAATCCTATTTTCTTTCTCGTACATCACGGGACACAGAGCGGCATAGTCATTACTATGTGGGACGTCCCAAAGCAATGCCCAATGAGGGGGGGGGGATACACCATACATAAGCTGAGCGCTATCAGGCATGAGGATCTTTTGCGGCCTGCAACACACTGCGCCCAAAGGCGACATCCTCCTGACTTCTAACGTCCACCTGGTAGAACCTAGTAAACGTGTGTACTGAAGACCATGTTGCGGCCTTACAGATTTGAGCCAGGGAGGCCTGGTGATGCACTGCCCATGAAGTTCCAACTGCTCTCGTGGAGTGCGCCCTAACTTTGAACGGAGGCAGTCTCCTTCTCAAGCCATAGGCTTGCATAATGACCTGTCGAATCCACTTGGCTAAAGTAGATTTTGACGCTGCCTGACCCTTTTTGGGGCCTTCCGGCAGAATAAACAAAGTATCCGTTCTGCGAATCTGAGCAGTGGCTTTTAGATAAGCTTTAACTGCTCTTACTACATCCAAAGAATGTAATAACTTTTCCTCTACCGAACTAGGTTTGAGGAAAAAGGATGGAAGAACCACATCTTGGTTCAAATGAAACCTTGATACCACCTTAGGAAGAAAGGCTGGATGAGGACGTAACACTACTCTGTCCTTATGGATAACCAGATATGGCTCTTTACAGGACATAGCGGCTAATTCCGACACTCTTTTAGCCGAACAAATGGCTACTAGAAAAATCAATTTCCTGGTGAGAAGAACCAAGGAAATGTGCTGTAATGGTTCAAATGGTTGCTTCTGTAGAACCGACAGAACCAGGTTTAAGTCCCATGGACATATGGGAATATTAACCGGAGGGCTAATACGCATCACTCCTTGTATAAAGGCTTTGACTAGTGAATGCGAAGCCAAGGGCCTTTGAAAAAATATTGACAAGGCCGAAATCTGACCCTTGATAGTACTCAAGGCAAGCTTCCTATCTACAGCCCACTGTAGGAAGTCCAGAATCCTACCTATTACGTACTTACGTGGATGCCATTTCTTGGCCTCACACCAGGCGATGTACGCCTTCCAGATTCTATAGTAGATCTGCCTGGATACCGGCTTCCTGGCATTGATCATGGTAGCTACCACAGGATTAGAGAGACCTCTCTTTTTTAGAATGTGGGCTTCAATAGCCAGGCCGTCAAACCTAGGGCTAGTAAGGAAGGGTGGTATATCGGTCCTTGCGAAAGCAGGTCCGGACGATGTGGGAGGGTCCAAGGACTCCCCACAGACATTTTTACAATCTCCGCGTACCATGCTCTTTGGGGCCACGCTGGAGCCACCAGAATCACTGGTTTCTTTTCTACCCTGATTCTGCGGAGTAATCGAGGTAACAATTGTGGCGGTGGAAATGCATATATCAGCTTGAACTGATCCCAAGGAAACACTAGGGCATCCGAGCCGCAAGCTAGGGGATCCCTTGTCCGAGAGACAAACCTGTCCACCTTTGCGTTGAATCTGGATGCTAGCAGATCTACATCCGGTGTTCCCCACCGCTGACATATTGTCCGGAAAACCTCGGGGTGAATGGACCATTCCCCTGGGCATAATTGTTGGCGACTTAGAAAGTCCGCCTTCCAATTCTCCACTCCTGGAATGAATACTGCGGATATGGCTGGGACATATCTTTCTGCCCATTTCAGGATGCAATTCACTTCCCTCTGGGCTGCACGACTCCTGGTGCCACCCTGATGATTGATATATGCCACTGCCGTGGCATTGTCTGATTGAATTCTGACAGGGGCCCCTTGGAGTTTGGATGTCCATGCTACTAGGGCATACCGGGCTGCTCGTATCTGTAAGAGATTGATGGGCAGGGCCTTTTCTGCATCCGACCACCTGCCCTGGAGAGACCATTGCTCCAGTTCTGCTCCCCAGCCTATAAGGCTGGCATCTGTAGTGACCACCTTCCAAGAAATCGGACTGAAGGATTTCCCTTTTTCCAGATTCTGGGGAACCAACCACCAACGGAGGCTCTTGCGCACGGAAGGGGACAAGGACATTGGTAAGTCTAGGGCCTGAACTTTTTTGTTCCAGGCTGATAGTATGGCCCTTTGCAAATTCCTTGAATGGAATTGACCGTAGGGTACTGCTTCGAATGATGCCACCATTTTTCCCAGCAGCCTCATGCACAGGCGTATGGATGGCTGTCTTTTTGTACCCACTAGGTGGATCAAATCTCTCAAAGACGACACCTTTTCTTGAGGCAAGAAAATTTTTCTCTGGTCTGAATCCAGCCTTAGCCCCAAGTATTCCAGACTTTTGACTGGTTTTAGGGCTGACTTGTCTCGGTTGATAATCCAACCGTGAGATTCCAGATACTCGATTGTCTCGTGAACAACCACTTCTAGTTTTTCCACTGAGTGGTCTATCAGCAACAAGTCGTCTAGATATGCCATTATCGTTACACCTCGTGTTCTTAGATTGGCCAATAATGGGGCCAGAATTTTTGTGAACACTCGTGGTGCTGTGGCCAGACCGAAGGGTAAGGCTCTGAACTGAAAATGGCGCCCTTCTACTGCAAAGCGTAGAAATTTTTGGTGGACTGGAAAGATGGGAATGTGCAAATAAGCATCTTTGATGTCGATCGAGGCTAACCATTCCTCCCCTTGTAGGGCAGTGGCCACCGATCGGATCGACTCCATCCGGAAAGTCCTGATATGTAGGAATTTGTTTAGCCCTTTTAGATTTAATATGGGCCTCACGTCCCCGTTTGGCTTCGGGACTGTAAAGAGGTTTGAGTAAAACCCGAACCCCCATTCTTCCAGGGGAACCTCCATAATTACTCCTTGGAGCAATAGTTGTTCTAGTGCCAACAGGAGGGATCCTCTCTTCCGGGGATCCCTTGGCATGTTTGACCTTATAAAATGGGAAGGAGGGGAGTCTTTTAACTCCAATTTGTATCCCAGACTTACTGCGGAGAGCACCCATCTGTCTCTGATCGTGTCCCGCCAGGTCTCTGCGAACAACTGAAGTCTTCCCCCCACCCGATTGAGTGGGGGCAACCCTTCATGCATTTGACTTTGGGGGAGGTTTTGTACCTCTCCTGACCCAGGGTTTCTTGTTACCCTGCGATTGTCCCTGATTTTTACCCCCGGGATTTGACCGAGGAGGCCGTCGGAACTGTTTCACAGCCGATGTCCTAGGGACTGGAGAAGCAGGCCTCTTAAAAGAGGGACCTCTAACTCTGTTTTTAACCGGCAAGAGTGTACTTTTACCGCTGGAAATTTTCTGGATATATTTGTCCAGGTCTTCCCCGAATAAGCGTTCACCATGAAATGGGAAGCTGACCAGCAATTTTTTACAGGGAGCTTCAGCAGACCAGTTTCTGAGCCATAGAAGCCTGCGCATATGTACTACAGACAGCGTAAGGCGGGAGGCCTGATGGATTGAATCCTTTATAGCGTCAACCGCAAAGCATAAGGCTCTAGGTAGATCAGCTAGGGCAAGAGCCTGCTGATCTGGCAAGTCCCTTAAGACCTGTTTCAACTGATCCTTCACTGCTTGGCAGACCCCAATAGCTGCCACTGCTGGTTGTGTCACCAAGCCTGCTGTGGAGAAAGCAGATTTTAATAAGGACTCCAATTTTTTATCTATTGGGTCCTTGAACATTTGGACATTATCTACTGGACATGTCAGTGATTTATTCACACAAGAGATGGCTGCGTCCACTGTAGGGACCCTCCATTTTTTGATGAACTTATCCTCCATGGGATAGACCACCGGAAATCTCTTGGGGGGGGGGAGTAAATATTTTATCAGGATGTTCCCAATCCTGGTAAATGAGCCCTTCCAGTAAAGGATGGATTGGAAAGGAACAAACAGTCTGGGGAGCTTTTAGCGACCCCAACGAGGAGACAGAAGTGGATGATGGCTCCGCAAGGGGCATTTTAAATGCTGATCGGACCATGTTAGTCAGGGACTGAACCCATAATCTTTCAGCATGTGATGCTGAGAATGGCTCTTCCACTGTTGATTCCTCTACAACAGAATCAACCTCATCCTGATCCCCTTCAGGTAGGTCGATCCCTGTATGGGACTGTTGCTCTGCCAACAGGTACTCTGAGGGAGGAGACGGAGATCGGGCACGCTTTCCCTCTGACAGGGAAGCAGCGATCAATGTTGTCAATCTCTCTTCCAGTCCTCCCAGAGCTGAGGAAAAAACCTCCTCTGTTATATACACAGGAGCAGGTGAACTGAGGACAGCCACAGTACCAGGTACTCCTAAGGGTGCTCTACGGTCACTAACCTCTGATTTTTCAGGGGAGATTGGTGCAGCCGAAGCATGCCCAAGATCCTCAGAGCCCGATGGAGACCCCCTATGCTTCCTGGGATTCTTAGTCCCGGAGACTTTAGACGGCATATTCCTAAGCCCAAAGCTGAGGTATTCCAGCCGAAATACACCACTTACTGACAATAGTCTAGCACAATTGCTGCTATATAAACAGTTGGTGTCTACTAATGTGCCTTTCTATGGGGATGCCTGCATCAACCGCCTGCTGTATGCCTTTCTAAATGTTGCCAGCTCTGTTTCTGCCTTCCATAACCAGCTGACAACACCTAATTGTGCTTTTTATCATGCTGGGACGCCCGCACATGCGCAGAAGCGCTGCGGCGCGCACAGAGCGTCATCCACCAAGCTCCGCCCCTTTTTCCAGCTCACCTCTATAAATAGAGGCCCGTGCACGCGCACGCGCGCGGGCACGTGCGCCTTCGGCGCTCTTTTTTGAAAGGAACTAGGGACAGAAGCCAGGGGATGGACGAGCATTGCAACATGGCAGAGGAAACAGTTTCCCATCCAGAGAACTCACCATCTGCCTGGATTTTGACTTGGAAAGAAAAAATCCACATGACAAGAAAACAATGTTCCACAGCGGCCTCTAGTGGTTTAACACAGGTACCGCGGTTTAACCATTTTTTTTTTTTCTTGACCACTCTTAAAATTATTACATTTTTTAGTAGTTACAGGCATGCACAGATATTTAGCGGGAATACCGTTAGGTAACAGGCAGAAAGACATATTAGGCTTGGGGGTCCCCTCAATAGAACCAAGTTCCTGAGGGGCCCCCACTTACCTTTTCCCCGCCGCAGGACTCTGTTTGGTCCACAGAAGCCCAAACTTCACCTCTCACGGCAGGCATTGTACTAGACCTTCAGGGACCGGGTTCCCAAGGATTCCACTCCCCTGGACCTGTATAGCACACTGCACAGAAAACATCTTGGTCGTGGGTATGACCAGAGCTCTGGATCCCAGGGTCCAGCCCTCCTAAGAGAAGCATTACAGGCAAAACCTTGCTCTTCTCTGCAAGGCCCGGGTACCGACCGTTTAGCTATGAAGCTTTTTTGGTCGGATCCGGAATAGCTTACTGAGGCCCAAAAGAACCTGTACGCAAGCTCAGTGAAAAACACATGTTACTTCTTGGCCAACACCTTAGACACTGGCAAAAAAACTGAGGTGCTCCCGGATGGGAGGGGCTTATATAGGGGAGGGTACTTCCGGTTTGGAAGTTGCCAGTGCCAGCACCTGAAGGTAAACTATATAACCCACATAGTAATGACTATGCCGCTCTGTGTCCCGTGATGTACGAGAAAGAAAGTGGTTCTAAAGGCAGAAGTTTTTTTTATCTTAATGCATTCTATGCATTAAGATAAAATACCTTCTGTGTGCAGCAGCCCCCTCAGTCCCCCTAATACTTACCTGAGCCCCTTCTCGATCCAGCGATGTTGCACAAGAGTCTCGGCTGTCCAGAACTCTCCCCCCTTACTGGCTCCCGCTACTGTCAAAGTAAGTGGGCTAATGAGGAGAGAGAGCGGTTGGGCCGAGCCACGGCTCTGTGTCTACATGGACACTGAGCAACAGCTCAGTTTGGAAGGGAGGGGCCAGGAGCGCCGACGAAGGACCCGAGAAGAGGAGGATCCGGGCTCCTCTGTGCAAAACCACTGCGCAGAGCCAGTAAGTACAACATGTTTGTTATTTTTTTTTTAAAACAAAACAAACTTTAATATCACTTGAAGCCTTCGAATTCTGAATGATATAGAAACATCGATGCACTCTATAAAATTACACAAAAACTTACGTGCGGTTATCACCATCCTTTGAGAACGCTTGGCATATGCGGGCAACGTGTCCACATTAAAACCTGGGAATATTCACTTTGTTAGTAGAAGAACAAATGATAATATTATATTTTTATATTATTATATTAATAATTGCTCAGCACTACTTACCCATTTCTATAAGGGTGACAACTACATCTGGTAAAGTAGGCTGTGTACGTGCTGTATGTTCACAGAATGATTTGGCACTGCGCCCAATCTCTGTCAGATCTGTGAAAATGTAATCATTAAATCAGTAGTATTATAAAAGATGTGCTGGTCTGACAAAGATTTTTTTCTCTAACTTTTATTAGCTGTTGCCCTTCGTTCTCATTTTTATATAAAATTAGCTTTTTGTCAAGTATACATGCAAAAAATTCAGCCAAAGGAGGACCAGTTCGCAAGTGAGAGGGCCCCCTGGGCATAAGCTGCCTTCAGCAGTAGGGCCCCTTTCACACTAGTGGACTGTTTAGGTCCGCATGTCAGTTTTTCAGGCGGATCTAATTGGACCCTCCAGTTTTCCCTATGCAGCTGCGGATGTAAACGGACATGTGTCCATCTACACCTGCTGACATCCGATCCTATACGCTAAAACGAGACAAAGGGGGATCTGTTCCCCATCCATCAGGCGAATAGGATCGCAGTCGGATGTAAATGGACAGGTGATCCGTTTACATCTGAATGCCCATAAACGAGAGCGGGCTGTGTGTGTCCACTCTGGATAAATGAAGCGGTCACAGGCCAGCCATCCATCTGCTCAGTGGGGATCAGCTGACAGATTCCCTGCTGAGCAGGCAGACTCAAACAGAGCTGACCCTGTGTGGAAGGGGCCAAGTTATCTGCAGTAGGAAGCTACTCGACCTGCGAACAATCCAGGCGGCACTGAGCCCTCCAGTAATAATCTGAGGTACACCCGGAAACCTCTCCTCCACTCTGTGTAGACACTACTAGAACCAGTTTCCAAGGCAATGTCCTTAGGAAGGTACAGTTTGAGTGAGGCTGTTGATCATCACATCATGCAACACAGGGACTAGACAACTTCCTTGTTTTACGAGTGGGACTCCCCGCTTTATCCCAGAGGTAAAACCTAGATAGTGTCCAACAAATTCCAAAGAAGAAAACTTAGTCAAGGTGGGAGCACTCAACATAGAAGGAACAATTTGTTCCAAGGCACCAGAAGTAATCCCTAGGATGAAGGTGCTCTAGCGAGTGGAATGCCTCAAGAACTGGAAATCAAAACTACCCCAGACAACTGAACAGGCTGAAGTGTTACAACAGGGATATACCTGATCTGTAGAGACAAGCTTGTAGGCTTCCTCGGAACCTAGCCTTATGCCACGTACACACGACCATATTTCTCATCGGGAAAAATTAAATTTTTTCTCTTTGACGAGAAAAAAACGACCGTGTGTGGGCTTTTGGTCATTTTTCCCGACGAGAAAAAACGGCATTAATCACGACGAGAAAAATTAGAACATGCTCTAATTTTTCTCGTCCTGATTCACTGCATTTTTTTCCGCGGCAGTTTTCCCATAGGGAAACACTGCCGGGGAGCCTACACACGGTCGTTTTTCTCGACCAAGAGAAAAAATGTCGGGAAAAACGGCCGTGTGTAGGGGAACAAGCCGTTCCTCGTTTTTCCAGTCGATTTTCTCGACGGTGTTTTCACCGTCGAGAAAATCGATCGTGTGTACGCGGCATAAGATCACAACAGTTCCCCAAACATTGAAAGAACGTCACAGAACCACACATTAGTTATTGCATATTCTATGCAAAGCAAATGAGAATGAAGAATGCCCTGCAACATGTTACCAATAGAGCTCTGGAAGTATACATAGAACAGGGCTTGACAAATTTGCTTGGAATCTAGGAGCCAGCTAAAAAAGTTAGGAGCCAGGAACACGCAACCGTACCGCCGAGCTTGCGCGCAGAATCGAACGCATACATGAGTAGCGCCCGCATATATAAGCGGTGTTAAAACCACACGTGAGGTATCGCCGCGATTGGTAGATCAAGAGCAATAATTCTAGCCCTAGACCTCCTCTGTAACTCAAAACATGCACCCTGTAGAATTTTTTTAACGTCGCCTATGGAGATTTAAAGGGTAAAAGTTTGTCGCCATTCCACGAGCGGATGCAATTTTTAAGCGTGACATGTTGGGTATCAATTTACTCAGCGTAACATTATCTTTCACAATATAAAAAAAAAATTGGGCTAACTTTACTGTTTTTTTTTATTAAAAAATAAGACAAGTGTATTTTTTCCCAAAAAAGTGCGCTTGTAAGACCGCTGCGCAAATACGGTGTGACAGAAAGTTTTGCAATGACCGCCATTTTATTCTCTAGGGTGTTAAAATAAAAAAATAGGATTTTTATAACAGCTTACCTGTAAAATCCTTTTCTTGGAGTACATCACGGGACACAGAGCAACATAGCAATTACTATGTGGGTTATATAGATTACCTTCAGGTACTGGCAACTTCCAAGACAGGAAGTACCCTCCCCTATATAAGCCCCTCCCATCCGGGAGTACCTCAGTTTTGTAGCAAAGCAATAAGTGTCCCCAAAAGAGGGGTGGGAGCTCTGTGTCCCGTGATGTACTCCAAGAAAAGGATTTTACAGGTAAGCTGTTATAAAAATCCTATTTTCTTTTTCGTACATCACGGGACACAGAGCGACATAGCAATTACTATGTGGGACGTCCCAAAGCAATGCCCAAATGAGGGGAGGGATACACCATACATAAGCTGGGCGCCATCAGACATGAGGATCTTTTGCAGCCTGCAACACACTGCGCACAAAGGCGACATCCTCCTGACTTCTAACGTCCACTTGGTAGAACCTAGTGAACGTGTGTACTGAAGACCATGTTGCGGCCTTACAGATCTGGGCCAGGGAGGCCTGGTGATGCACTGCCCATGAAGTTCCCACTGCTCTCGTGGAGTGCGCCCTAACTTTGAACGGAGGCGGTCTTCTCTTCAAGCCATAGGCTTGTATAATGACCTGTCGAATCCACTTGGCTAAAGTGGATTTTGATGCTGCCTGACCCTTTCTGGGGCCTTCCGGCAGAATAAACAAAGTATCCACTCTTCGAATCTGAGCAGTGGCTTTTAGATAAGCTTTAACTGCTCTTACTACATCCAAGGAATGTAATAATTTTTCCTCTACCGAGCTAGGTTTGGAAAAAAAGGAAAAGAAGAACCACATCTTGGTTCAAATGAAACCTCGATACCACCTTAGGAAGAAAGGCTGGATGAGGACGTAACACTACTCTGTCCTTATGAATAACCAGATATGGCTCCTTACAGGACATAGCGGCCAATTCCGACACTCTTCTAGCCGAACATATGGCTACTAAAAAGATCAATTTCCTGGTGAGTAGGACCAAGGAAATATGCCGCAAAGGTTCAAATGGTTGTCTCTGTAGAACGGATAGAACCAGGTTTAGGTCCCATGGACATATGGGAATTTTAACCGGAGGGTTAATACGCGTCACCCCTTGTATAAAGGATTTGACTAGTGAATGTGAAGCCAGGGGCCTTTGAAAAAATATTGACAAGGCCGAAATCTGACCCTCGATAGTACTCAAGGCAAACTTCCTATCTACAGCCCACTGCAGGAAGTCCAGAATCCTGCCTATAACGTCCTTACGTGGATGCCATTTTCTGGCCTCACACCATGCGATGTACGCCTTCCAGATTCTATAGTAAATCTGCCTGGATACAGGCTTCCTGGCATTGATCATAGTAGATACCACAGGGTTAGAGAGACCTCTCTTTTTTAGGATGTGGGCTTCAATAGCCAGGCCGTTAAACCTAGAGCTAGTAAGGAAGGGTGGTATATCGGTCCTTGCGAAAGCAGGTCCGGGCGACGTGGGAGGGTCCAAGGACTCCCCACAGACATTTTTACAATTTCTGCGTACCAGGCTCTTCGGGGCCACGCTGGCGCCACCAGGATCACCGGCTTCTTTTCTATCCTGATTCTGCGGAGTAGTCGAGGCAACAATTGTAGCGGTGGGAATGCATATATCAGTTTGAACTGATCCCAAGGGAACACCAGAGCATCCGAGCCGCAAGCTAGGGGATCCCTTGTCCGAGAGACAAATCTGTCCACCTTTGCGTTGAATCTGGATGCTAGCAGATCTACATCCGGTGCTCCCCATCGCTGACATATTGCTCTGAAAACCTCGGGATGAAGGGACCATTCCCCTGGGCGACTGGCTGGCGACTCAGAAAGTCCGCCTTCCAATTCTCCACCCCTGGGATGAAGACCGCGGATATGCATGGGACATATTTTTCTGCCCATTCCAGGATGTGATTTACTTCCCTCTGGGCTGCGCGACTTCTGGTGCCCCCCTGATGATTGATATATGCCACAGTCGTGGCATTGTCGGATTGAATTCTGACAGGGGACCTTTGAAGTTTGGATGTCCATGCCTTTAGGGCATACCGGGCTGCTCGTATCTCTAAGAGATTGATGGGCAGAGCCTTCTCTGCATCCGACCATCTGCCCTGGAGAGACCATTGCTCCAGTACTGCCCCCCAGCCTATAAGACTGGCATCTGTAGTGACCACCCTCCAAGAAATCGGACTGAAGGATTTCCCCTTTTGCAGATTCTGGGGAATCAACCACCAACAGAGACTTTTCCGAACGGAAGGGGACAAGGACATCGGGAAGTCTAGGGCCTGAACTTTTTTGTTCCAGGCTGACAGTATGGCCCTTTGCAAATTCCTTGAGTGAAACTGGGCGTATGGCACAGCTTCGAATGATGCCACCATCTTTCCCAGTAGCCTCATGCACAGGCGTATGGACGGCTGTCTTTTTGCACCCACCAGGTGGACCAAATCCCTCAAAGAAGATACTTTTTCTTGAGATATGAAAATCTTCCTTTGGTCTGAATCCAGCCGTAGCCCCAAGTATTCCAGACTTTTGACTGGTTGTAGGGCTGACTTGTCTCGGTTGATGATCCAACCGTGAGATTCCAGATACTTGATCGTATCGTGAATTACCACTTCTAGTTTTGCCACTGAGTGGTCCATCAACAACAAGTCGTCTAGGTATGCCATTATCGTCACACCTCGTGTTCTTAGATTGGCCAATAGTGGGGCCAGAATTTTTGTGAACACCCGTGGTGCTGTGGCCAGACCGAAAGGTAAGGCTCTGAACTGAAAATGGCGCCCTTCTACTGAAAAGCGTAGAAATTTCTGATGGACTGGAAAGATGGGAACGTGCAAATAAGCATCTTTGATGTCGATCGAGGCTAACCATTCCTCCCCTTGTAGGGCAGCGGCTACCGACCGGATCGACTCCATCCGAAAAGTCCGGATGTGCAGGAATTTGTATAGCCCCTTTAGATTTAATATGGGCCTTACGTCCCCATTTGGTTTCGGGACTGTGAAGAGGTTTGAGTAAAAACCCAACCCCCACTCTTCTAGAGGAACCTCCATAATTACTCCTTGGAGCAATAGTTGTTCTAATGCCAACAAGAGGGATCCTCTCTTCAGGGGATCTTTTGGCATGCTTGACCACATAAAATGGGAAGGAGGAGACTCTTAACTCCAGCTTGTATCCCTGAGTTACTGCGGAGAGCACCCATCTGTCTCTGATCGTCTCCCGCCAGGTCTCTGCGAACAACTGAAGTCTTCCCCCCACCCGTTTGAGTGGGGGCAGCCCTTCATAAATTTGACTTGGAGGGTGGTTTTGTACCTCTTCGGACCCAGGGTTTTTTGTTACCCTGTGATTGTCCCTGATTTTTACCTCCGGGATTTGACCGAGGAGGCCGTTGGGACTGCTTAGAAGCAGATGTCCCAGGGATTGGAGAGGTAGGCCTCTTAAAAGAGGGACCTCTAAACCTCTTTTTAACCGGTAAGAGAGTACTTTTACCGCTGGAAATCTTTTGGATATATTTATCCAGGTCCTCGCCGAATAAGCGTTCACCATGAAATGGGAAGCTAACTAGCAACTTTTTACAGGGAGCCTCGGCAGACCAGTTCTTGAGCCACAGAAGTCTACGCATATGTACTAAAGACAGCGTAAGGCGGGAGGCCTGATGGATAGAATCCTTGATGGCGTCAACCGCAAAGCATAATGCTCTAGGCAGATCAGCAAGGGCATGGGCCTGCTGATCCGGCAAGTCCCTTAAGACCGGTTTCATCTGATCCTTTACCGCCTGGCAAACCCCAATCGCTGCCACTGCTGGCTGTGTAACCGCTCCCGCTGTAGAAAAAGCAGACTTTAATAAGGACTCCAATTTTTTATCTATTGGGTCCTTGAACATTTGAACATTATCTACTGGACATGTCAGTGATTTGTTCACACAAGAGATGGCTGCGTCCACTGTAGGCAAACTCCATTTCCGGGTGAACTTATCCTCCATGGGATAGATCACCGGAAATCTTAGGGGGAGTAAATATTTTATCAGGATGTTCCCAATCCTGGTATATAAGTCCTTCCAGTAATGGATGAATTGGAAAGGAACAATTAGTCTGGGGAGCTTTTAACGACCCCAACGAGGAGACAGAAGTGGTTGCTGGTTCCACAAGAGGCATTTTAAATGCTGATCGAACCATGTCAGTTAGGGACTGAACCCACAATCTTTCAGCTTGTGATGCCGAGAATGGTTCTTCCACTGTCGACTCCTCTAAAACAGAGTCATCCTCATCCTGATCCCCTTCAGGTAGGCCAATCCCTTCATGGGACTGTTGCTCTGCTAACAGGTAGTCTGATGGAGGAGACAGAGATCGGGCGCGCTTTCTTTCTGGTAGGGAAGAAGCGATCAATGCTGCTAATCTTTGCTCCAGTCCTCCCAGAGCTGAGGTAAAAGCCTCCTCTGTTACATACACAGGAGCAGGTGAACTGAGGACAGCCACAGTACCAGGCACTCCTGAGGGTTCTCTACGGGTACCAACCTCTGATTTCTCAGGGGAGACTGGTGCAGCAAAAGCATGCCCCAGATCCTCAGACCCCGACGGAGACCCTTTTTGCTTCCTGGGAGTCTTAGACCCGGAGACTTTGGGCGGCATATTCCTAAGCCCAAAGCTGAGGTAGTCCAACCGCAATACACCACTTACTGACAATAGTCTAGCCAACTTGCTGCTATATATATCAGTTGGTGTCCAATAATGTGTCTCTCTAGGGCAGGGATATGCAATTAGCGGACCTCCAGCTGTTGCTAAACTACAAGTCCCATGATGCATAGCGAGACTCTGACAGCAGCAAGCATGACACCCAGAGGCATGATGGGACTTGTAGTTTTGCAACAGCTGGAGGTCCGCTAATTGCATATCCATGCTCTAGGGGATGCCTGTATCACCGCCTGCTGTATGCCTGCTCTTAGTATGCTACCAGCCCCCTTTGCTCTGTCCATCCACAGCCAGTTCACAGAAAAAAGTGTTTTTAACATGCTGGGACGCCCGCACATGCGCAGAAGCGCTGCGGCGCGCACAGAGCGTCATCTGCCAAGCTCCGCCCCCTTTCCAGCCTATCTCCTATATTTAGAAGTGCGTGCGCGCGCACCCGTGTGCGCCATCGGCGTTCACATATGGAAACACAGGGAGAGGAGCCAGGGTCCCTGTTTACAGCAGGGCCCGGGGATGACAGAGCACATGGCAACAAGACAGAGGAATATAGTTTCCCTTTCAAGAGAACTCACCATCTGCCTGGACTTTCACCCTGGAAGGAATAGTCCAAAGAAAAAGACGTTCCACAGCGGTCTCTAGTGGCTAAACACAGGTACCGCACCTTGTCTTTTTTTTTTTTCAACTACCATATGAAAAAACATTTTCTAGAATTAGCAGTCTTAGGCATTACAGATATTTAGCGGGAATACCGTTTAGGTAACAGGCAGAAAGACATATTAGGATTGAGGGCCCCCCAATAGAACCAAGTTCCTGAGGGGCCCCCCACTTAGCTTTTCCCCGCCGCAGGACTCTGTTTGGCACAGAAGCCCAAACTTCGCCTCTCACGGCAGGCAATGTACTTAGACCTTCAGGGACCGGGTTCCCAAGGATTCCACTCCCCTGGACCTGTATAGCACCCTGCACAGATAGCATCTTGGTTTTGGGTATGACCAGAGCTCTGGATCCCAGGGTCCAGCCCTCCTAAGAGAGGCATTACAGGCAAAACCTTGCTCTTCTCTGCAAGGCCCGGGTACCAACCGTTTAGCTATGAAGCTTTTTTGGTTGGATCCGGAATAGCTTGCTAAGGCCCAAAATAACCTGTACACAAGCCCAGATGAATATGTTAACCTTGGCCAACACCTTAGACACTGGCAAAAAACTGAGGTACTCCCGGATGGGAGGGGCTTATATAGGGGAGGGTACTTCCTGTCTTGGAAGTTGCCAGTGCCAGCACCTGAAGGTAATCTATATAACCCACATAGTAATTGCTATGTCGCTCTGTGTCCCGTGATGTACGAAAAAGAAATATATATAATGTTTGGGGGTTGTAATTAGAGGGAAGGAGATGGCAGTGAAAACAGACAGGGAAACTCCATTAGCATTGCTGGTTGTATGTCATACCAACGGCCACCACAAGATGGCGCTTGATCACAGAAGGAACCATAGGCCTGCAGAAGGCCGCGGCCTCAATTACCGGCCGGCCTGACGCGATTGCGCGGCGCGGGGGGGGGGTTCACGGAGACACAGGATACCCCAGCTGTGCTGCCCCAGGCGCCAGATCACTAATTCTAGTCGCAATGGCGACCTGGCGCCCGGGGATTGTCGAGCCCTGACATAGAACATGACTTGACAAAGTATCAGATTTCTCTCATAACAGTTGAACGAGAAGAGTCCATGACGCTCCATGCATTACTGGAAAAGAAGAGCCAGATTTACTTTCTGTTGATGCATTTCTAGAAAAATTTAATCATACTCACAACTTTGTAGCATTTCAGTCAGGGTTTCCACTGCTGCTTTTTCTGAACTCTCAAAACCAGCTTCTGTGAGCAAAGAACTCACGACTACCTGAAGGGTTCGCCTACGAGCAAGCAAGTAGTTATCGGCAGGTGTGGAGTTACCACGGCTACAGGATCGCTGCGGAAAAACAAGAGTTATCTGAAAACTGAGACTTGCCTAAAATATTGAAAAACAGTGCAACTCATTTTAAAATGATGATCATGTAATGTATTGCGAAATAGAATAAAAAAAAAAAATCTATATAAATGCATGCACCCAAAAGTGCTTTTACACCTAAATATTTTATGTAAAGTATTTGTGACATTTTAGCTAATATACAGGCTGTAATATTAATGGAGAACGGTTATAACTTTCATTTCGTATGTATACATTTGGGGGGATTTAGAAAAACTGGAGCACTCATAATCTGATGCAGCTGTGCAAGGTAGCCAATCGGCTTGCGCAGTTAGGGCCGGTTCACACTGCTGCGTGGTGCAAAATCGCATGTGATTCGCACTGCAGTGCAAATCACATGCGATGTCCGTGCGATGCAATTTCAGCCATACAGATAGTATGGCTGAAATCGAATCGCATTCGGAATAAACTCGCACAGGACCCTTTTTTTGGTCCGCACCAGAATCGGATCGCATGGGTGTTCACACCTATGCAATCCGATTCATGTCCGAGCTGAAATGGGGGTGTCATTAGCAATGTATTGACACTCCCCCGCAGTTCGCATATGGCAGTGTGAACTGCCGTGCAAGTCGGGTGTGATGCAGGAACCCGCAGTGGATTTGCATGAAGCAGCCCATATCCTCCTCTTCTCTGGTCCCTCTTCTCGAGTGCCCCCACCGCAAGCAGCTTGCTATGGGGGCACCCGAGCCAAGTCACAGCTCCCTGTGTCCCTCTCTCTCCTGATTGGCTGACCGACTTTGATTGACAGCAGCGGTAGCCAATGGCACCACTGCTGTGTCTCAACCAATCAGGAGGGAGAGTCTCGGATGGCCGAGGCACTCGTGGACATCGCTGAACAGAGATGGACCTCAGGTAAGTATTAGGGGGGCCGCTGAACACAGAAGGCTTTTTATATCTTAATGTATAAAATGCATTAAGATAAAAAAACCTTCTGACTTTACAACCCCTTTAAAGTGGTTCTAAAGCCACAAGGTTTTTTTTTGTGCATTACCTGCATAATAGAAAAAAAAAAAAAAAAACTTTCCAGTAGTAGTTGCCCAACACTGCCCTCCTTAAATACTTATCGGAGTCCTGTATCGATCCAGTGATGTGGCCATCTGCAGCAGTGCTGGTTCTCTCTCATTACCCTTTCACAGGCTCAGACACAGCAGCATTGGCTCCTGCTGCTGTCAATCAAATGCTGTGAGAAGGGGCCAGGGCTAAGTAATGCTGTGTGTGTCAAGAGATGCACACAGCCTGGTTTGGGAGTGAGCCATCAGGTGCGCAGCTATAGGAAGCCATAAAATGTAATTTATGTACAATAGTAAAAGCCTCATTCGTGAAGTCCTGAGCCAGGAACATCCACTTCATGTCATGTCAGCCTACACCAAGGGTAAGATTTACTAAAACTGGAGCACTCGGAATCTGGTGCAGTTGTGCATGGTAGCCAATCAGCTTCTAGCTTCAGCTTGTTCAATTAAGCTTTAGCAATAAAACCTGAAAGCCGATTGGTTTCTATGCAGAAGTGAGCCTGATTTTACACTCTCCAGCTGTAGGAAAAAACCCTCAAGTGTCCAATTAAATATTTAACCTCAGAAGTGGGAAATTATCAGACACACAGGCTGAATGCTGTCTGTGGGTAGACTGGCAAACAAGGAGTAAGGCATCTTACACATGGGCGGTATACTTAACTTTTCAAAGGACGATATCTGGTGGATCATTTTGCAGACTGTGGTTGAAAGCAGTATTACAGGCGTTCAAGGTGGAAATACTGCTGCCTCCTGCATGCCTTTTTTTTTTTCGATCCCATGGGGAATTTCTTCTATTCCAATGGTGATTTTACACTGAACTACCATAGCTGCAGTTAGCACATGGTTGTGGACAAGCCCCATTGACTTTAATGGGCAAGTTTGACAGGCAGTGCTGCTTGTCAAATGCAACAACATGCCAAGCTTAAAGTGATACTAAAGTCTCATTTTTTTCCCCCTTTAAAAATAACAAACATGTTATACTTCCCTGCTCTGTGCAGAGGTTTTGCACAGAGCAGCCCAGATCCTCCTCTTCTCGAGTCCCTCTTCGCCCCTCCTGTTGAGTGCACCCACAGCAAGCGGCTAACTATGGGGGCACCAGAGCCGAGCCGCAGCTCTCTGTGTCCATTCAGACACAGAGCCACGGCCCAGCCCCACCCCCTATCTCTCCTTATTGGCTCACTTCAGGAGCCAATGGCCCTTTTGCTGCTGTCTCAGCCAATGAGGAGGGACAGTCCGGACAGCCAAGTCTCTTGTGCAACATCGCTGGATCGAGATGGGGCTCGGGGAAGTAGAATGCATTAAGATAAAAAACCTTCTGCCATTCTCAAAAACCTGGCAACTCTGGAATATATTTACCTACTCAGACGAGGGTCAGGCGCTCAGAGATAGTGTTGCTTCGACCTGATTGTTTTGAGCTGATCAGCGAGCAGCACCGGTGGGTCCTCACAATAGCTGGACTTTTTGTCCCCGTCGTGGATGCAGGTGTCCGTGTTCGTGACTCCCCAATACCCCACCCACTAACTCCCCCCCCCTTTTCTTCTGCTACCCCCCCCTCTTTTTTCCCACTAGATTTACCTCTCTTTTCTATCGGTGAGGGCATTGCCTGCAATCCGAACTGCTTCTCTTCTTTATTTACACTTCTTTTGTTTTCTATAAAAGTATGGGGACTGGGCCCGCGGGGCCGTGGTGGCCCAAGTTGGGTCTCATTCCAGTCATGGAAACTATCTGGACACGGGAATTTGCATTTGAAACGTATAAGTGAGATGTTATTGATAGTGGAACTATAGTCCGGGACATATAGACCCTGTACATGCAGACCTGTATGATACTGTTCCCACAATAGATATGCACTGACTGTCACTTATTAAGCTGTCATGCTTTCCTTCTTATGTATACCTGTATTCCTGCCATTGTTCGTAATGTCATGGGGGCCCATGCGGACCCTTTTCCCTATTTATAAAAAAAAAAACTTCTGCCTTTACAACCACTGTAAACTAAGGCAGCACAAAGCATCAGGGCTGCGAGAATGTGACCTTACCCCTCTGCCAGCCATTGGCCACCATGTAAATTTGGTGGTCAGAGGACTGTAAAAATGCTGCGCCAGTGTGAACCAAGCCTGCAGTTTAGCAAGACTGAAAATCCACTGAGGGCCTATTTACACTTGACCGTTTTGATGCAGCAAAACTCCTGCATTTTGCTGCATGAAAATGCTTGTCCAGTAATCCCATTATTTCCTGTCTTGCTGGTTCACATTCATGTGATGCAGTTTAATGTTAAAGACAAAAGGAAACTCTATGGGTCTAGTCACAACTACACCGGTACATTTAACATGGGTGCTGCATGCACACGGAATAGGGCAAAGAACTGGATGACTTCTTAGATAAATGCCTCACTTTTATTTGAGCCATACTATTTTAAGACCAGCCACACTGTATGGTCATGGTCCTGTGTTTACATGTGATGGCTCTGTATTTTGTCACCCACACCTACCCCTAACCTGCATCTGGGACATGGGAAAGAGGGCTCTGTGTCCTGCTGACTTGACCAATTATTAACACTAGACTTGCTTGCCCATATCCCAAATGAAATACAGAGTTGGACAAGAGTAAAGGAGCCTGGTATACATACTGTACATAGTTTTTTCGTTCAGTCGGTGGGTGGATAGAGGAATCCTCCTGGCAGTGCTATTGTATTCTAACAGCAGGGACACCTCCATCATCAGAAAACACTGATCGGCGCTGCAGTGGCTGATCAAATGAAAGTTTTCCAATAGTTGATCTATTAGTACTTTTGTTGAACAGGATGGGCCACACACAAATTGAAATTTGACCAGTCCCTGTTGAGCTGGTTGAATTTCAAATCCGTGTGTACCCAGCTTAAATTGTCACTATACACGTTACAATCTGGCTGTGTATGTATGTATGTATGTATGTATGTATGTATGTATGTATGTATGTATGTATGTATGTATATATATAAAGGGATTTTTATAACAGCTTACCTGTAAAATCCTTTTCTTGGAGTACATCACGGGACACAGAGCGACTTAGTCATTACTAATGGGTTATATAGATTACCTTCAGGTGTTGGCACTGGCCAATTCCAAACCGGAAGTACCCTCCCCTATATAAGCCCCTCCCATCCGGGAGCACCTCAGTTTTGTAGCCAAGCAATAAGTGTCCCAAAAAGAGGGGTGGGAGCTCTGTGTCCCGTGATGTACTCCAAGAAAAGGATTTTACAGGTAAGCTGTTATAAAAATCCCTTTTTCTTTTTCGTACATCACGGGACACAGAGCGACTTAGTCATTACTAATGGGACGTCCCAAAGCAATGCCAAATGAGGGGAGGGATACATAAGCTGGGCGCCATCAGGCATGAGGATCTTTTGCGGCCTGCAACACACTGCGCCCAAAGGCGACATCCTCCTGACTTCTAACGTCTACCTGGTAGAATCTAGTAAACATGTGTACCGAAGACCATGTTGCGGCCTTACATACTTGAGCCAGGGAGGCCTGGTGATGCACTGCCCATGAAGTTCCAACTGCTCTTGTGGAGTGCGCCCTAACTTTGAACGGAGGCGGTCTCTTTCTCAAGCCATAGGCTTGTATTATGACCTGTCGAATCCACTTGGCTAAAGTGGATTTTGATGCTGCCTGACCCTTTTTAGGGCCTTCCGGCAGAATAAACAAAGTATCCGTTCTGCGAATCTGAGCAGTGGCTTTTAGATAAGCTTTAACTGCTCTTACTACATCCAAGGAATGTAATAACTTTTCCTCTACCGAGCTAGGTTTGGGGAAAAAAGAAGGAAGAACCACATCTTGGTTCAAATGAAACCTCGATACCACCTTAGGAAGAAAGGCTGGATGAGGACGTAATACTACTCTGTCCTTATGGACAACCAGATATGGCTCCTTACAGGACAAGGCGGCTAATTCCGATACTCTTTTAGCCGAACAAACGGCTACTAAGAAAATCAATTTCCTGGTGAGAAGAACCAAGGAAATGTGTTGCAATGGTTCAAACGGTTGTTTCTGTAGAACTGACAGAACCAGGTTTAAGTCCCAAGGACATATGGGAATACTAACCGGAGGGCTAATACGCATCACGCCTTGTATGAAAGCTTTGACTAGTGAATGCGAAGCCAAGGGCCTTTGAAAAAAATATTGACAAGGCCGAAATCTGACCCTTGATAGTACTCAAGGCCAGCTTCCTATCTACAGCCCACTGTAGGAAGTCCAAAATCCTCCCTATCACGTACTTACGTGGATGCCATTTCTTGGCCTCACACCACGTAATGTACGCTTTCCAGATCCTATAATAGATCTGCCTGGATACCGGCTTCCTGGCATTGATCATGGTAGATACCACAGAATTAGAGAGCCCTCTCTTTTTCAGAATGTGGGCTTCAATAGCCAGGCCGTCAAACCTAGGGCTGGTAAGGAAGGGTGGTATATCGGTCCCTGCGACAGCAGGTCCGGACGATGTGGGAGGGTCCAAGGACTCCTCACTGACATTTTTACAATCTCCGCGTACCATGCCCTTCGGGGCCACGCTGGAGCCACCAGAATCACTGGTTTCTTTTCTACCCTGATTCTGCGGAGTAATCGCGGTAACAATTGTGGCGATGGGAATGCATATATCAGCTTGAACTGATCCCAAGGGAACACTAGGGCATCCGAGCCGCAAGCTAGAGGATCCCTTGTGCGAGACACAAATCTGTCCACCTTTGCGTTGAATCTGGATGCTAGCAGATCTACATCCGGTGTTCCCCACCGCTGGCATATTGCCTGGAAAACCTCGGGGTGAAGAGACCATTCCCCCGGGCATAATTGTTGGCGACTTAAAAAGTCCGCTCTCCAATTTTCCACTCCTGGGATGAAAACCGCGGATATGGCTGGGACATATTTTTCTGCCCACTCCAGGATGCAATTTGCTTCCCTCTGGGCTGCACGACTCCTGGTGCCACCCTGGTGATTGATATATGCCACGGCTGTGGCATTGTCTGATTGAATTCTGACAGGGGACCCTTGGAGTTTGGATGTCCATGCTACTAGGGCATACCGGGCTGCTCGTATCTCTAAGAGATTGATGGGCAGGGCCTTTTCTGCTTCTGACCACTTGCCCTGGAGAGACCATTGCTCCAGTACTGCCCCCCAGCCTATGAGGCTGGCATCTGTAGTGACTACCTTCCAAGAAACCGGACTGAAGGGTTTCCCTTTTTCCAGATTCTGGGGCACCAACCACCAATGGAGGCTCTTGCGAACGGAAGGGGACAGGGACATTGGTAAGTCTAAAGCCTGAACTTTTTTGTTCCAGGCTGACAGTATGGCCCTTTGCAAATTCCTTGAATGGAATTGACCGTAGGGTACCGCTTCGAATGAAGCCACCATTTTTCCCAGCAGCCTCATGCAGAGGCGTATGGATGGTTTTCTTTTTGTACCCACTAAGTGGGTCAAATCTTTTAAAGACGACACCTTCTCTGGAGGTAAGAAAATCTTTCTCTGATTTGAATCCAGCCTTAGCCCTAAGTATTCCAGACTTTTGACTGGTCTTAGAGCTGACTTGTCCTGGTTGATAATCCAACCGTGATATTCCAGATACTTGATTGTCTTGTGAATAGTTACTTCCAGCTTTTCCACTGAGTGGTCTATTAGTAGCAGGTCGTCTAGATATGCCATTATCGCTACACCCTGTGTTCTTAGATTGGCCAATAATGGGGCCAGAATTTTTGTGAACACTCGTGGTGCTGTGGCCAGACCGAAAGGTAAGGCTCTGAACTGAAAATGGCGCCCTTCTACTGCAAAGCGTAGAAATTTCTGGTGGGCCGGAAAGATGGGAATATGCAGATAAGCATCCTTTATGTCGATCGAGGCTAACCATTCCTGCCCTTGTAGGGCGGTGGCCACCGATCGGATCGACTCCATCCGAAAAGTCCTGATATTTAGGAACTTGTTTAGCCCTTTTAGATTTAATATGGGCCTCACGTCCCCATTTCGTTTGGGGACTGTGAAAAGGTTCGAGTAAAACCCGAATCCGCTTTCTTCCAGGGGAACCTTCATGATTACACCTTGGAGCAATAGTTGTTCTAGTGCCAGAAGGAGGGATCCTCTCTTCTGGGGATCTCTTGGCACATTTGACCTCATAAATTGGGCAGGAGGAGTGCCTTTTAACTCCAGCTTGTATCCCAGACTTACTCCGGAGAGCACCCATCTGTCTCTGATGGTGTCCCGCCAGGTCTCTGTGAACAACTGAAGTTTTCCCCCCACCCGATTGAGTGGGGGCAACGCTTCATGCCTTGGGGGGAGGTTTTGTACCTCTCTTGATCCAGGGCTTCTTGTTACCCTGTGATTGTCCCTGATTTCTGCCCCCTGAATTTGACCGCGGAGGCCGTCGGAACTGCTTCACAGCCGATGTGCCCGGGACTGGAGAAGTAGGCCTCTTAAAAGAAGGACTTCTACCCTTGTTCTTAACCGGTAAGAGTGAACTTTTACCGGCAGAAATTTTCTGGATATATTTGTCCAGATCTTCTCCAAATAAGCGTTCTCCATGAAATGGGAAGCTAACCAGCAGTTTTTTACAGGGAGCTTCAGCAGACCAGTTTTTGAGCCACAGAAGCCTACGCATATGTACTATAGACAGCGTAAAGCGGGAGGCCTGTTGGATTGTATCCTTTATGGCGTCCACCGCAAAACACAAGGCTCTAGGCAGGTCAGCTAGGGCAAGAGCCTGCTGATCTGGTAAGTCCCTTAAGACTTGTTTCAACTGATCTTTCACTGCTTGGCAGACTCCAATCGCTGCTACCGCAGGTTGTGTCACCATGCTTGCTGTAGAGAAAGCAGATTTTAGTAAAGACTCCAATTTTTTATCTATTGGGTCTTTGAACATTGGAACATTATCTACTGGACATGTCAGTGATTTGTTAACAGAAGAGATGGCTGCGTCCACTGTAGGGACCCTCCATTTTTTTTATGAACTTATCCTCCATGGGATAGATCACCGGAAATCTCTTGGGGGGAGCAAATATTTTATCAGGATGCTCCCAATCCTGGTAAATAAGCCCTTCTAATAAAGGGTGGATTGGGAAGGAACAGACAGCCTGGGGAGCTTTTAGCGACCCCAGCGAGGAAACCGTAGTGGATGGTGGTTCCGCCAGAGGCATTTTAAATGCTGATCGGACCATGTTAGTCAGAGACTGAACCCATAATCTTTCAGCCTGAGATGCTGAGAAAGGTTCTTCCACTGTTGATTCCTCCATAACTGAATCAACCTCATCCTGATCCCCTTCAGGTAGGTCGATCTCTGTGTGGGGCTGTTCCTCCACTAACAGGCACTCTGAAGGAGGAGACGGAGATCGGACGCGCTTTTCCTGTGACAGGGAAGCAGCGATCAATGCTGTTAATCTCTCTTCCAATCCTCCCAGAGTTGAGGATAAAACCTCCTCTGTTATATATATACAGGAGCAGGTGGACTGGGGACAGCCGCAGCACCAGGCATTCCTGCGGGGTTTCTACGGCTACTGACCTCTGAATTCTCAGGGGAGATTGGTGCAGTACAAGCATGCCCAATATCCTCAGAGCCCGATGGAGACCCCTTTGGCTTCCTGGAAGACCTATTTCCGGAGCGTCTGGACGACATATCCTTTAAGCACAAAGCTGAGGTATTCCCTTCGTCATACACCAATTTTTGCTGGTAATAGTCTAACACAGTTGCTGCTATATACCAGCTGGTGTCCACTAAAGTGCCTTTCTATGGGGATGCCTGCATCAACCGCCTCTGTGTGCCACTGTTTGTTGCTAGCTCTGTTTGCATCCAGCTGACACTTGTACTGTGTCTTTTAACCATGCTGGGACGCCTGCACATGCGCAGAAGCGCCGCGGCGCGCATCGAGCGTCATCCACCCGCCCCTTTTTTTTCATAGGAGGCGCGTGCACGCGCCCGCGCGCGCGCCCCCGTGTGCCATTGGCACCCTTTTCGAAATCAAACAGGGACTAGGAGCCAGGGCCCTTTTTGCCGGAGGGCCTGTGCGGTGGATGAGCGCAGCAACAGGGCAAAGGAAGTGGATTCCCACAGAGAAACTTACCAACTGCCTGGATCTTTTGACTTGAGAAAACCAAAGATCCACATGACAAGAAAAATGGACTACAGCGGCCTCTAGTGGTTTAACACAGGTACCGCGGTCCCTTTTTTTTTTTTTTTTTCTTGACTACTATTAAAATTTTACATTTTCAGTAGTTACAGGCAAACACAGATATTTAGCGGGAATACCGTTAGGTAACAGACAGAAAGACAAATTAGGCTTGGGGGTCCCCCAATAGAACCAAGTTCCTGGGGGCCCCCACTTACCTGATCCCCGCCGCAGGACTTTGTTTGGTCCACAGAAGTCCAAACTTCACCTATCACGGCAGGCATTGTAATTAAACCTTCAGGGACCGGGTTCCCAAGGATTCCACTCCCCTGGACCTGTATAGCACCCTGCACAGACAACATCTTGGTCGTGGGTATGACCAGAGCTCTGGATCCCAGGGTCCAGCCCTCCTAAGAGAGGCATTACAGGCAAAACCTTGCTCTTCTGCTGCAAGGCCCGGGTACCGACCGTTTAGCTATGAAGCTTTTTTGGTGGGATCCGGAACAGCTTACTAAGGCCCAAAAGAACCTGTACGCAAGCCCAGTGAAAACACATGTTACTCTTTGGCCAACACCTTAGACACTGGCAAAAAACTGAGGTGCTCCCGGATGGGAGGGGCTTATATAGGGGAGGGTACTTCCGGTTTGGAATTGGCCAGTGCCAACACCTGAAGGTAATCTATATAACCCATTAGTAATGACTAAGTCGCTCTGTGTCCCGTGATGTACGAAAAAGAATATATATATATATATATATATATATATATATATATATATATATATATACACATACATACATATACACACACATACACATACACACACACACCCATCTTTCCTGAATCAACTTTAGATTTACCAAAATTATCCAATTAATTTATATCCAGACAGGCTCTTACACTACTTACATTTTGGTAGATTCGTAAAATTGCACAATCAGATTGTAACTTGTGTGGTGAGCTTACAGCGTTACTAAAGGCATTTTTTGTAAATTAAAATAACAAGAAATGTTATACTTACCTGCTCTGTGCAGTGGCATTGTGCAGAGTGGCCCCAAACCTCCTCTTCTTGGGTCCCCCACTGGCACTGTCCACTCCTCCCCTTCAGTGTCTGCACACATAGCAGTGTTGTCAACAGTTTGCTATAGCATTGGCGGAAGCTCCCACCATATTGTTATGGCAACCTGTTGACAACAAAGAAAAAGCTGTCTGCAAATACCGTGAGATTAGACCTACCCGAAGACTCCTGAGATACATAACGCTAATATCCCAGGAGTCCACGGGAATCGCCTAATGACGTAATTGCCTAGGCAGCCGGGACCGGCAGTGCTGGCAATTTACATAAAAAAAAGTTACTTATAAATAATATAAAATACTGAGAATATCCCTTTATTATTGTACTGCAGCTGGGCATTAGGATCAGCTCAAAGTGGTTGTAAAGGTACAATTCTATGAATGCTGTGAGCAGCAGCTCCCCAAGCCTTCCCTAATACTTGAGCCCCCTCTCAATCCATCAATGTCCACAAGACCCTTGTCTCTCCAGGGACTCTCACTGCTGATTGGCTCACTGGCTAAAAAGCCAATCAGGAGACAGAGGGTACGGAGCTGCTCCATGTGTGAATGGACACAAAGAGCAGCGGAATTAAAAGCGCGCCTGCTTGGGTGCCCCCATTGCAAGCTGCTTGCTGTGGGGGCACCCGGCAGGAGGGAGGGGCCAGGAGCGCTGACGAGGGACCTGATAAGGGGAGGATCCAGGCTGCTCTGTGCAAAATCCCTGCACAGAGCAGGCAAGTAGAATTTTTTTTTTATTTTTTAAATAAGACTTTACAATCACCAAGTCGAAAATATGGGTGAAGATCCCTTAAAGCGGTTGTATATCCCACTTTCACATTTTTTACCTACAGGTAAGCCTATAATAAGACTTACCTGTAGATAAAATGAATGTGACAGGGGGTCACTTTGGAGCACAGGGTGAGCAAGGAAATAATGGACATTGAGAATATGTATAGGGTCTTATTCGGCTGGTTGGAGTGTCTGGTGGCTGTCGTGTGGTTGGAAAGGGAATATCCTAACGGTGTTAACCCCTTTCATACTTGGGGTGCCGTTACAATTGGTGGCAGCAGTGGGATGATTCCACAGCCTATAAGGACAGCTACAAGAGGACACAGGACAATGGAAGCACAGTAGGGACGGCTAAAGCTCTCTTCCCTCAAGGACTTACTGGAGAACCGGGGCAGACCGGCTAACAACCTTAAAAAGAGGGACATTAATCGCAGAACGAGTCGAAATGGATGGAGCTGAAAGACCCAACATAACAGAAAGGCCCAGCGTAACAGACAGGACACCCGAAGAGGCAAGTTTTGATCGGGCTGTTAACATAAGACTGGCACATTATGGTCCTAACCCTACAGCGGCGATCATAGACCGAGTTATAGCGGCTGTGGATGCAAATTGGCTACAGAAAAGAGGTGCTGCAGCAGCAGAAGTCAGAGCAGCACCAACCGAAAGGAGAAAGATACATTTTGCTGCTTTTAAAAATTTCATTGAAACTGAAGGGGAGATTGATGGGTACCTTGCCGATTTTGAACGGCAATGTGCCCTACACCGGGTGCCCACAGAGGAATGGGTTACCATTTTGTCTGGGAAACTGTCCGGCCAGGCCAGTGAAGCGTTCAGGGCCATCCCAGACAAGGATATTATGAACTATGGACTGGTAAAAGAAGCACTTTTGGCCAGGTATGCTGTCACACCGGAGGCATATCGGAGGCGGTTCCGAGAGGCGAGCAAGCAGACTGGAGACTCGTATACTGAGTGGGCATGCCGCCTACACCGCACTGCAACCCACTGGGTCGCTGGATGCCAAGCAGAATCCGGGGAAGAGGTGCTGCAGGTGTTCCTACTGGAGCACTTCTTTGACAAACTGTCCCTGGAAGTCAGAGAGTGGGTCCGGGACCGAAAACCTTTCACCTTGCCTGAAGCAGCTCGCCTGGCGGACGAATACACAGATGCCCGCAAACTGGATAACCCTGTGGTCAAGACAACAGCTCAGGTGGATTATCGATCAGCGGCACCCCCTCCGGCTATCGCCTACCAACCACAGTCGTACCACCCTCCAGCGGCCACTTATCCTCAGCAGCCCAGGTTCAACTCCCAGGGCTACTCACAACCCATCAGGTGTTTCGGGTGTAAACAGCTAGGGCACAAAAAGCCAGACTGTCCATTGAATCCAGCCAGACAGTCCCAGTCATGGAGACAGCCAGCAAGGGGGAGCCCCCGCACATCCATGCCTGCGGTCCACTGCGTTGAGGAGGAAGAACATTGGGGTGTCCTGCACGAGGCTGATCCAATACAAGCAGCTAACCGGGACAACCGGCAGCAACACAGGCAGACTGTCTGGGTCAATGGAAAGGTAGCCAATGGCCTACGTGATACTGGTGCCACCCTGACCCTACTACAGAAGAACCTCATCCCAGAGAGCCAACACACCGGAGACACTGTAGCCGTAAGAGTAGCGGGAGGCACCGTCTTCCGGCTACCCGTTGCCCGTGTTCACCTGGATTGGGGGGTTGGTTCGGGACACGTGAATGTGGGGGTGATGAAGGATTTGCCAGCGGATGTACTACTGGGGAATGATTTGGCCCCCCTCGTTTCTGCTTACGCCCCGATGGGCCCCGCTGAAGCCAACCCCGTGACTACCTGTGCCCAGACCCATGCTGCTGGAAACGGCCTGCTTGCGGCTGAGAACTGGGTAAGACTATCTTCCCCGACATGTACCTTAGATCAGGCTCAATATCACAGTCTAGAATTGGAATGTGACAAGTTAGCCAGGGAGAAATCGGAGATGCAACGACACTACATCATGTATTATGAGATGTCCCATGGCTTGAACATTGAAATGCACAAACAGGCTGAAATTGTCAAAAGGTTAAATGGGATTTGCGCCCAGTTTTTACCTTACCTCTCCCAAGAGCATCAGCAACAAGTTTTGGGAGCCATTGAGAGAGCAAAGCAAGTGACTGTTCCAGAACTGAATTCCATTATTCGCCCTGCAACCTTACAACGTCACCATCAGCTACTGACCCGGTAAGCAAAATGGCCATGCTGATGGGTTGTCCAGGCATTAGAGGAATGGAACTATGGACTAACTTCGGAGTCAACCCGTCTGGGCTCCCCTCCTCTGTTAGTCTCCTGCCGAAAGGGGAGATGTGTGACAGGGGGTCACTTTGGAGCACAGGGTGAGCAAGGAAATAATGGACATTGAGAATATGTATGGGGTCTTATTCGGCTGGTTGGAGTGTCTGGTGGCTGTCGTGTGGTTGGAAAGGGAATATCCTAACGGTGTTAACCCCTTTCATACTTGGGGTGCCGTTACAATGAATATCTCCTAATCCTGTACAGTTTAGGAGATATTTACCTTGAAGTCAGCGGCGCATGCGCTCTGAAGGTCCGGCGGATGCTGACGGAAAATCAGAGCTCCCTGCCGAAGCGGCGAACTCAAGAGGGAACATTTCAGCTCCCTCAGTGGTGACCGGGAGGTGATGCCGGCGCTTCGTTCTAAGATAAGTATTTCATAATGCGGTGCATACCAGCTCATTATGCCTTTGCCTTACAGGGTTTTTATTTTTCTGGGCATACAACCGCTTTAAAGTGGAACTTTAGGCTAAGGAGTTACAGTGTTTGTAACCTATAAAATAGAAAAATCATGGATCTGTCTCTTTAATATATTGCTATTTGTTTATAAAAACAACATTATATTAACTGTGCTAACAGTGACTTGATTACCTGGCTAATCCTGCCGGTTCCTGCCATCCTGTTAAGACACGGATCCCGTTAGCACGGAAGACAATCCATGCTACGAAGTCATTTACTTCCTCTGTCATCACGCATTTAGATACAAGCACGCTGTACACTTCCACAGTGTGTTTGTATCATCCATGGTTTGATTAAAGCCACGCCCCCCGGCCATCCGTCCTCCACTGACTGGCAGTGACGTCACTGGGCTTTGCTGGGGAAAGGGGTAAGTGACACAATGCCGCGGGGTATGCTCGCATTTCATCACCTTGGAAACACTGACACCCGGTGGCTTTACATCACTTCCTGAAATGACGTCTGCCCAGCAGAATTGCGGATCTGTGAAGAGCGGTCACGTGACCTGCATTTTATTGGAAAAATGAACAGCTACAGGCAAGTTTTTTATGCTAGCATTGCGTCAAAAATGCTTTTCTCGACTTTTAGATAAATGGAAAATTGGAGTGGGGGCTGTATCCACGGGACCCGGGCACTCTATCTACGAATCCCTGACGGACATATCGAGGTGGGCTGTGGATGAATGCATTGAGACTAGGGCCGAAACAACTAATCGATTATGAAATTAATCGATTACAATTTTTATAATCGATTAATCGGCCAGTAACATAATGGGTTAAAAAAAATGAAAATTAGCCCTTAAGGCCTCATGCCCACGGACGTTTTTACAGCCGCGTTTTTTACAGCTTAAAAACGCCTGTCCATGTTAGTCTATAGCTTCATGCCCACCTAGACGTTTTTGAGCTGCAAATAGCATAGACGTTTTTAAGCTGTAAAAAAAACCCAGGACCAGTGCAGTGCGTTCCTCAGCGTCGGAGTTAGGCAGAAAAAAAACGCTCAAAAACGCGCGGTCGCGTTTTTTAGCTCCGACGTTTTTTTCAAAAAAATAAAAAATTTACAATAACATGGAAAGGCGTTTTTAAGCTGTAAAAAACGCAGCTGTAAAAACATCAGTGGGCATGAGGCCTTATAGTACAAAAAGAGCAAATAATCACTACTGTTCATATTATATTAATACGAAAAATCTTTATATATTCGCTGAAGGAAAGAATGATGTTTGAAATTTTCACTTGCTTTTAACATTCAGTTTTAAAATGAATATAATTTCTGAATGAAAACCACATACACGGTCTGAAAATTCCTTTGGCCAAGAAGTTCTCTATTTTCTAAACGTCCCCGTTATTGTGGTTGAAAACGAACGTCGATTTGACCCCACTGACGATTAGAAAATCGAACGAACATTCTTAAAATATATATTTTTTTTTGATGGAAGACGTTGTTTTGGTTATTAACCGATTAATCGAAACAATAATCGGCCAACTAATCGATTATGAAAATAATCGTTAGTTGCAGCCCTAATTGAGACTCAGGGATGACAACGCCCCTCATTGGGGAATGTTCATATACAGACGGCCATAAGGGGATGTGTGTTCTTTATGTGTCTCTCCATACAGCGTATTGCATTACTCATTGAATGTGTATGTCTGTTATCTATTGGCGGGGTCCATGTGGACCAGTTCCTCCGTTGTAAAAAAAAATTGGGAAAAAAAAATAAAAATGCTTTTCTCTGTAATTACAGTAACTTTACAACCGCTTTGAAATTGGCAGACAGGCAGAATTTGTAATGCAGAAGAGACATGCTTTGTCTCTTCTGCATTAAAGCCGCTTACCTGCCTGTCCACCCTTGTAAAGTGAGCCACGCAGACACAGCTCACTGTACAAATTCGGCAATGCTGACTCTGGCTGAACTGATGTCATCCACGCTAGGCCAATGAGAGCGGCCAGAAATCAAGACCCGAAAGCTGGCCGCCTGAAGATGTCAGCGGCTGGGTGGGGAGCATCGCTAGAGCTGAGGTGAGTATTGTTCCACTTTAAGGTAAAAAAACATTAGCCATTACAACCACTTTTAAAGCCTCATGCACACTGGGCATTTGCCTTGGGAAAAGCAGAGTTAAAAATCGGGCCTAAGCCCGGATTCACACATATGTGAACACAGACATCGCATGTGATTCGCACCCGCATTGCTGTGCTGAACACATGCGATGTCTGTGCAATACGGGTGCAGCCATACAGTTTGTATAGCTGTTTGCATTGGATTCACACAACAAAGGTGCAGGGACCCTTTTTTTCATCGCACTAGAATCGGAACCCATGCGATCTGTTTCTTGTACGAATCCACAGTTTGCGCTGCAATCTGGGGGTGTCATGAACTTTGCATTGACACCTGAAGCGGTTCGGAGAGGTCAGTGTGAACTGCCTGCAGGGAAGATTTGATGCGGGAACCGGCACTGGAATCGCAAACGTGTGAAACCAGGCTTAAAGTGATTGTAAAGGGTTGTTTAAAAAAATAAAATAAAAATAACAAACATGTCATACTTACCTCCTCTGTGCAAGGGTTTTGCAAACAGCAGCCCTGATTCTCCTTCTCTGGGGTTGGCCAGGCGGCGCTCCTGGCTCCTTCCCGCATTGAGTGCCCCCTTGGAGAGCCGCATTCCATGGGGGCACTCGTGCAGGCACGCTCCCGAGTACTGCTGCTGTGTCCATTGACACAGACAGCAGTACTCGACCCGGCCCCCGTATCACTGGATTTGATTGACAGCAGCGGGAGCCAATGGCTCCTGCTGCTATCATCTATCCAATGATGGCCGGAGACAGCAGTTGGAGGTGCTGGGCTCGTCCCCGTCGCTGGAAAGATTGGAGTCAGGCAAGTAAAAGGGCGCAGAAGGATTTTTACCTTAATGCATTAAGGTAAAAAAAAAAAAAAAACATATCAGACTTTACAACTCCTTTAACCACTTGCCGCCCACCCACCGTCAAAAAATGGCGGGACGGTGTGGCTCTCGCTCTGGGTGGACCTCATATGATGGCACACCCGAACACCCGCTCCTGCGCGCCCACGGGGGTGCCGTGTTGCTAGGACTTGGCGCGACCCTGATCTCTGTAAAGAGCTGATGCAGTTCTTTAATCATGTGTTCGGCTGTGTCCAATCACAGCCGGTCACATGTAAACAAGGAAGTGCCAGTACTCGGCGCTCCTCGCCTCACATTGACAGAGTGTGTGACGAGGAGAGCCGATCAGCGGCATCTCCTGGCAGGGGACAGTGAAAGATGTAATCGGGGCACCGATGATCAGTACCCTGATTACATTACAGAGCCGGTGTCAAGAACCAGTGCCAGCAATCAATGCCCACCAGTGACAACAATCAGTGCCCATTAGTGATGCCAGTCAGTGTTGGCTTTCAGTGCCGCCTATCAGTGATGCCCATCAATGCCTATCAGTGATGCCCATCAGTAAAGCCGATCAATGCTGCTTATCCATGCCGGCTTCCAGGGCCCATCAGTGCCATCTATCAATGCCTACCAGTGCCACTCGTCTGTGCCACCTCATCAGTGAAGGAGAAAAAATTACTTATTTACAAAATTTACTGACAGAAACGAAGAAAATAATTATTTTTTTTCAACATTTTCAGTCTTTTTTTTTATTTTTAGGAAAAAAAATAAAAAAATCCCAGCAGTGATTTAATACCACGAAAAGAAAGCTCTATTTGTGTGAAGAAAATTATAAAAATTTCACATGGTTGATTTTATTCTTATTTATTTTAGCCATTGGATAGAATGAACGCCTAAGTGGTAAACAACCCTCGCGCTCAGCCATGTTTATGAGTATTCTGCAGGGTTTTTTCTGCCGCGACACCCCTCTCCTAAACACGCAAGTGATTTCTTTATTTTTGGTCTGTGCCTGCCCCCATTGAGGAGGTTCGCACTCTCTTTTTGGTTCTAGTGACCTGGGGGTCCCCAGGAGATTTCCTCTCACTTCCTGTTTGGATATTGGACAGGAAGTGAAGGGAAATCTTTGCAATGGGACACAGGTGGTGAAAAAACAAAGTTTTGTCTATAGTTCTACTTTAATGTCTGCCTTTCCCTTGTATTGGCTAATAAATATCTGTCCTTCACAGCTTTTGTTGCCATTCAGTTTCTTAGTACAGAGAACCCCATTTTATTAACCTGGTGGAGAGGAGAGGGAACCAGTGGCGCACACACATTGATAATAAGAGATCTGCTTTAGTATAAAGAAAGTTGCCAGCTGACCCGTTACTATGGACAACGCCATTACTGCTTTATTATCCTACAACAGGCTTCATGCTGTGTAAAACCCTAAGATGACCACGGGCCAGCTCGGACCACACCTCCGCTCACGTGACTGCTTTCCTCCCATCACTCCCGCACGCCATAAGCCTCTGAAACAGTTCCGAACCTCAGAAAACACTAATCTATCTTTTCATAAAACGTAACGCTTGCTGGACCCCCACTCCCAATTTGATTCGTTCGCCTCCCAGGTGAATATTACCGTTCCGGAGCTGCCCGAACCACTCACAGCCGTCGCTGTCTCCGCCATCTTGATTAGCACGTCCCGCCGCGAAGGCTGCCGGGAGATGTAGTCCTTTGACTTGTCCCGCAGGTGGTACTTAGCGAGGCGTAACCTGGGCAGGAGAGAAACCTGCCGGAGAAAATACTTATCAAAATAGATTTTTTTTTTCTTCTGTGTTCTTGATTTGGTTCCCTTTTTATACGAATGCTTGCTGTATTTATTGAAAAGTAAATTGAGGCAAAATGTATTTACACAGCAACTTATGTGTGTCGCTTTGGTCCGAGACATGAGACTGACATACCTAAAGTACAACTCCAATTTTTATATTTTTTGAGTGGAATGGATAGACCACTATACTCATGTGAGGGAGAATTTCCTTCACTTCCTGTCCTAGGGAGACAACAGGAAGCAGGTGCTAAACATTTTTTTTGGGGGCGGCAAACAAACCCCCCTAGGCCTAGGTCCGTACTCAAGCCGGTTTTCCGGGTCTGTCTGAGCTAAGCTTATCACTGTCTTTGGGTACCGCTCGCCCGGCAGCAGGTCCTGCATCTGATTTCACCCCCATCTCCGTCCTCAGCTACCGCTAGTTCTGCTCCTCCGCTGCAGCAGCAGTGCCCCCGCCGGCCAGATACGTCTCTATCTCCACACTCTGTCCACTCTATCTCCGCTGTCTCCAGGTTCTGGCTGGCACCACTCACCCGCTACAGCTCCAGTGGCGGCTTTTAGGCCCCTTTCACACATACAGACCGTTTGTCAGTTTTTCATCCATCTGTTGACGGATGAAAAATGGACATCAATACATTCCTATGGAAAAATGGATGTCAATGGATGATCATCTATTTTCATCCGCGTCCGTTAACATCCTATTTTTTTAACGGATGAAAGCCCTATTTTTTATCCTTTAAAAAAACGGATCAGACGAAAAACGGATGTAAACAGATGAAACGGATCTGTTTTTGCATGGAAAATCGACTCTGAGACTCAAGTGGTTAAGGCTGGCAGATGTAAAAAAAACTGATGAAAAACTGATATAAACTGAAAAGGGCTGTAAGCTCTCGTTTTTTTTTTTTTTTAAATAACAAACATGTCATACTTACCTCCACTGTGCAGTTCGTTTTGCACAGAGTGGCCCCGATCCTCCTCTTCTGGGGTCCCCTGGCGGCACTGGTAGCTCCTCCCCGCATTGAGTGTCCACGTTCGAGAAGGCGCTCCTAAGATGGACACCCGCGCGCTCCCGAGTCCTGCTTCTATGTTCATTCACACAGATTGCAGGACTCGGCCCCACCCCCCGGCGCCCTCGTTATTGGATTTGATTGACAGCAGCAGGAGTCAATGGCTGCATTGCTATCAATCTACCCAATCTAGAGCCGAGACAACGGGCAGAGAGGTAGAGCGCGTCTCTGCCGTAGAAACAAACAGGCTTAGGTGAGTAAAACTGGGGGGCTGGTCAGTGTCAGAAGTTTTTTCACTTTAATGCATAGGATGCATTAAGGTGAAAAACCACAAGGGTTTACAACCCCTTTAATTCGTTTTTTTCTTTGAAAAAAGTGACTGAACTGATCAAAAGAACAGTCCGCGTGTGTGAAAGGGTCCTTACAGTCTCTGTCACCGCCTCCAGGCAGCTCTGTGCAGCCACGCCACGAGCACTCCGATCCGGCTCTCAACCGGTCTCTCAAATCTGCGCTCTCCTCCTGGTATGTTACTCCACCCCCTGTTATCCACTGCTACCACCCGTATTTGCCAGTATCACAAGTGGGAGGGTTCAGAGCGCAGAGCCTTTTACAAAGGACAGCCTTTTACAAGCCAATTAAAGCACAGCGATCTTTTGCCTTTTATATTTTTACACAAATGTTCTGTTGTGTGATTACCAGCTGCTTTTTTTGATCATTTATTACCATTTGTCACCTGCACTATTACTGCACCATTTTTATATACAGGCCAATTAAAGCCTCATAGAAAGCCATTAGTCCGGCGCCCTGCATGCAAGCTAGGGGGGGCGGCACCCCTGTGCCCCTTATCGGCTGGGCGCCTCTGACAGAAAGTGAATGCAAGTCTCCCAAAATGAGGGAAAATCCCACTTCTGATAGCTCTTACCGGAACTCTATTTCATCGACAACTGTAAAAAAAAAAATCAAAATGTAGATTTCCCCTCATTTTTTGTTATCACCAGTATACCAGCTTTTATATCTGTCATGGATATGCAGTAATGTTTGTCTGTCAGCTTACCTTCCTCTCCATGTGTTCACCTTAGAGGCCAGACACTCTCACCTGGCTACTTTAATAATCTCTCCTCCCAGCATGGCTCCCCCCCCCATGCCCTATCAGGGAACTCTATATTAACCTGTGCACTGCAAGTCTGCCTTGCTGATCAACGTTGTTTTTGGGTTCCTGCTTGCCATGTGCTACGTCTGTCTCTGTGTTAACGATATTGGCTTATTCTCGACTATCCCTGTCTGCTTGTGACCTTGACCTTTGGCTTGTCCTTTGTTTATCCTTGTCTGCTTGTCGCCCTGACCTTGGCTCTTCTCCTCACTATCTCTTGTATCCTGAGCTCCTGCTTCCCCTCTATCCTCTATACCCTACGGAGCGTGAGCTAGGGGACTCTGGGGGCCACGACCTGGATCCAGCTGCAGCTTAGGCCATCCTCACCACTAGAGGCTCTGGTGAACACCTGCTGGATCTTAGACTCCGCGCCCTGGGGAATCTTGGGCTCTAGCTCCCTGTGGGATCCCTGTTGTGCTCCAGTGGATCGGCCTTCCTTAACCACCCAGTGTTCCATCCGCAGCAGTCAGCCATGGAGTTCACTACCTTGTGGTGCACTCCTGACCTACGGTGTGCATCTGTCAGCTGGCAACTCAGGTGACCTGACAGTTTGATCAGCCATGGACCTGGCTGACGTGCCGCTTCCTGCAGATGATCCATTGCAGGGCATAGTCCGCAAACTTGAGACCCAGGAATCGAATCAGACTCAGGTGATGCGATTCCTCCAGGATCTGGCTTCCTGCTTCGAGCAGCTCCAGGCCTCCTTGGGAACCCTGAATCAGCAACCTCAAGTACAACCAGCGGCTGCACCTATCACACCAGTCGCAGCCACACACTCACTACAACTGCCAGCTATGTTCCGTTTCTCTGGGGACTCCAAGGCCTGCAGGGGGTTTCTCAGCCAATGCACTATTCATTTTGAGCTTCAGCCTCAAAACTTCCTCTCTGATTGGGCAAAGGTAGCCTATATCATTTCCCTCCTCTCTGGTGAAGCTTTAGCCTGGGCTGCCCCCCTGTGGGACAAGAATGATCCAGTGGTTTCCAGCCTGTCCAACTTCTTGAAGCTCTTTCGTAACAAATTTGAGGAGCTGGCTCAGGCTTCTTCAGCGGCTAGTGCTCTTTTACGTCTTCGCCAAGAATCTTGTTCAGTGGGACAATATGCCCTTCAGTTCCGTATCCTCACAGCTGAATTGAGCTGGAACAATGAGGCCCTGGTCGCTACCTTTTTACATGGCCTCTCTGACCGAGTGAAAGACGAATTAGCGGGAAGAGCCATCCCCGCCGGTCTGGATGATGTAATTTCCTTGTGCAATCAGATCGACATTCGTTTTCAGGAGAGGTCCCTAGAAAAAAGACGCCAACACTCCCTGGGCCCTAGCCAGTCTGAGCTCCCCTCCCTTCGTCCCGTAGAGCATCTTCTGCCTGCTGAGGAACCTATGCAGCTTGACCGGACCAGACTAACCCCCGAAGAACGTGCTAGGCGCAGAACTCTGGGCTTGTGTCTATATTGTGGGGGCAAGGGTCATTTTCGTCACTCCTGCTCGCTTCGACCGGGAAACACTCAGGTCTAATACATTTGGAAGGTGGAGTATTGGACCCAGAAACATCACCTTCTCGTCTTCTTCTGCCGGTGTTCCTTCATGTAGGCACTTCTCCTCAATCGACCCTTTCATATCTGGATTCCGGGGCTGCCGGCAATTTTATGGACCGGAGAACTGCTTCTTCTATGAAGCTTACCCTTTCACCCCTCACTGCGCCATTGGTAGTCTCGGCAATTGATGGCACTGTTCTCCCAGGGGGCCCTATTTGCTTCCAGATGCTACCTATTAGGATGTCGGTAGGAATTCTCCACCATGAGTGGATATCCTTTCTCATTCTGCCCAAGGCCTCTACCCCCATTGTATTGGGCCTTCCTTGGCTACAGCTCCACTCTCCACATGTGGACTGGGTCTCTGGGCAGATCCTGGCTTGGGGACCCTCATGTTTCTCGTCATGTATTCTCAAGGTGGCCCCCAAGGAGAGACTTCCGGTTGCTACCACATCTGTATCTTCTAATCTTCCCGCAGCATACAGCGATTACCAAGATGTGTTCTGTAAGAAATCAGCTGAGGTGCTTCCTCCCCACAGGTCTTTTGACTGCGCTATTGACCTTGTCTCCAGAGAAACTCTGCCCAGGGGTCGTACCTACCCCCTGTCCATCCCAGAGACCCAGGCTATGTCTGAGTATGTCGCAGAGAATCTAGAGACAGGTTTCATCCGGAAATCCTCATTGCCTGCAGGGTTCTTTTTCGTTGCCAATAAGGATGGTACCTTGAGACCCTGCATCGACTATCGAGGTTTAAACGCGGTTACTATCAAAAATCGATACCCCTTACCCTTAATATCTGAGCTATTCGATAGGTTGAAGGGTGCCTCCATTTTCACCAAGTTGGATCTCAGAGGCGCGTACAATCTCATTTGAATATGGGAGGGTGACAAATGGAAGACTGCATTTAACACTAGAGATGGGCATTACGAATACCTGGTTATGCCTTTTAGTTTGTGTAATGCCCCAGCTGTGTTTCAAAACTTTGTCAATGAAATCTTCAGGGATCTGCTGTACCAGTTTGTTGTCATCTATCTGGATGACATTCTGATCTTTTCGGAAAATCTGCTCGTCCACAGAAACCATGTCCGCACTGTACTTCAGCGTCTTAGAGAGAATAATCTCTATGCCAAGCTGGAGAAATGTTCCTTTGAATGTTCTGAGGTCCGGTTTCTGGGATGCTTTGTCTCAAGTTTGGGTCTTCGTATGGATCCTGGGAAGGTCTTGGCCATTACCAACTGGCCTCTTCCTGCTAGCCTCAAGGCCACACAGTGCTTTCTTTGCTTCACAAATTATTATAGGCAGTTCATAAGGAATTACTCTTCCATTGCCGCGCCTATTATCGCTTTGACCAAGAAGGGTGCGAATGCCAAAGACTGGCCTCCCGAAGCTGTCTCTGCGTTTCACGACCTGAAACAGGCCTTTGTTTCTGGACCACTCTTGAGGAGACCAAATCCTGGGGATGCATTTTTTATTGAAGTAGACGCTTCTTCAATGGGGTTGGGAGCTGTGCTTCTTCAATTCTTTGAGAAGAGACGTCAACCATGTCCGTTCTTCTCCAAAAAAAAATCCCAGGCAGAGAGAAATTATGCCATCGGTGATCGGGAACTTCTCGCAATTAAATTGGCGTTAGAGGAGTGGCGTCATCTCTTGGAGGGTGCCCCTCACTCCATAACGATCTTTACTGATCACAAGAATTTACAGTACCTACAGAATGCTAAACGTCTGAATCCCAGACAGGCCAGGTGGAGTCTCTTCTTTTCCCGTTTTAATTTCACGATTGCGTACAAACCTGGTTCCTGCAACGGTCGGGCTGATGCGCTCTCTAGGTCATTTGACACTTTGGATGAGGAGCCAACCCCTGAATCTGAGCCGATCATTCCAACCTCATGCATTGTTGCCCATTCTACCACCCTGGAGTCAAAAATTCCTCCTGGTAAGACCTTCGTCCTCACTGAGCTAAGAGCCAAGTTCCTTCGTTGGGGACATGATTCCAAGGTGGCAGGTTATGCTGGATTTCTCCGATCCTTCTTACTCATCAGTCGTCACTACTGGTGGCCTAATCTCCGCTCAGATGTCAAAGACTACGTTAAGGCTTGTCATGTCTGTGCTCAGTCTAAATCCTCCACACAAGCTCCTGCTGGTCTCCTCATGCCCTTGCCCATTCCTAAGGAGCCCTGGGCTCACATTGCCATGGATTTTATCACCGATCTCCCACTGTCTGAGAATAATACGGTCATTTGGGTGGTAATCGATCGGTTCTCCACGATGGCTCATTTTGTTCCTCTTCCTGGCTTTCCTTCTGCTCCTGCCTTGGTTCCCATTTTTATTCGAGAAATTTTCCGCCTCCATGGGGTTCCTTCTCATATTGTTTCCAACAGGGGTGTTTAATTTACGTCTCGTTTTTGGAGAGCCTTTTGCAAATCCCTCAATATTGTCTTGGATTTTTCCTCTTCTTACCATCGTCAATCCAATGGACAGACTGAGAGTGTTAATCGGGAGTTAGAGGTCTTTCTTCGCACCTTAGTCTCTGCTCATCATGACGATTGGTCCTCTCTACTCCCGTGGGCAGAATTCTCTCATAACAATCATGTAAATACCAGTTTGCAGAAGACACCCTTTTTCACAGTTTATGGAAAACACCCTCAACTTCCTCTTCCCATGACCTGTTCTCCAGATATTCCAGCTTTGGCTTCGGCTCAGGAGTCTTTCAATTCTGTTTGGGGTGACGTTCATGATTCCCTCCGGGCAGCTGCTGACAAATTCAATAGCTTTGCCGACCGCCGCAGGTGTAAACCGCCTTCTCTTCAGCCAAAGTCTGTCTCTCCACCAGGAACATCAAGCTCCGAGTTCCTTCTCTGAAGTTTGCTCCAAGATTCATTGGTCCGTGTCTATAACTACTAAACTGAATCCGGTTTGTTTCAAACTCCAGATTCCCAAAAGCCTTAAAATCGCTAACTCCTTCTATGTTGCCCTTCTGAAGCCTTTAGTCCCCAATAAGTTCTCTCGTCCTCTCCCTACCGTGGCGCCGGTCTCTGAGAATAATCAGGAGTACGAGATCAGTCAAATTCTGGATTCCCGACTCTGCAGAGGCGTTCTTCAGTACCTCGTTCATTGGAAAGGGTTTGGTCCTGAGGAGAGGTCTTGGATCACTGCATCTGAGGTCTTTGCACCTCGTCTGTTAAAGAAGTTTCATCTGAAGTTCCCCTCAAAACCCAGGTCTAGGCGGGGAAGGGAGACGCCTCGTAAGAGGGAGGGTACTGTCATGGATATGCAGTAATGTTTGTCTGTCAGCTTACCTTCCTCTCCATGTGTTCAAATTAGAGGCCAGACACTCTCACCTGGCTGCTTTATTAATCTCTCCTCCCAGCATGGCTCCACCCCAGGCCCTATCAGAGAACTCTATATTAACCTGTGCACTGCAAGTCTGCTTTGCTGATCAACATTGTTTGTTAAGCATTGTGTGTTTGGGTTCCTGCTTGCCGTGTGCTACGACTGTCTCTGTGTTAACGATATTGGCTTATTCTCGACTGTCCCTGTCTACTTGTGACCTTGACCTTTGGCTTGTCCTTTGTTTATCCTTGTCTGCTTGTCGCCCTGACCTTGGCTTATCTCCTCACTATCTCTTGTATCCTGAGCTGCTGCTTCCCCTCTATCCTCTGTACCCTACGGAGCGTGAGCTAGGGGACTCTGGGGGCCGCGACCTGGATCCAGCTGCAGCTTAGGCCATCCTTACCACTAGAGGCTCTGGTAAACACCTGCTGGATCTTAGACTCCGCGCCCTGGGGAATCTTGGGCTCTAGCTCCCTGTGGGATCCCTGTTGTGCTCCAGTGGATCAGCCTTCATTAACCACCCAGTGTTCCATCCGCAGCAGTCAGCCATAGGGTTCACTACCTTGTGGTGCACTCCTGACCTACAGTGTGCATCTGTCATTTGGCAGCTCAGGTGACCTGACAATATCTTCCTTTTACTATTTGTGGAATTGGTAAAGTCGATGCTTAGTTTTTTTTTTTTTTTTTTTTTTAAATCAGCACCAGAGAGTGTACTTACATAAATAAAGAATCCTGTTTGATGGTGGCTGCTCTGTACCTTGGATTCAGTCGTCCTTGGAGACCCTGAGGAAGTCGATATGACAAAACACACATTGGGAGGGTCTTAGTGACATCACCACAGATGGACATTGAGGCTGGGTTCACACTATTGCGAATTGGATGCAGGTTTCCCTGCATCCAATATGTATGTCAGGAGATTGTGACTGGCTCTTTATGGTACCAGTTCACACATCTCTGGAGCAGCTCTGGTGCGAATTGCATATGAGTCCTGTGCAACGTCTGGTCCGAAATCAGCCAAAAATTTGGACTGAAATCGGACCTGAAACAGTGAACAGGGATGCACCTAACAACCGCTGTGAGAGTTAGTACGATCCATTCGCTCTCATGCTGGATGTTTAGGTGCTTTTTAAAGTTGCTATCGTGCTAGTGCACATTTGTATCTATTTTAAAGTATAACTAAAGGCAAAACTTTTTACTGGTGCCTCCATGGCAGCATACATGTGCATAGCTGCCAACTGTCCCTGATTTGGACGGACTGTCCCTGATTTGGAGCAAAGTCCCTCTGTCCCTCTTTCCTCCTCATTTGTCCCCCATTTTGGTTTGATCTACAGTATCTCACAAAAGTGAGTACACCCCTCACATTTTTGTAAATATTTTGTTATATGTTTTCATGTGACAACCCTGAAAAAAATAGTGAGTGTACAGCTTGTATAACTTAAATTTGCTGTCCACTCAAAATAACTCCACACACAGCCAGGGCAGTATTCCAACATGATAACGACCCCAAACACACCTCCAAGACGACCACTGCCTTGCTAAAGAAGCTGAGGGTAAAGGTGATGGACTATACAAGCATGTCTCCAGATCTAAACCCTATTGAGCATCTGTGGGGCATCCTCAAATGGAAGGTAGAGGAGCGCAAGGTCTCTTAACATCCACCAGCTGTGTGATGTCATCATAGAGGAGTGGAAGAGGACTCCAGTGGCAACCTGTGAAGCTCTGGTGACCTCCATGCCCAAGAGGGTTAAGGCAGTGCTGGAAAATAATGGTGGCCACACAAAATATTGACACTTTGGGCCCAATTTGGACATTTTCACTTAGGGGTGTACTCACTTTTGTTGCCAGCGGTTTAGACATTAATTAGCCATATATGCTGCTTTCACACTGAGGCGCTATACCGCTAAAAATAGCGCCTGCAAAGCGCCTTGAAAGAGCCTCTCCTCTCACTCCAATGTGAAAGCCAGAGGGCTTTCACACTGGAGCAGTGCACTGGCAGGATGGTAAAAAAAGTCCTGCAAGCCACATCTTTGCAGCGCTGTAGGAGCAGTGTATACACTGCTCCTAAAGCGCCCCTGCCCATTGAAATCAATGGGCAGCGCCGCCGAACCGCCAGCAAAGCGCCGCAGAAGCGGCGCTTTGCGGCGGTTTTAACCCTTTTTCGGCCGCTAGCAGGGGTTGAAAGTGCCACAAAAACTACGGTAAAGCGCCGCTAGAAATAGTGGCGCTTTACAGCAGACGCCCCCAGCGCCTCGGTGTGAAAGTAGCCTAACATTAACACATGTTGAGTTATTTTGAGGGGACAGAAAATTTACACTGTGATACAAGCTGTACAATCACTACTTTACATTGCAGCAAAGTATTATTTCTTCAGTGTTGTCACATGAAAAGATATAATATATTTTTTACAAAAATGTGAGGGTTTTTGTAAGATACTGTACATAACTTGTTAAAATGACAACTTTGTAAAAAAAAAACAAAACATAATTTTATTAAATTTTTTCCTTTTCGAAACCTTGGACTAATACTCCTCCTATATGGAGAAACTAGTCACATGCATTGCTCATGTGTAATTTTCGCCCATTCTTCCACATGATCTATGATCTTAAGTTCTTTCCATAGATTTTCTATTGAATTCAAGTCAAGTGCACTATTCTAGCAGCTTTATTTTGTTTCTTTCTCTTTTTTTAGAGTTTCCTTGGCTTTGTGTTTGGGATCATTGTCTTGATGAAGTATCCAACCTTGTTTCATCTTCATCATCCCGGTAGATGGCAGCAGATTTTTGTCAAGAATGTCTTGGTACATTTTTCCATGCCCTCCGACCCAGTTTCTCTCCCCAGGTTTATTGAACTTTACGTGTCGTGTATGTCTCTGGGGAGGTACCTGGGGGGGGGGGGTCCCATGGGGTTATGTATAAATTCTACTATTCTAATGCTAAAATTCATACCCATTCACAATTTCGTTCTTCCCACTCGTTTCCTCAACTTCCACTCCCTCATCCATTGGTTTCTCTTGGGTTATTGCTCATCCTTTAAATGTTTTTTTCCTGCACTTATTAAGAATTACATACTGATCCCTCTTGCTTTCCACCAGGGTTTCCAGATCTTGTCATATGTAGTTGGAGCGCCCTGCTTTATATATACCGATTTCTCTTTAAGGATTACCCCGTTCATACTATTCTGCCATTCCTCACTGGACGGAGGCAGTATTGATTGCCATCTGCGGGCAATCAAAATCCTTGCTTGGAATAGGCATTTCATAGCTGCTATTTGGGGGTTCCCTGGTTTACCCACTTCCCCCACTAGTCCCAGTAGGCATTGCTTCGGCATCAGCTCAATGGAAATCCCAAACACCCTATCAATAGTTTTTACCACCTCCGTCCAATACAGAAATAGCTTCGGGCACCTCCAAAACATGTGAAGCAAATCCCCTTCTGAGTCCCCACATCTGGGGCAACTAGGATCTGGCCGACGACCAAACTGAAAAAGTCTATAAGGGGTATAATAAGTTCTATACAGTAAAAAAAGATGTGACATCCTCTGTGAGGGAGACAACGAGACCAGTGGGGCCAGTTCAAGGATCCTATTCCACTGGGTATCCGAGATAACTCCTACATCTTTTTACCATTTCGTCTTGTATAAGGGAGGTTCTAGCCTTCTCAATCTCCCTTTATTAATATGTGGATATACTTTTGATATTAAACCTTTCACTGAATCTACATTGATACATTTTTGGAGTACAGGGATTGTGCTCCATTCTAGGGTCTGTCCTTTGAACTGTTCCTCTAATGCATGCCTGACCTGTAGATATTTGAAAAAGGATTTATTCGGTAAGGCATGTTGGGCTCTCAATTCCTGGAAAGTTTTCAAAGTACCTTCCTGATATAACTGTGCAATACATTTTATTCTGCATCTCTCCCATTCCCTTATTGTCCCTATTTTCTGGAGCTCTCCTAATTTACTGTTATGCCACAGTGGAGTGAATTCCGTAAATCCTCTATAATCCAGTATACTTTTCGCTGTGTCCCAAACCCTCATCATTAGATTCAAAGTTGGGAGTCTTGGGGAAAAGGACCCTGCCCCCAAAGCTTCAGGTATGGATTCATGTAAAGTATTTTGAAGGAGTACTGGAGTTGTGATGCCAAAAAATAACTATAGGGATGTGGGAGCGCTACTCCTCCTTCCTGTTTCTGGAGCTGCAGGGTACTTAGCCGGATTCTTGCTGGACCACCTTTCCATATCATTTCCCTGAACAACATCTCTATCCTTTGGAACCATTTTTTGTAAAGCCAAATGGTGAATTATGTAACACATAAAGGAGCTGGGGCATCCAAATCATTTTAATCAAATTACACCGACCTGCCACAGATATTGGCAAGCGTTTCCAGACTTTTATTTTACCCCTGAATTTAATCAACATGGGGTCGATGTTATCTGCGGTGTATTGTTGAAGGTCTTTAGAAATGTTTATACCTAGATATTTAAATTTGTTCACAACTGGGATCTGAGCTACCTTCTCAGGTAAGAAACCCACCAGAGGGTCCACTGGTAACAGACTGGACTTTGCCCAGTTTATCTTTAGTCCAGAGATTTGACCAAAACTGTTAATGATATTCATAGCTTTCCAAAGGGAGTCCTGTGTATCTCCAAGGAAGAGCAGAAGGTCATCTGCATATAATGCAACTTTTTCTTCCAAATCACCTCTTCTAAAGCTCCTCACCTGGTCGGATGAGCTGAGAGCAATGGCCAGAGGTTCGATAGCAATGGCAAAGAGGAGGGGTGACAGGGGACATCCCTGCCTTGTCCCCCTCCCCAGTCCAAACTTCTCGGACTGCTCGCCGTTCACCTTTACTCTAGCCTCTGGTTCTCTGTAGGGCATTTTAACCCAGTTGATGAAGCCTGGGCCCAATTGGGCCATTTCCATAGCCTTCCACAGGTACTGCCACTCTAAACTGTCGAAGGCTTTGGCGGCGTCCAGAGACAAAATAGCCCTCTCCCCATCCTCATTTGTCGGGACCTGGAGATTCAGATATAACCGCCTTATATTAACACTAGTTGTTCTTCCAGGAATAAAACTCGACTGGTCGGGGTGGATAAGTTTTGATATAACCCTGTTTAATCTAGCCGCCAGAACCTTCGCTAGGATCTTCATGTCAGTGTTCAACAGGGCGATAGGCCTATAAGAGGCTACATCCAATGGGTCTTTGCCCTCCTTGTGTATAATAATTATGTTAGAGTCCATCATTGAGGAGGGAAGCTCACCCTGTACTAGTGAGTTATTCAGTACCGTCAGCAACTCGGGTAGTAACACCTTCCCATAGTGCCAGTATATCTCGGCTGGAAGGCCGTCTGGTCCTGGCGATTTCTGCCTTGCCATCTCATTGGTGATACACATTATCTCTTCTAAGGTTATAGGGCAATCCAGCTCAGCTCTGTCCATCTCACTGAGGAAAGGTAAATTCAAGTCCCCAAAGAAGATATCCATTGCTTCACTCATCTCCCCTTGCCGGGGTCTATAAAGATCTTCATAATATTCTTTAAACTTGTCCACTATTTCTGGAGTGTATGAAGTCACTCTCCCATCCTCCGTGGTAATCGTAGGTACCACGGAGGTGGGGGAGTTTGCCCTGACTAGTTGTGCCAACATCCACCCCACACTTTCCCCTTCTCTAAAGGCAGCTTGTCTCTGGAAGAGATATATTTATTCTCTACCCTTCAGAGAGTCATTAATCGATAATTTTGTTGCTCCTCTATCCAGGTCCTAAGTATATCTGGTGTCGGGTTGGTAATATATTGTTCTTCCACAGTTGTTACCCTCTCTCCAATTACTTTCTCCCAGTCCTTAGTCTGCTTCTTTATTTTTTTAATCTGCTGTATCATCATACCTCGCAGAAAGGCTTTCAGCGTATCCCATACTATTCCTACCGGGCGGCGCCCCGGTTCAAGACGATAAAATCCCCCAGGGATATCAATATATCCCTCAGGTCTCCCATCAGTTCAATCCAAAAGGGGCTCAACCTCCACTCCCCAGGACAGCTATGCTTTCCCAGTTCCAAAGACACTGTTACCGGGGAGTGATCTGACAAGCCCCTTGGCTTGTAGCTCACATTTTTTATTAAGGGTAGTGATGAGCCGAACACCCCCGGGTTCGGTTCGCACCAGAACCCGCGAACGGACCGAAAGTTCGAACGAACATTAGAACCCTATTAAATACAATGGATGCGAACGTTCGAATTCTAAAGTGCTAATTATAACAACTATTATGCATGTTATTGTCATAAATAGGGTTTGGGAACCCGGGTTCTGCACCAGGGGACATGTATCAATGCAAAAAGAAGTTTTAAAAACGGTCGTTTTTCGGGAGCAGTCATTTTAATGATGCATAAAGTGAAAAAAAAAAAGTCAAATATTCCTTTAAATATCGTACCTGGGGGGTGTCTAAAGTATGCCTGTGAAGTGCCACGTGTTTCCCGTGTTTAGAACTGTCCCTGCACAAAATGACACTTCTAAAGGAAAAAAAAGCCATTTAAAACTGCTTGCGGCTTTAATGTAATGTCTGGTCCCGGTAATATGGATGAAATTCGTTAAGAAAAATGGCATAGCTACCCCATGACCCCCCCCCCTACCCCAGCCCATTACCAGCCCCTTTGGGTCTTGTATGGATATTAAGGGGAACCCCGCACATAAAATAAAAAAGGCCCTATATACTCTGAACAGCCGTATACAGGCGGTGCATACAAGACAGGGACTGTAGGTTTGTTCTTATGTAGAATCTGTTTGTAATTTTGAACAGGTACATTGTTGAAGTGTAGCTCCAGCCCAAAAATCTATTTTTAAACTTTGTGGGAAACATAGGTAAGGGTTATCACCCCTGTAACATTTGTTTTGCTGTCTGTGCCCCTGTTCAGAACATTTCACCTCACTTTCCGTCCCAATGACAACTGTTTTTGAAATGTGGTGTTTTTCTTGAAACAAGGATTGCTGATAAAGCATCAGTACAGATGAGACCCCTTTCTCCCATATTTATTCTTACAGGAGAGAATTTTCCTTTCTAGGGGTAGATTTCCTCTCACTTCCTGTTGTCTTCTTTCGTTTGCAAGTAGGAGTCGTTTGTAAGTTGGATGTTTGAAAGTAGGGACCTGCCGTATATACTCTGCAGAAATAGGCCCCTTAGTTGTTGGTGTTGGCACAACACTGTAAGCACTCAGTTACTCTTGGTTGGTGCTGGAACGCCCTGCTGTCAACTATTATATCAGGAATTTTAATTACATATAATTGTTGAACAGTGGTAGTAAAAATTGGGGCTTTGATGGTGGTGCTGGTGCCACAACACTGTAAGCCCTGACAGTTACTCTTGGTGGGTGCAGCAATGGGCCCTGCTGTGAATTATTAGATCAAGAATTGTAATTACATGCCCCTTTTGAACAGGGGCTGAAAAATTGGGCCTTTCGTGGTGGTGGTGGTGGTGGCGTTGCCACAAGACTGTAAGCCCTCAGAGTTACTCTTGGTGGGTGCAGCAATGGACCCTGCTGTGAATTATTAGATCAAGAATTGTAATTGCATGCCCCTGTTGAACAGGGGCTGAAAAATTGGGCCTTAGGCACTGGTGGCACAACACTACAACCCCTCACAGATACTGTACTTGGAGCACAGCAATGAGCCCTGTTGCAAAGTATTGCTTCAAAAATTGTAATGACACGCCCCTGTTAAACAGGGGCTGAAAAATTGGGCCTTAGGCACTGGTGCCACAACACTCCAACCCCTCACAGATACTGTACTTGGAGCACAGCAATGAGCCCTATGGCAAATTATTGCTAAAAAAATTGTAATTACACGCCCCTGTAAAACAGGGGCTGAAAAATTGGGCCTTAGCCACTGGTGGCGGCACCCATAAACAAAAATGATCTTCCAAGCTATCATCATCAATCGTATCATTGAGGACTCGGAGGAGGAGGATAGCCAGTCAACATAACAGCACAGGCACTCAGCATCAGCATCAGTCTTGAAGGGATGTGACATGTTAAAATCAATTAGTCTGTTATATCAGCATCAGGTGTGTGGTAGCTGGTGGTGATCCAAGACTGGTTCATCTTGATGAAAGTCAGTCGATCAACCGAGTCGGTGGACAGGCGCACCCTGTGATCCGTGACAAATCCTCCAGCAGCACTGAATGTGCGTTCTGAAAGAACGCTGGATGCAGGACAGGCCAGTAGCTCAATTGCATACTGTGCAAGCTCTGGCCAGTGATCCATCCTCAAGACCCAGTAAGCCAGAGGATTTTCGGTGGGGAAGGTGTCCAAGTCTGACCTTGCCCCTAGATATTCCTGCACCATATTTATCAGACGCTGGCGATGGTTGCTGGAACCGATCATACTTTGGGGCTGCGGACTAAAGAATTGTCTGAACGCATCGGTCAGACGGCCACCTTCCCCACCGCTCCTTCTTTGACTGGCCGAAGCCTCAGCAACTCGTTGTCCAGGACCAGGAGTTTGTAACCTCCCAGTCTCTGGGAACGCGTTGCACAGACCTTTCTGCAAGGCCTCCCGGAGTTGTCTCATCCTCTGCTCCCTCTGCGACGGTAACATAAGGTCCGCAACCTTACCCTTGTACCGTGGATCAAGGAGAGTGGCCAGCCAGTAATGGTCCCTCTCCTTGATCCGAAGAATACGAGGATCCTTCCGCAGACTTTGCAGGATCAGGGAGGCCATGCAGCGTAGGTTTGCTGAGGCATTCGCTCCGGAGTCCTCTGGGTCACTAAGGACGACATGATCCGCAGCCACCTCCTCCCAGCCACGTACAAGTCCACTGGTTTCTTGGGACTGTAAATCATCCCTAAAAGACTGCTGCTGATGATGCTGAGTGCCAGCCTCCACCTCCATGCTGACACAATCCTCCTCCTCCTCCTCCTCCTCCTCCTCCTCTTCCTGTGCGATGGGTGGGACAGAAGGAACACTGTCTGGGTAAAGGGGGCCTTGAGAGGCAAGGAAGTCCTCCTCTTCCTGCCTCTGTTCTGCCTCAAGTGCCCTGTCCATTATTCCACGCAGCGTGTGCTCCAACAGGTGGACAAGAGGTACAGTGTCACTGATGCATGCACTGTCACTGCTCACCATCCTCGTGGCCTCCTCAAATGGTGCCAGGACAGTGCATGCATCCCTGATCATGCCCCACTGGCGTGGAGAAAAAAAACCAAGCTCCCCTGACCCTGTCCTGGTGCCGTAGTCGCACAGGTACTCATTGATGGCCCTCTGCTGCGTGTGCAGCCGCTGCAGCATGGCCAACGTTGAGTTCCACCTGGTGGGCATGTCACATATAAGGCGGTTCTTGGGCAGGTTCAACTCCTTTTGCAGCTCAGCCAGGCGAGCACTGGCATTATAAGATCTGCGGAAATGCACACAGACTTTCCTGGCCTGCCTCAGGACATCCTGTAAGCCCGGGTACCTGCCCAAGAACCGCTGCACCACCAGGTTAAGGACGTGAGCCACACAGGGCACATGGGTCAGTTGTCCCTGTCGGAGGGCGGAGAGGAGGTTGGTGCCATTGTCGCAAACCACCATTCCTGGCTTAAGCTGGCGTGGCGTCAACCACCTCTCGGCCTGGCCCTGCAGAGCAGACAGGACCTCTGCCCCAGTGTGGCTTCTGTCCCCCAAACACACCAGCGCAAGCACGGCATGGCATCTTTTTGCCTGCGTACTTGCGTAGCCCCGTGAACGGCTACGGAGCACCGCTGGTTCATAGGACAAACCACAGGAAGAGGCCATGGAGGAAGAAGAAGAGGAGGGGGTGGAGGAGAGAGGTGTGTCACAACCAGTAGTAGCATTTTGGAGGCGTGGCGGTGGAACAACCTCCAACACTACTGCACCTTGTCCTGCATCCTTCCCAGCTGCCAAAAGAGTGACCCAATGGGCCGTGAAAGAAAGGGAACGTCCCTGTCCATGCCTGCTGGACCATGAGTCAGCGGTAATATGCACCTTACCGCTGACCGCCCTGTCCAGCGAGGCCAAGACATTGCCTTCCACATGCCGGTAGAGAGCCGGAATAGCCTTCCGTGAGAAAAAGTGGCGTTTGGGAACCTGCCACTGAGGAACCGCACATTGCACAAACTCACGGAAGGGGGCCGAGTCTACCAACTGAAAAGGCAGCAGTTGAAGCGCTAGCAATTTAGCCAAGCTAGCATTCAACCGCTGGGCATGTGGATGGCTGGGAGTGAACTTCTTTCGACGGTCCAGCAGCTGGGGCAGGGAAATTTGCCTGCTAGAATCGGACGTCGGTGTACTGCTAGCAGAGTGGCCGCAAGTACTTGGCTGTGACACACCTAATTCTACACCTTCATTCCTCTCAGTGCATGTTTCAGAGAGGACTGAAGTTATAGTGGGGTTGGAGATCCCAGCTGATGCGGTGCAAGGAGAGGTCCGCTTTGTTCTTTGGTGTGGGTCTTTCAGGTAGGCTTGCCAACGAGCTGCATGGCAGGTCAACATATGTCTGGTCAGGCATGTGGTACCCAAGCGGCTGATGTTTTGGCCACGCGATATACGCTTGAGACATATGTTGCAAACAGCAGCTGTGCGATCTGATGCACTAGCCTCAAAAAAGGCCCACACCAAAGAACTTTTTGAATGACGGGCAGAGGCAGCGCCCTGCACAGGCGGAGCTCTGCGGTGTGATTCCGTCGGTGTACTGCCCTTACGCTGGCCACCAAAGGGCATCCTGCCTCGTTGGAGATGTGCCTCCTCCTCATCCTCCTCCTCCTCCTCTCTCCTATTAGGCACCCACGTGGAGTCAGTGACCTCATCATCACCTCCCTCCTCATCACTGGAGCCAATCTGGCAGTATGCTGCAGCTGCTGGAACATGACTGCCAGATTGGTGTCCTTCTTGAGCATCCCCTCTGTCTGCTCTCACGCTACTGCCTTCCTCTAGCTGGGTTTCATCATCAGACCCTTCGAAACGCTGGGCATCCTCCTGGAGCATGTACCCAACACTGTGCTGAAACAGTTCGGGGGACTCCTCAGGAGGAGGACATGGTGGGTCTAGGGAAGGAGTGACTGATGATGAGTCTGACATTGATACCAGGGAAGAGGACGCTTTGGCAGCTGCTTTTCCAGTACCCTGAGCCTGGGTGAGAGAGGATGAGGAGGAGGAGGAGGGCTTGGTCATCCACTCTACCAAGTCTTCGGCATGATGTGGCTCAACATGTCCAGCTGCCGAAAAGAAGGACAAGCGTGTCCCATGGCCATGTGCTGATGACAATGCACCGCGCCCACGACCAGCACTGTTGCCCCCAGACACAGAGCCTGCTTGCCCTCTTTTATTGCCTCCTGACTGTCTGCCTCTCCTTGTTTGCCTTCCAGACATTCTAATAGATGGCCTGCAGGGAGATGGGAAAAAAGCAATAAGGGCTACCTTCAGGTGTCCTTCTCTGTCCCTTGAAACAAGGACTTTGACAGTGAAAGAAACTGACACACTCTCCCTACCTACAGTTTTCTGTCCCTAGAAAAAATGTTTTTTTTAAGCACAATTTAGCACAAGGAGAATTCACTCACTGTCCTTCCAGGTCCCTGGAAACAAGGACTTTGACAGTGAAAGAAACTGACACACTCTCCCTACCTACAGTTTTCTGTCCCTAGAAAAAATGTTTTTTTTAAGCACAATTTAGCACAAGGAGAATTCACTCACTGTCCTTCCAGGTCCCTGGAAACAAGGACTTTGACAGTGAAAGAAACTGACACACTCTCCCTACCTACAGTTTTCTGTCCCTAGAAAAAAAATTTTTTTAAGCACAATTTAGCACAAGGAGAATTCACTCACTGTCCTTCCAGGTCCCTGGAAACAAGGACTTTGACAGTGAAAGAAACTGACACACTCTCCCTACCTACAGTTTTCTGTCCCTAGAAAAAATGTTTTTTTTAAGCACAATTTAGCACAAGGAGAATTCACTTACTGTCCTTCCAGGTCCCTGGAAACAAGGACTTTGACAGTGAAAGAAACTGACACACTCTCCCTACCTACAGTTTTCTGTCCCTAGAAAAAATGTTTTTTTTAAGCACAATTTAGCACAAGGAGAATTCACTCACTGTCCTTCCAGGTCCCTGGAAACAAGGACTTTGACAGTGAAAGAAACTGACACACTCTCCCTACCTACAGTTTTCTGTCCCTAGAAAAAATGTTTTTTTTAAGCACAATTTAGCACAAGGAGAATTCACTCACTGTCCTTCCAGGTCCCTGGAAACAAGGACTTTGACAGTGAAAGAAACTGACACACTCTCCCTACCTACAGTTTTCTGTCCCTAGAAAAAATGTTTTTTTTAAGCACAATTTAGCACAAGGAGAATTCACTCACTGTCCTTCCAGGTCCCTGGAAACAAGGACTTTGACAGTGAAAGAAACTGACACACTCTCCCTACCTACAGTTTTCTGTCCCTAGAAAAAATGTTTTTTTTAAGCACAATTTAGCACAAGGAGAATTCACTCACTGTCCTTCCAGGTCCCTGGAAACAAGGACTTTGACAGTGAAAGAAACTGACACACTCTCCCTACCTACAGTTTTCTGTCCCTAGAAAAAATGTTTTTTTTAAGCACAATTTAGCACAAGGAGAATTCACTCACTGTCCTTCCAGGTCCCTGGAAACAAGGACTTTGACAGTGAAAGAAACTGACACACTCTCCCTACCTACAGTTTTCTGTCCCTAGAAAAAATGTTTTTTTTAAGCACAATTTAGCACAAGGAGAATTCACTCACTGTCCTTCCAGGTCCCTGGAAACAAGGACTTTGACAGTGAAAGAAACTGACACACTCTCCCTACCTACAGTTTTCTGTCCCTAGAAAAAATGTTTTTTTTAAGCACAATTTAGCACAAGGAGAATTCACTCACTGTCCTTCCAGGTCCCTGGAAACAAGGACTTTGACAGTGAAAGAAACTGACACACTCTCCCTACCTACAGTTTTCTGTCCCTAGAAAAAATGTTTTTTTTAAGCACAATTTAGCACAAGGAGAATTCACTCACTGTCCTTCCAGGTCCCTGGAAACAAGGACTTTGACAGTGAAAGAAACTGACACACTCTCCCTACCTACAGTTTTCTGTCCCTAGAAAAAATGTTTTTTTTAAGCACAATATAGCACAAGGAGAATTCACTCACTGTCCTTCCAGGTCCCTGGAAACAAGGACTTTGACAGTGAAAGAAACTGACACACTCTCCCTACCTACAGTTTTCTGTCCCTAGAAAAAATGTTTTTTTTAAGCACAATATAGCACAAGCACAAAACACACTGACACTCTCCCTACCTATCCTTCTCTTTCCCTAAACTAAAGGAATCCAGGTTAAGCAAGAAAGAAATAAAAGTCACTGTCCCTGCCTATGCTGCTCTATCCCTGCTCCGGAACACACTACACTAGGCCGCCGTGCTGGCGGCCTTTTATAGTGTGGGGCGTGTACTAAACACCCTCAGCAATAATTGGCCACAGGCATCCTGCCTGTGGCCAATCATTGCTCTCCTCGCTGCCGGCGCTGTGATTGGCCAAGCATGCGGGGTCACAGTGCATGCTTGGCCAATCACAGCGCCTGGATGACACTGCGATGGCGTAGTGCATTGTGGGCCGTTCGCGTCACTCGAATTTGGCGCGAACGGCCCAAATCGTTCGATCTTCGTCGAACGATCGAACAGCCGATGTTCGAGTCGAACGTATGTTCGACTCGAACACGAAGCTCATCCCTAATTAAGGGTATCATCTCCTCATTTCCCAAGACTAAATCGATCCTGGAGAGTATAGAGTGAGTTTTGGAGAAGCAGAAATACTGTCGAGCCTCTGGATTCCGCACTCTCCAAATCCACTGTTCTACTTGTATGTATCGCAGGGGGGAATCTATCCACTTTCCAGTCCATTAGCATATTGAAATCCCCTGTCACTAGCACCGGTACTCCAGGTTTATCCAGAGCAAACTTGATAAGGTCACAGAGAACCGACAGATCAAAGGGAGGGGGAAGATACACATTTGCCAATATACAGGTTTTGTTTTCAATCATACAGATTAGAAAAATGTATCGCCCCTGTTCATCTATCTTAACCTGAATACATGTGAAGACCACCCCAGCTCTAATAAAGGTACTCAAAAGGTACTCACCCCTCTGGAATAGGAGGTATGGACTGAGTGAAACTGTATGGGATAGTCCCGCCACCTCAGTTGAGGACTGGTGGTTTTTGTAAGATGTGTCTCCTGTAAGCAAAGTATCGCTACCGCATATGTTTTTGCAATCAAGAGAACTGCTGTTTTTTTCTCTGGGTCTCCCATTCCCCGCACATTCCAAGAACATAAATTCAAAGTTTTAATCTGAGTGCTTCCAACCATAATATTTTGGTTTTCTATATGACATGCAATAAAGTGACCAGTACCTTTTTACATTTGTGTATGTTTCTTGTGCTAATTTTATACGTTTTTTAACCCAATATTGCAAAATTCCAAAAGTGTAATTAGTTTCCAACAACCTTGTGTGCCAAGCATACCAATCGTGCCGCTTCCACAAATTCATACTCCCATACTTCCTTTTTTCCTGCCCATTGGGCCTAGTTGGGGGCATTCTGATGTGACCATTATCTATTCCTATTTTTCCAAATATTATATATATCTTTAGTCTTATCTTCTTACACTCTTCCCTCCCTAACCCACCCCTCCCCATACCTCTATACAACCAACATCTAAACAAACAAACGTACGTGACAGAACGAAAACATAAAACAAAAAGTACACACAGAGAGAGTTCTTGGCGATACCCCTTAATCGCCGGGGGTAATACGCTCATTAATCCCTCACCCATAGACCCTCCCCTCCCCCACCTCCTTCACTCCATGTTTATTCAACATTGTGCTTCTAATGTGATTTGTGCTAAATCATCATGTTAATAACTTCTAGAAAAATTCAAATCAGAATGTGTTACAGTCTCCTTTTGTAAGATTCAATCCAGTCCTCCACCCCCCAGGGGTGTCAAAGAAAACAGTCTCCCCCAAAGCATTTATTCTCAATCTAGCGGGGTATAATAAGGCATAGTTCACTTTTAATTGTTGCAGTTTACGCTTCACTTCTCCAAACTTAGCCCTCCGTTTTTGCAAGTCAGGTGAAAAGTCAGGGTACATTGAAACCCTATTGAAACCCTATTGCCGTTATACATTATGTTGCCCATTTCCCTGGCTTTGTTTAAGATAGTAATTTTGTCTTTATAGTAGAGTGCTTTTACCAAGAGAGATCTAGGAGGGGCACCTGGCTAAAGGGGTCTAGAAGGGACCCTGTGAGCTCTTTCTAGTGCAAAAAGGGTAAAAAAGAACTGCTCTCCAAATAACTCCCTGAACCATTTTTCCAAAAAAGTAGTGGGGTCTGGTCCCTCAGTACATTCCGGGAGTCCAACTATCCTTACGTTCTTCCTTCGCATCCTATTCTCTATTTCGTCAATCTTTGTCTGATAATTGAGCATCTGCTCCTTTATGATTTTCATCTCCTGTTTCAGGGGGTTCAGATCGTCCTCTATCAGACCCACCCTCCCCTCAAGAGCAGTAGTCCTTCCCCGCACTTTGTGTATATCGTGTCTGATAAAAGACAGTTCTCCCCGCACTGACTTAAGTTGGTCAGACATTTCAGTTTTACAGAAATTAATTGCTAGCAGGATTTCCTTTAAAGATGGTTCTGTTACTCCCGGGGTGTCCGTATTGAGGGGTGTACTTAAATGTCCCTGGGTTTCCACCGTCCCCTCGCTCTGCAATTTTCCAGAGGGGGGAGCTACTCCATTCCCAGGGGTTGCCTGGCCCTGACCCAAACTCTTTCTGGTGGCATTAGCTCCAGATTGCGGTTTAGACAACATGGTGGCATGTTGAGTTTATTGACTGTTTTTTGGGGGGGGTCTGTCCCGTCGTGTGAGAAAATTCCTTTAATCTAGCAGCAGCTGCCTGGCTCACCTTTGTGGTGCGCTGCGATGTCATAATCCAAAAAGAAACAAAGGGCGAAAGAAAAGGAAAAAGGCCAGGCAAGAGGAAGTGAGCAGGCAACTTCACGGTGTCAAATCTAATCATGTCCGCTTCACCCCTAAAGGCAGAAATGGGAGGAGGAGTAATAGGGATATACTAGCACTGTTTTTGCCTCCCAACCCTCTTTCCCCATAAACGAGGAGCCAGTGAATAAGTGTTTTTAAAATAAGCGGAGCAAGAATGTCCTGAGAGAATGGACAATAGTATAGCCGATCTTCTTTACTCTAACCTACCGAGCTGTAATAGGTTTTCTATGTGCTGTCTTTACTTTTCCACCTACTTTAAAGTTTTAGAATATTCCCAGCTCTTCCCGAAGTAAATAGGTGGAGTGCTCTTACCCAGCTGGGGTTCAAAACTCAGGGGTCTACAGAAGGTATAACAGTCACTCCTTCTCCAAACTGTGTCCTCATTCCAGCACACAAAAGAAAAAGGGAGCAATCCACCACAGTTTAAATAGAAAATTATACCTCACAGTCCAGACTCCTAATTCCATACCAGGAGACAGGGAAATTTAGGGAAAATAAAAAAAGCTCACTGTCTCTGTAGTATAGCCTTCCCTGTCTTCCCAGCTATATATAGAATCAAAGTGTCTCACCCAGCCGCAGGTCAGCCGTCTTTCAGATGTCAAATTCAAATTGCTGGGGGGGGGGGGGGAGCCATCACTCCTCCTCTGTGCTGTGCGAAATCCAGGAAGTCCAGGGAAGATCTCAGGCACAAGTATCCACACGGAGCATTTGCCTGGTGCCTCTCATCATGCAGGGTAGAGAATAAAATAAAAAAAAGGGGGGGGGCGGCAGGGGCCTCTCTTTATCACTGGAGGTCACTTTCGTCAGTGGGACATGCTGGGCTGAACCTCTCTAGGATCCACTGTTGTTCTGCGCCTCGGAGGGGATCACTTCCTCATCTGAGCCGCCGCTCGGGACACTGGAGCAGGGTGATGACATAAGATCCTACAAGTGGCGCCGGCTCGCTTGTCCCTCCGCACCGGTTCTCGGACATCGACCGGCTTGCGGCGTCCGTCTCTGGGGGTAGAGGTTAAAGGTAGGAGAGAAGCGAGGAGAGGAGAGGGGGAGAACGCTCGCACTCTTACTCCCGCATCCGCCTCCGGTCACGCCCCATCTCCCCCATTCTCCCAGAATTTCACAGGCTTGTCTAAATGTTGTGCAACAACATTAAACAAAGTTTCAACATGCTTTTTCTTCAGCAATGGAGTCTTGTGTGGTGAGTGTGCATACAGGTCATGGCGGTTTAGTTCATTACTTATTGTTTTCTTTGAAACAACTGTACCTGCTAATTCCAGGTCTTTCTGAAGCTCTCCACAAGTGGTACTTGGTTCTTGGACAACTCTTCTGATAATTATTTTCACTCATCTGTCAGAAATCTTGTGAGGAGCAACTGGTCTTGGACAGTTTATGGTAAAATTAGTTCTTTTCACTTCCAGTTTATGGCCCCAACAGTGCCTACTGGAACATTCAGAAGTTCAGAAATCCTTCTGTAACCAATGCCATCAGTATGTTTTGCAACAATAAGGTTGCAAAGGTCTTGAGAGAGCTCTTTGCTTTTACCCATCATGAGATGTTTCTTGTGTGACACCTTTGTAATGAGATACATTTTTATAGGCCATCGGACTAAATAATATACACTGATTTGGGTTGTTTTTACCAGAGAAATGTAACAGACTAAATTTTTGGCCTAAATTTATGAAGAAAGATTTTTTATTTTTTTTGTCAAAAAACAGTGGTGATAAAATACCACCAAAAATAAAGCTATATTTGTTTTTAAAAAATTATACAAATTTAATTTGGGCACAGTGTTGCATGACTGAGTAATTGTCATTCAAAGCGTGAAAGAGCTAAAAACTTAAAAATGGCCTGGGCAGGAAGGGTGTGAAAGTGTCTGGTATTGTGGTGGTTAAAAAGGGACACCAGCTTACCCAGACTCTTGTGGTCTATAAGCCTAAGGGCTCTTTCACATGGACGGTCCGTTCAGGTCCGCCTGTCAGTTTTTTAGGCAGACCTGAACGGATGCTCCATGTACCCCTATGGAGCCACGGATGTCAGCGGTGACATGTCCGCTGACATCCGACCCGCTCCGATCCGCCAAAGTGTGACGGAGGAAAACCCTACTTTTCCATCCGTCTGCGGATCGGATGACAACGGACTCTACGGTCCGTCGTCATTCGATCCCCCATAGGGGAGAGCGGCGCTCTGACAGGGCGGTCCCTGCACAGTGTGCGGGGACCGCCCAGTCATCCGCCGGCTCAGCGGCTCAGCGGGGATCAACGGAGCGAGCAAGGTGTGAAAGGGGCCAAATGCACCCCTGTACCTTAACATGCAGGGCTCCGATGTAGCTGTCAAAAATCACTTTCTCTACATTCTGAGCATGCTTGAGTACCTCTGTTTGAAACCACTTGTTTGTAAGGTAGAATAAATCATATATTTGTGTCCTCCAAGGGCTTCCCAAGGTCCAAATATCCCTATATGAACAATTGATGTGATTGTACTCTCATGGCTGCCCTGAACCTAGCTAGGATTTCTCTTATGAGTTTAGAATATTTCTTGGAATCCTGAGGTTGTAAGTCAGACTAGGCCTTTTGGGGCTTCTCCGTTAGATAGGGTGCTAGCACATCAGCCCACTACTTCTCACATGCAGGTAGGCTTCAATATCATCCCCCATGGACAGTTTCTGTAAAGGGCTCTCCACCAGATGTGACCAGTGTAGATTAGAATATGGCCCTTGTGCCACCATCTCTAGCAGGGCCTGTATCCACTGCTGTAAAGAAAAGTTCAGCTGGTATCGGTAATTGTAAACCATACACTTTTTTTTTTCAGCAAGACAGCAAACAAACACAGTTTCAATGTGGGAGAGATTTGTACAGAATGTCCATAGCATAAAAAAAGGTAAACTCAGGTCAGTCCATTACTAACGGTGCCCCCCAATGGGTTCTCCAACATTAGATAGACAGCATTTGCACCTGTTCTGTCAGCAGGGCCACCAATAAGGGGGTACCACATGTCCCCCTGTACAGGGCCCAGGTATACAGGGAGGCCCAGGCAGCAGGGGAAGTCTGATGTGGGCAGGACATGGGGGATGATTGGTAACGCAGAAATGACAGCTCTCTGCAGCAGCTGAAAGCTGGTTTTTCCTCCTCTCCTTCCTGCCAGCTTCTTTGGCGCAATATAGGGCAGCCCATTCAAATGCTCAACACGCGGAAACGTGCATAAATCATGCTTTTAAAATCTCTAAGAACCTGGGTTGATCCTCAAAACAGTTACAACTAGAACAGTAAATGAAAGAGGTCAGTGTATACGTTCTTTGAACATGTCCTACCTAAGGCTCCATGCACACTGGCTTAAAAAAACGTTGCTTCTACAGGAGTTTTATGTTCTGCTCACTGGCAGAAAAAACTTAAAACTCTCCTAAACTCATATAAACATTTTACAAAAAATGCTTTACTGTATATGAGCTTTTTTTACTGCCAAGAGAACAGACGTTTTTTTTAAGCCCAGTGTGCATGAAGCCTGATGGTTAAAACTGTCATTTGTGCTAGTCCAGCATTTTGCCTGACAATGCCCAATTTAAAAAGGTCTATATCTGGGGCGTGGCCTGGCTATGGAGGAGTGAGGACGTGTGTCTCTTCAGCTCCTCATCCACCGCCGCAGAATCAGCGCTGCAGAGGGGAGATATCACTCCCGGAACATCGGGAAACATGTCACAAGGACGGCGGGCACTCTCCCAGCAATCGAGAGCGGATGGGACCCGACAGGAGCAGCTGGATGCCCCACGGTACGGGACACGAGGCCTCCAAGATGGCGCCGACGCCAAAATCATCCAAGGCAGCTAAGGCTGCTCAGAAAGCACTGACACGGCAGCAGCAGCAGCTAGAGGACTCCCAGATACCCTCTCCGCAGATGGTGAGTGACACTGCCCCTCCACTCTCCCCGGGACCCTCAGCCCCCCCTGATCAGGGCCCTGATATGAATGACTTCATGGGAGATAGGGACAGGGACATAAGACGCCATATCTGGTCCCTCCCTACTCGAGAGGACCTGGAAAAGTTTACAACCAGGGTGGAGAGGGCCTTCAGGGAGGACATTGCCCAGCTCAAGGCTGACACTAACCACTTAGGGGCTAGGATGGAAACAGTGGAGCAGAAACTTGAAGAGGCCCTGCCTGCCATCTCTATGCTTCAAGCCAGGTGCTGCGCCCAGGATCAAAAAATTTAGACTTTACTGTGTCAGTTGGATGATTTTGAGAACCGTAGCAGGCGTGCGAACATCCGCATAAGGGGTCTGCCTGAAGCCACAGCACCTAAAGATATTGTTCCTACTCTGGAGGATGTATTTAGAGAGATTTTGGGCCTGCCTGCTACTGCACCCATTGAGATTGACCGTGCTCACAGAGCCCTCAGACCGCCCTCTCAGGATGTGGACAACCCCAGGGATGTCATATGTAAGCTCCACAAGTATACACTGAAAGATAAGATCATGCAAAAGATGCGTGGGAAGCCATACTTTGACTTCGATGGGGCCCACCTCTATTTCTATCAGGACATTTCAAGGAGAACCCTCATGCAACGTAGGGCTCTCCGCCCCCTGCTGGAAGCAGTCCAAAAGGCAGGCCTGCCTTATCGCTGGGGATTTCCCTTCTACTTGCAAGCATCCAAAGAGGGCAGACAAGCCACGCTACGCACCAAGGACGACCTCCCACACTTTCTAAGCACCCTGGGTCTGGAACCAGTCGACTTTCCGGACTGGAGGGCCCCGCAAGACCACCCTGACCTGCAGCTCTCTCAGCCCTGGCTGCCAGCTACCCGCAAGAGCCGCAGGAGGAACTGCAGGCGCCCCACTTCTGCCTCTCCTTCTGGCCCTGTGTCGCCACGACACTGAGTGACAGCTCCCTTCCCCTGACCGTTTTTTCTAGAAAGAAAGAAAAAGAGAAAATTTCCCTTAATTTTTTATTTTTTATTTTTTTGACTATATGTAAGGTCTGTTTCCTTCAGTACTGGTATCCTAACTGCCAGTGCCGGGACAAGGTCATCAAGCGCCCAGGGCAAAGATGCCAAACTGCGCCCCCCCTTTCCTTTAGGGTTAGGGTCTGGGTGCCCCCTCCATCCCTGCAATAACCATTGCGCCAGGGGCAGCCGCCCCTCCTGCCCACCCCTTGTCCCGGCCCTGCTAACTGCTCTCTGAGGGGGACCCGGGTCCTCTAACTACGTCGATGCCTGGAACTGAGACCTGGCCACTCAATGTGTTACTGTTTGTTTGCCCTCCAACTGGACCTATTGCCTTTATAGCAGTGACAGATCATGGGCCCCTGTTGTTGTCCTTTTTTGGAGGGATTTGAAGCTGTGGCCCCGGTCCTGTCCCGACATACTCACTTTCCGGATACCTTGAACTCGTTCACTATTTTTCACTTTTTTACCTTACAGACTTGCACTTTGCTTCTTAGGGGTTCTCATGTTTTTATTTTTTATTTTTTATTTTTTGGAAGCACTCTCTCCCCCCTTGTATGTTACCTACTTGTTAGTACATGGCGGTGGATGGGGACTGACCCCCACACCCTTTCCTCCAGTGTTGGTCCACGTTCCCCACGTAGACCGTACCTTCTTAGGTATATTTCCTAGTTCGGAAATGGGGGCGGGCATCGGGCGCTCCCCTCCTGTAGGGCTGGGACCGATGCGTACCCCCCAGCTATTTTATGTCATGGTATTGTTACCATTGCTGTCTTTTGTGCCTTATGTGTGTTACCCTGTCTCTCACTGTTTTTTCTTCCCTCCTTTCTGTTTTTTTTTTTTTTTTCCCTTTCTCTTCTCCATGCCTCTTTATAGGGTCTGCCTCCGGCTCCGTCTCCCGCCCTGCGCCTGCAGTCATACTAAGCGACTCGACTACCCCACAGACTTCCCATGGCATCCTTAAAGGTAATTTCTTATAACGTGCGTGGTCTCTGCTCCCCCTGCAAACGAAGTAAACTCTGGTGGGAACTGAAGCGTTCAGGGGCACATGTGATTCTCTTGCAAGAAACGCATTTCACCCCCCAGTCAACTCCCAAATTGCCCACCCATCTTTATAATCAGTGGTTCTTGAGCAACTCACCGGTCTCGGAATCTAGAGGCACGGCTATCGCCATTCATAAGTCTTGCCCCCTTCAGGTCATTGAGAGTAAGGTTGATCCTCAGGGGAGGTATGTTTTCCTAAAAGGGGTTGTAGAGGGCCAAAAGCTTACGGTAGCTACAATATATGCCCCTAATTCCAATCAGCTTACCTTTCTAGACAGTGCTCTGGACAGCCTGACAGACTTTAGAGAAGGTCCTCTGATTTTAGGTGGTGACTTTAATGTGAGCCCTGACCCCCAACTTGACACCTCGCACAGACGCCCTTCCCACTCTCACGCCTTCCTTAAACATTTTCGCAAATCCCTGCATTCCCATCGCCTTCTGGATAGCTGGCAGCTGCTTCACCCCTCAGATAGGGATTACAGCTATTACTCAAAGGTTCACGATGTCTATACCCGTATTGATCTGATATGTGTGGACCAATTGGCACTGGAGCTGCTGCAGGCCTCGTCCATCGGGAATATAACTATCTCTGACCATGCCCCGGTGACGGCCACTTTGGCCCTGCCCCAGGGCACCCGTAGGGCCTGGTCATGGTGCCTGAATGAATCCCTGTTGGACGACGCGGCCGCGGTCTCCGGAGTCACGGACGTCCTGTCCCACTATTTCAAGGAAAATACCACGGAAGGTATGAATGAAGGGGTTATCTGGGAGGGTCATAAGGCGGTGGTACGGGGAGAGCTGATCTCCCAGGGCGCTAGACTTAAGAAGGCCCGACAAGCAGACTTTACTAGGGTTCTTCAGGCGCTACAGCAGGCGGAACTTGCACATAAACAAGGCGGGGACCCGGAGGCTCTTGGGAAACTGACAGAGTTGAGAATATTGTTCTTACGCTTATTAGACCGGCAGGCACGTAAACAACTACGCTACTTGTCGCATAAATATTATGAACATGGCAACAAGTGTGGCCGCATGTTGGCCAGAGCCCTCCGGAAGAAACGCGCGCTTATGTATATGCAAAAGCTGCGCCTTCCCTCGGGTGAACTCACGGTCAGATCTTCCCAGATAGCCTCTGGGTTCCGAGACTATTATGCCACCCTCTATAATTTAGATTCAATGCAGACCCCTGAGGCCCAATCCGAGAGACTGTCTGACATCAGAACTTACCTGAACGCAGCTGGACTTCCCCCGCTGACTGACGACCAGTGTTCCATGCTGGAATCCCCTATTATGCCTGTTGAGCTTGGGGCTACGGTGAAGTCCCTGCCTAATGGGAAGAGCCCTGGTCCCGACGGGTTCACCAAAGCTTACTACAAAAAGTTCTTACTCCTGCTATCGGATTCGATGTGCAGTTATTTTAATTCTATAGCAAATGGGAATGTGATCCCTAGTGAGGCCCTTCTGGCCCACATCACTGTCATTCCCAAGGAGGGGAAGGACCCCACCGTGCCCCAGAGCTACAGGCCCATATCCCTTCTCAATGTAGACATAAAAATCCTTGCTAAAATCCTTGCGTCTAGGCTGAAACACCTAATCCCACTCATTGTACACCCGGACCAGACGGGGTTTGTCACGGGCCGAGAGGCTAGAGACAACTCCATCAGGGCCATACACCTTATTCACTGGGCTCGTGCTGCTCCTGATACCCCCCCCTACCTGATCCTGTCCACCGATGCAGAGAAAGCTTTCGATCGGGTGGACTGGACTTACTTGCGCACTGTACTGGAGGCTCTGGGCTTGCGCAAGCATATGTTGACATGGATCTTGGCCTTGTACTCGGACCCGAGTGCTCAGGTCAAGGTCAATGGCTTTCTCTCTCCTAGATTCTCGATCAGAAATGGCACGAGACAGGGGTGTCCTCTTTCGCCTCTTCTGTTTGCCCTGGTGCTGGAACCGTTTCTACGCACTGTACGGGCGAACACTGATATCAAGGGACTGACGGTGGGTCGTACGGAGCACAAACTTTCGGCGTACGCCGATGATGTGCTCTTCCACCTGACGGACCCCCTGATCTCTTTGCCTAATCTGATGCGGGAACTTCAACACTTCGGGTCAATCTCAAATTTCAAGATCAATTACGCCAAGTCAGAAATACTGCCCATCCAGTTGCCGCCCTCTCTGGTGAGCAGGCTACAAACTGCCTTTCCTTTCACTTGGGCTAAATCGTCCTTGAAATATTTGGGTATACGGCTGACGGATAGGTTTGACACTCTTTACACGACTAACTTTCCTTCCTTGATGACAACTGTGAAGGCTGACCTGGCCCTATGGACCAGGACGGCTTTCACCTGGATGGGGCGACTTAGTATCATAAAAATGAACATTCTCCCACGCATACTGTTCTACCTGCAAATGATACCCATGTCCTTGCCTAGGCGGTTTTTCACACAGATGTCCAGCTTGATCTCGACCTTTGTGTGGAATAATAGGAGGCCGAGAGTTGCGATCCGACTGTTGAATCGACCGAGGGATGTAGGGGGTCTAGGCCTTCCGGATATTCAGCGGTATTATAGGGCTATCGTCCTCCAGAGGATTCTTGACTGGCGCTTTCATAATAAATCCAAACTTTGGGTCTCCCTGGAAAAATACTTGGCGGGCAGGAATTTATCCTATGCCCCGTGGTTGGCCCGGGAGCACAGGGGACTGTCTGATTTTGTTTCTCCGCTGACGGTCCAGGCCCTTCGGTCCTGGGATCGCCATTGGCCCCCCTGGGAGGCTACCTTTGGTTCCCACCTGGGGAACAGACGGCCTTTTTTGGCCCTTGGGTAGACGATGGTAGCGCCAGTTGTGGAAAACTTATGCAGGATGGTAAGCTACTCTCTTTGGCGGCCCTTAGAGACCGTAAGGGGGGTTTCCCTATGGACTTTTGGCGCCATAGACAACTCCAGCATTTTTTTAAGGCTCAGGGGAACTCCATCCGAGATATCTCCAACCTCACGCCCTTTGAACGTCTCTTTGTGGCAGAAGAACCGGTCCCACACATGATTTCTGAGCTCTACCGCCTGCTCGGGTCCACTGCCTCAGTAATGAAACCTGCGTACATCAGGGCCTGGGAAAGGGACCTGGAGCTGGTCTTTTCGACTAACCAATTATCTTCTATTTACCAACTGACTCGGTCTAGCTCTATTGACTCCAAGACGCAGGAAACAAATGACAAACTACTGCTACGCTGGTACCGTGTACCGGCGGATCTCGCCAGGATTTACCCATCCATGTCAGATCGATGCTGGAGGGGTTGCGGATATAGGGGCACCCTTCTGCACATATGGTGGGACTGCCCAGTGATTAGACCCTTCTGGGAGGAAGTTAGGGCCCAAATCCAAGAGATAGCGGGTATTGACATCCCTCTCTCCCCGGTCCACTTCCTGCTTCACGTTCCTCCCATGCCGGTGAGCCGATACAAGAAAAGTGTACTGCCTCACTTATTGAACGCGGCTAATGGGTTGCTCCCTATATACTGGAAGCGTTCTCAAATTCCAGGCAGGGAGGAATGGCGCCGTAAGGTGGGTGACATCAGGGAGGCGGAGGATTGGATTTCCACCTGCAGGGGTACCCGGGATCGCTTCTCTGCTACCTGGTCGACCTGGGACGCACATGTCCTAGATCCCGGCCACGTGTCCTCCAGCTTGGATGTGGCCCTGTTGGAGCTTGCGGATCCGTCCCTCAAAGGGCGGCCTCGAGGTTCTCAGGCGGGAGCAGTGGGCTGAAACGTTTTGGGAATGTGACATAGTTGTCTAGCTGAAGGTGGGAGTTAGGCCGAGTGGTTCTCCCCCCCCCCCCCCTTTTTTTTTCTCCCTTTCTAGCTACAAAATAAGTGCTGGGAGACTGGCGGGGGCGGAGACGGAGCTGGATGCGGGATTCCAGGTATGCTCTATACTATCTTGTCCTCTTTCTTTTCTCAGTCTGTACCTTCCCCCCTCCCTTTTCTTTAATTTCTTTTTTTTTTTTTTTTTTTTTTTTCTTGGTTCACTTTGGCTTCAGTCTGTACGGACCGTCTGTTGGTGGGCGGTCCGATTGATATGCATTAGGCGATGGGTGCGGAGCTGGAGGACCGGTTGGCTTGACGGACTGAGGCACCTTATCATCACGAGGCCCCCTCCGCGGGATCCCCTGGACAGTTTGGGGGTCCGACACTTTTGTGTCACCGTGGTAAGGGGGACTCGAATCAGGGGGGGCCCGGGCGTAGGTGTGTTGTGGGGGGAGGTTAGTTGGAGGTGTTTTGTCGCCCCCCTCCTCCCGTGCGCGCTCGCCTGACCCTCCCTTCTACATTTGCTAGGCCCTGCACTATTGGTCCGGTCCGGGGAGCTGGCCGGCCTAGCCGCATGATTGTTCACATCTCTTCGGAGGGTGAAATTTTGTCTTATATTCTGCACCCTGGCGATTGGGGACTCGGCTCGCTCGTTGGGTGGTTGGAGTCCTCGCCGCTGAAATATCACTTGAATTTCTACTTTCATTTCTTGCATTCCTTATGCTTATGGCTGATTTGACTGTTTTTCTCTTGTAAAATTTTTTGTCATTTATGTCCTTAGTGTCTCTGTACCTCTGTTGTGCTATAACTTTAAAAAAAAAAAAAAAGAAAAAAGGGAAGGGCTGGTATATTACTTGATGTTTCTGCCTTTAGATCTTGTAACCTGTGCTGTAATGTCCTGCCTTCCATAAATAAAGATTATCCAAAAAAAAAAAAAGGTCTATATCTGCTATGATGAATACATTATAGGAAATGAAATCCATTTTAACAAAAAGTCTGAAGAAGATAGTAATTATAGTGTGTGACAGCAGGAAGGTAAAGTCACCTGGTTGCATCCAGGGGGGTAGATATATTTCGCCCAGATTCAGGCTTTACGCTGACTTATACAACTAGGTGGAGAGTTGTATAAGCCCAGCTGAGGCTAGTGGGCTCATGGATGACTCATACCTCTAGGGAGAGTGTGGGGCGTCGTGCAGACAGGGAGTTGATGAGACCAGCTGAAGCTTGTCAGCTCATTTAGGCCTCTATAAGAACTCCCAGCTTCATTAGATGTTAGCTCATGCCTGGAACCAGACCTGTGTGGACTGTCTAGGGAGAGTGAACCCCTGTGCGGTGAGAAAAAGCCTGTGTGGCTATTTGCTTGGACATTTAAAACCAGGGACTTAGGGACTAGGACAGCACTAGGCTGATCCCAGTTGTTAGTTAGGAAACCTGTATGTTTAGTCAGAGGTCAAGTTGACCAGGATTTATTTTGTTTATGTTTCTTTTGCTTTGCTGTGTTTTGTCACTGTAAATAGAAAATAAACCGCACCTTTTTGATTTTGAAAACCACAACCTCCGTTTGCTGGGCCTGTTTTGTGTGGGGAGCCCATCTCGGGGGTCACACACACCTGCTGCCGAGCTAACCCCCTCACAGTTGGTGGAGAACCAGTGGCAGTTTTTTTTTTAAGCCAGCATGGAGGAGATACTGAAGCAGCTGGCTCTAGCAAATGCCAATCAACAGCAGACAAATGCAGGTTTGCAAAAGAGCCTTTCAGCTCATCAACAGAGCCTTGCAGCTCAACAACAGAACTTCGCAGCCCAGCAGCAAGCTCATCAACAGAGCCTTGCAGCCCAGCAGCAGACAAACGCAACTTTGCAACAGAGTCTGGAGGCTCAGCAACAAGCCCAGCAGCAATCTGATGCCCGCTTCATAGACCTGTTGCAGAAGCAAGAGCAGAGACTACAACAACAGATGGAAGCAGTAATGCAGCAACGTCCGCAGACCAGTGAGGAAAGCCGTCCCACTAATACCGCGTCCTTTGGGGTGAGTCATTTATTGACAAAAATGACTGGAGAGGATGATCCAGAGGTATTTTTGACCACATTTGAAAGGACCGCTGAAAGAGAAAAGTGGCCTGAGGAGCAGTGGGCTGGACTGGTGGCTCCTCTGTTAACTGGTGAATCGCAGAAAGCTTACTATGACCTAGAGCCTAACCAAGCAAAAGACTATGTGATGCTAAAAGCTGAAATATTGGCAAGGCTGGGTGTCACCCAGGCTGTCCGGGCTCAGCGTGTGCATAACTGGACTTTCCAGCTTGGAAAACCCCCCAGGTCTCAAATGTATGATCTCATTCACCTGAGCAGAAAGTGGCTACAGCCAGAGACTTTGTCCGCACCAAAGATTGTGGAACGTGTTGTAATGGATCGGTTTTTGAGAGCTCTTCCTACTGCCATCCAAAAGTGGGTAAGCCATGGAGACCCAGAGACGGCCGATGGTCTTGTGGATCGTGTGGAGAAATACTTGGCTACAGAGAACCTGACGGCCTCTTCCAGAGACACTCGGACTTTCCACCCTAAGACCAGACCATCCCCAGGGGCGGATAAGAGGATTCCAAGGGGTGAGGGTGGAGAGAGTGAGAGGGTGGGAGCTCTACCCCAAGTTTGGCGAGAACAGCCTGGGAAATCAGCGGCTCAAGAGGCCGCAAGAAGGATCGTTTGCTACCGCTGCCGGCAAGCGGGACATATTGCAGCCAATTGCCCGGTTGTGGAGGAACCCATGCAGTGTGACTTTCTGACGGGCAGACGTCAGTCGCTGTGTGCGACAGTCGCATGCACTGCCATTCGAGGAACTGAGAAACATTTATGCAAAATGTGTGTTAATGGTAGAAATGTTGTGGTATTGCTGGATTCAGGTAGCCTTGTGACCCTGATAAAGGCTGAGTTAGTTAAAACAGAGGTCTCTGGGAATAGCAAGGTAGCTGTTATTTGTGTGCATGGGGACACCCGAGAGTATCCAGTGACTACAGTGTGTTTCGAGACCCCCAAAGGTACCCTCTCTCATCCAGTGGGCTTAGTATCTCAGTTACCGCATGACGCCATTGTGGGAAGGGATTTTCCGAAGTTCTGGGAACTGTGGGATGATCCTGAGCCCCCCACTGGTGCCCCTATGTACCAGGAATGTGATAGCCAGAACTCCCCTGAGAGTGGTGAGGACTCTCCGGAATTTCCCTTATCAGTATTGGCAGGGGAGACTCAAGAAACTGGAGAGGAGCCCACCTCCTCAGACGAAAACCTACCGTCTGTGGAGTTTTCTGATCTTGAGGTTCACAGGGAAAACTTTGCTACAGAACAGTTGAAAGACCCCGCCCTAATAAAGGCACGGGAAAACGTAGTGAAAATAGATGGCGAGTTAGTGAACCCAGATAATACCTGCACTTACCCATACTTCAGCGTAGAGAAGGACCTACTGTATCGGGTGGCAAAAACGGCAGAAGAAACCGTTGAGCAGCTTGTGGTGCCCAAACCTTACAGGAAGTTGGTGTTGGAGTTGGCCCATGGGCACATTCTTGGAGGTCATCTGGGGACAGAGAAAACCCGAGAGAGGGTATTACAGAGATTCTATTGGCCGGGGGTGATGAAGGATATAGAAAATTATTGTTCCTCCTGCCCTGTGTGTCAGAGGTCGGCCCCGATGCCACATTTCCGTAGCCCGCTGGTCCCTCTACCCATCATTGAGGTCCCGTTTGAGAGGATCGCCATGGATTTGGTAGGTCCTATAATCAAGTCCGCTAGGGGGCACCAGTACATATTAGTTATAATGGACTATGCCACCCGTTATCCAGAAGCGATCCCTCTCCGAAATACCTCGGCCAAAACCATAGCCAAAGAGCTATCTCTTGTGTTTAGCCGGGTGGGTATTTGTAAAGAACTGCTTACGGACCAAGGTACACCCTTTATGTCCCGGGTTATGAAGGAGCTGTGTAAATTGTTCAAAGTGACGCAATTACGTACATCTGTGTATCACCCCCAAACCGATGGGCTGGTTGAAAGATTCAACAAAACCCTAAAACAAATGTTGAAGAAAGTGGTGGATAGAGATGGAAAGGATTGGGACTGTCTACTTCCTTATCTGATGTTTGCTATTAGGGAGGTGCCCCAATCCTCTACGGGATTCTCCCCCTTTGAGTTACTGTATGGGAGACACCCAAGAGGGCTGTTGGATATTGCCAAGGAAACTTGGGAAAGTGAGAGTTCTCCCCACAGGAGTGTGATTGAGCATGTCGCCCTGATGCAAGACCGAATTGCACAGGTAATGCCCATCGTGAAGGAACATTTGGCCCAAGCGCAGTTAGCACAGCAGAGAGTGTACAACCGTGGAGCCAAGACCCGTACCTTTTCCCCGGGGGATAGGATACTGGTACTTGTCCCTACGGTTGAAAGTAAATTCCTTGCCAAATGGCAAGGCCCCTACGAGATAATGGAAAAAGTGAGCGAAGTGAATTACAAGGTCAGACAACCAGGAAGGCGAAAGCCCGAACAGATCTATCACGTTAATCTGTTGAAAGCCTGGAGGGATAGAGAGTCCCTAGTCACAGACACTTGGTCACCAGCTCAAACTGGTTGCGTGATTCCTGAGGTTGGAATAGCAGCCACCTTGTCACAACCCCAACAACAGGAGGTTAAGGAGTTTGTGCTTCGCATCAAGGAGGTATTCTCTGAGCTGCCGGGACAAACATCTGGGGTAGAGCATGACATCATTACCCCGCCCGGTGAAAGGGTGAAGTTAAAACCCTATCGGATCCCAGAGGCCCGACGGGAGGCAATACGGGAGGAAGTACAGAAAATGCTGAACTTAGGGGTGATAGAGGAGTCCCAAAGTGATTGGTCTAGTCCCATTGTGTTGGTGCCTAAACCGGATGGGAGCTGGCGATTATGTAACGATTTTCGTCAGTTGAACAAAGTTACAAAATTTGACACCTACCCCATGCCACGTATAGATGAGTTGATCGACCGGCTGGGAACAGCCCGATACATGACGACTCTTGACCTCACAAAAGGGTATTGGCAAATCCCCCTGGCCAAGTCGGCCAAAGAGAAAAACGCATTTGTAACCCCAGACGGGGCGTTCCAATATAAAAGAATGCCGTTCGGGTTACAGAATGCGCCGGCCACATTCCAGCGGAAAATGGACCAGATGCTGAGGCCCCATCGGAAGTATGCTGCGGCTTACCTGGATGACGTAATTGTCCATAGCACAGATTGGGCCTCACATCTGCCAAAAGTGCAAGCAGTCCTGGACTCTGTTCGGGAAGCGGGGTTTACGGCTAACCCCAAGAAGTGTACCATTGGGCAGGAGGAGGCCAAATATCTTGGGTACACCATTGGGAGGGGAGTAATAAAACCCCAACTCAACAAAGTCGAGGCCATCCAGAGTTGGCCACGACCCAACAGCAAGAAGCAGGTACGAGCCTTTCTGGGAATCGCTGGGTATTATCGGCGATTCATTCCCCACTTTGCTTCTAAGGCTGTGCCCCTAACCAACCTGACGAAGGGGAAAGGGTCGGTCATGATTAAATGGACCCCCGAGGCTGAGGCAGCATTCCAATTCTTGAAACAAGCCTTATGTAGCCAGCCAGTGTTGTACTCACCCGACTTCTCTAAAGACTTTGTCGTACAAAGTGATGCGTCAGATGTGGGGTTAGGAGCAGTATTGTCCCAGGTCTGGAACGGGGAAGAGCACCCAGTCATTTACCTCAGCAGGAAGTTGAAGTCCCATGAGGTAAATTACGCCACCGTTGAAAAGGAGTGTTTAGCGGTGAAGTGGGCTCTAGATTCCCTTCGGTACTACCTGCTAGGTAGGCACTTTGACATGGTTACGGATCACGCTCCGTTAAAGTGGATGGCTCAAAACAAGGAAACAAATAGAAGAGTGAATAGGTGGTTCCTGGCCCTCCAGGAATTCAACTTCACAGTAAAGCATCGCCCTGGCGTTCAAATGGGGAATGTGGATGCTTTGTCTCGAGTACATGAATGCCTGATTGCTGGTGTTCCAACCCCGAGGTTAAAACAAGAGGGGGGGGGTATGTGACAGCAGGAAGGTAAAGTCACCTGGTTGCATCCAGGGGGGTAGATATATTTCGCCCAGATTCAGGCTTTACGCCGACTTATACAACTAGGTGGAGAGTTGTATAAGCCCAGCTGAGGCTAGTGGGCTCATGGATGACTCATACCTCTAGGGAGAGTGTGGGGCGTCGTGCAGACAGGGAGTTGATGAGACCAGCTGAAGCTTGTCAGCTCATTTAGGCCTCTATAAGAACTCCCAGCTTCATTAGATGTTAGCTCATGCCTGGAACCAGACCTGTGTGGACTGTCTAGGGAGAGTGAACCCCTGTGCGGTGAGAAAAAGCCTGTGTGGCTATTTGCTTGGACATTTAAAACCAGGGACTTAGGGACTAGGACAGCACTAGGCTGATCCCAGTTGTTAGTTAGGAAACCTGTATGTTTAGTCAGAGGTCAAGTTGACCAGGATTTATTTTGTTTATGTTTCTTTTGCTTTGCTGTGTTTTGTCACTGTAAATAGAAAATAAACCGCACCTTTTTGATTTTGAAAACCACAACCTCCGTTTGCTGGGCCTGTTTTGTGTGGGGAGCCCATCTCGGGGGTCACACACACCCGCTGCCGAGCTAACCCCCTCACAAGTGATAATGCTGTCTAATCAAGCAGCCTACTCTGAGCTTGATGATGCTGAACATTCTGAAGGAGAAATTAGTTTTTAGAATTAATAAAATAAATCCTACAGAGGATATTTTATTCTTTACCATAAGCAGTGTATCAAAAAGATGATTAAGGCAGTCAAGAAAAGCATCCTCGAGGAAGAGTTCTCATTGAAAGTATTTAATAGATTTTTCTGCCTCTTTCTGTGATGAAAGAATTCATAGTAAAGCAATGAACATGTCTAAAATAATAGCTGTAGTTAGGCTGTAGGTTCTAAACAGTTAATGTGACTGATTCTGGTAGTGTAAAAGTAGTAACTTCATGCATTCATCTCCAGTTTTACACTTTTGAATGTATGTTATCTATTGCCAAGGGCCCCTTTCACACGGGCTTTCCGATCAGGTCCACCTGTCAGTTTTTCAGGTGGACCTGATCAGATGCTCTATTCAGCCCTATGGAGCGGCGGATGTCAGCAGTGAAATGTCCGCTGACACCCGCTGCTATCGGATCCTGTCCGTGAAATCTAGACGGATGGAGACCCTATTTTTCAATGCGTCTGGCTGATCGGATGGGATTGGATGAATATGGACAGGTGGGCCATTTTCATCCGATCTCCCCATAGAGGAGAGCGGAGCTCTGACAGGTCAGTTTCTGCACAGTGAGCAGAGACGGACCTGTAATCCGCCTGCTCAGCAGGGATCAGAGGATCAATCCCCAACTGAGCAAAGCGGAGTTCATCGGGTGGACTGCCCGTGTGAAAGAGCCCAAGGAATGACGCCTATAGCGTCTTGCTAACTGAAGCAAGGGATCGGTAAAGATCTTGCTTTTGGGAGCCAGAACAAAACTGGGAAAGTTTTCACAGCCTGCAATGCTGCTAGCCACCACTAGAAGGGGACTCTCCCAAAATCTAGGTTAGCTGGACAGACACAGGCAGACACAAATCTTAAATAATCTGGTGCACTCTAATGCCGCATACACACGATCGTTTTTCATGCCGTTAAAAATGCCATTTTTAAAAATGGCCATTAAAACCGATCGTGTGTATGCTCCAGAGCATTTTTAACAGCGTGAAAAACGGGCATTAAAAATTTCGAACATGCTCTATTTTCTTGTTCATACATCACGGGACACAGAGCAGCATAGTCATTACTATGTGGGTTATATAGAATTACCTTCAGGTGCTGGCACTGGCAACTTCCAAAACAGGAAGCACCCTCCCCTATATAAGCCCCTCCCATCCGGGAGTACCTCAGTTTTTTGCCAGTGTCTAAGGTGTTGGCCAAGGTTAACATGTATTCATCTGGGCTTGTGTACAGGTTCTCTGGGCCTTAGCAAGCTATTCCGGATCCGACCAAAAAAGCTTCATAGTTAAACGGTCGGTACCCGGGCCTTGCAGAGAAGAGCAGGGTTTTGCCTGTAATGCCTCTCTTAGGAGGGCTGGACCCTGGGATCCAGAGCTCTGGTCATACCCAAAACCAAGAGGCTATCTGTGCAGGGTGCTATACAGGTCCAGGGGAGTGGAATCCTTGGGAACCCGGTCCCTGAAGGTCTAGTACAATGCCTGCCGTGAGAGGTGAAGTTTGGGCTTCTGTGGACCAAACAAAGTCCTGCGGCGGGGAAAAGGTAAGTGGGGGCCCCTCAGGAACTTGGTTCTATTGAGGGGACCCCCAAGCCTAATATGTCTTTCTGCCTGTTACCTAAAAGGTATTCCCGCTAATAGCTGTATATGCCTAAGAAATCCTAGAAATGTTTTTTCATAAGGGAAGTTTTAAAAACTGTAAACCTGGAAATGTTTTTCATAAAGGAGGTTTTAAAAAAAAAAAAAAAAAGACAAAAGTGCGGTACCTGTGTTTGTCCACTAGAGGCCGCTGTGGAACGTCTTTTTTCTTGGGACTATTCCTTCCATGGTGAAAGTCCAGGCAGATGAGTGAGCTCTCTATCAGGGAAGCTGCATTCCTCTGTCATGCTGCCAAGTAGTTTCCTTCCATCCCCGAGTCCTGGTGAAACAGGGACCCTGGCTCCTCTCCCTACATGGCGCCAAGAGCGCACACGTGCACGCGCGCGCGCACACATGCTTTCTTTTTATAAGGTTTAGCTTCAAAAAGGGGGGCGGAGCCTGGCGGATGACGCGCTCTGTGCGCCCAGCGCTTCTGCGCATGTGCGGGCGTCCCAGCAAGATAAAAGGACTCAGTCCACGCTGCTTGCTATGGACACAGAGCATGAAAAGGAGCTGGTAGCATGGTATAGGGGCTTACAGCGGGCGGTTGATACAGGCATCCCCAGAAAGACGCATTAGTAGACACCCACTGATGTACATAGCAGCAAATTGCATTAGACTATTTCAGTAAGGGGTGTATTGCGGCTGGAATACCTCAGCTTTGAACTAAGGAATATGCCGCCTAAAAAACTCTGAGATATACCTCTCAGGAAGTGTAGGGGGTCTCCATCGGGCTCTGAGGATCTGGAGCAGTCATCTGCACCCTCCTCCCCTGAGAAATCAGAGGTTAATACCCATAAGGAACCCCCGGGAGTGCCAGGTACTGCGGCTGTCCTCAGTCCACCTGCTCCTGCATATATAACAGAGGAGGTTTTTTCCTCAACTCTGGAGGGATTGGAGCAGAGATTGGCTGCATTGATCGCTTCTTCTCTACAGGAAAGAGAGCGCGCCAGATCTCCATCACCTCCATTAGAGTGCCTGTTGGCAGAGCAACAGTCCCAGGAAGGGACCGACCTACCTGAAGGGGATCAGGAGGAGGTTAGCTCTGTTTTTGAGGAATCGACAGTAGATGAACCATTTTCAGCATCACAGACTGAAAGATTGTGGGTCCAGACCCTAACTGACATGGTTCGATCTGCATTTAAAATGCCTCTTGTTGAACCATCAACTACTGCTGTCTCCTCATTGGGGTCGCTAAAAGCTCCCCAGGTTAATTGCTCCTTTCCAATACATCCATTATTGGAAGGACTTATATACCAGGACTGGGAACATCCTGATAAACTATTTGTTCCGCCTAAAAGGTTTCCGGTGATCTATCCCATGGAGGAAAAATTCACCCAGAGATGGAATGTTCCTACGGTGGATGCAGCCATCTCTTCTGTGAACAAATCACTGACATGTCCAGTAGATAATGTTCAAATGTTCAAAGATCCAGTGGATAAAAAATTGGAATCTTTATTAAAATCTGCTTTTTCCACAGCAGGGGCTGTTACACAGCCAGCAGTGGCAGCTATTGGGGTCTGCCAAGCTTTAAAGGATCAAATGAAAATGGTCCTGAGGGATTTGCCAGACCAGCAGGCCCAGGCTCTGGCTGATCTGCCTAGAGCATTATGCTTTGCGGTTGACGCCATCAAGGATTCTATCCATCAGGCCTCCCGCCTCACGCTGTCTTTGGTACATATGCGTAGGCTTCTGTGGCTCAAAAACTGGTCTGCTGAAGCTCCCTGTAAGAAGCTCTTAGTTAGCTTCCCATTTCATGGGGAACGCCTTTTTGGCGAGGACCTGGATAAGTATATCCAGAAGATTTCCAGTGGTAAAAGTACTCTCTTACCGAGTAAGAAGAGGTCTAGGGGTCCATCTTTTAAGAGGACTACCTCTCCTATCCCTGCGACGTCTGCTACTAAGCAGTTCCGACGGCCTCCTCGGTCAAACTCAGGAGGTAAAAATCAGGGACAGTCACAGGGTAATAAAAAGCCCTGGATCCGAAGAGGTACTAAACCAGCCTCCAAGTCAAGCCTATGAAGGGCTGCCCCCACTCAAACGGGTGGGGGGAAGACTTCAGTTGTTCGCAGAGACCTGGCGGGAGACGATCAAAGACAGATGGGTGCTCTCCGCAGTAACTCTGGGATACAAGTTGGAGTTAAAAGAGTCTCCTCCTTCCCATTTTATGTGGTCAGGCATGCCAAGAGACCCTCTGAAAAGAGGGTCTCTCCTATTGGCGTTAGAACAACTATTGCTCCAAGGAGTAATTATGGGGGTTCCTATGGAAGAGTGGGGGTTGGGTTTCTACTCAAACCTTTTCACAGTCCCGAAGCCAAACGGGGACATAAGACCCATATTGGACCTAAAGAGTCTAAACAAATTTCTAAACGTCCGGTCTTTCCGGATGGAGTCGATCCGATCGGTCACCGCTGCCCTACAAGGGGAGGAATGGTTAGCCTCGATCGACATCAAAGATGCTTACTTGCATGTTCCCATCTTTCCAGGTCATCAAAAATTTCTACGCTTTGCAGTAGAAGGGCGCCATTTTCAGTTCAGAGCCTTACCATTCGGTCTGGCCACAGCACCACGAGTGTTCACAAAAATTCTGGCCCCACTGTTGGCCGATCTAAGAACACGAGGTGTAACGATAATGGCATACCTAGACGACCTGTTGTTGATGGACCACTCAGTTGCCAAGCTAGAAGTGGTAATTGTCGATACAATCAAGTATCTAGAATCTCACGGTTGGGTCATCAACCTGGACAAGTCAGCCCTACAGCCAGTGAAAAACCTGGTATATCTAGGGCTACGGCTGGATTCAGACCAGAGGAAGATTTTCTTACCTCTAGACAAGGTATCCTCTTTGAGGGGCTTGGTCCGTCTGCTTTGTGCAAAAAGACAGCCGTCCATACGCCTGTGCATGAGGCTGCTAGGAAAGATGGTAGCATCATTCGAAGCTGTGCCATATGCCCAATTCCACTCAAGGAATTTACAAAGGGCCATATTGTCAGCCTGGAACGGAAAAGTTCAGGCTCTAGACTTCCCGATGGCTTTGTCCCCTTCCGTTCGGAAGAGTCTCTGCTGGTGGTTGATCCCCCAGAATCTCCAGAAGGGAAAACCCTTCAGCCCGATATCTTGGAAGGTGGTCACTACAGATGCCAGCCTTATAGGCTGGGGGGCAGTACTGGAGCAATGGTCTCTCCAGGGCAGATGGTCAAATGTAGTAAAAACCCTGCCCATCAATCTCTTAGAGATACGAGCAGCCCGGTACGCCCTAGTAGCCTGGACATCCAGACTCCAAGGGTCCCCTGTCAGAATTCAATCAGACAATGCCACAGCAGTGGCATATATCAATCATCAGGGAGGCACCAGGAGTCGTGCAGCCCAGAGGGAAGTAAGTCACATCCTGGAATGGGCAGAAAAGCATGTCCCATGTATATCAGCTGTCTTCATTCCAGGGGTGGAGAATTGGAAGGCGGACTTTCTGAGTCGCCAACAGTTATGCCCAGGGGAATGGTCCCTTCATCCCGAGGTCTTCCGAGCAATATGTCAGCGGTGGGGAACACCGGATGTAGATCTGCTAGCATCCAGATTCAACGCAAAGGCTGGACAGATTTGTCTCCCTGACAAGGGATCCCCTCGCTTGCGGCTCGGATGCTCTGGTGTTCCCTTGGGATCAGTTCAGACTGATATATGCATTCCCTCCGCTACAATTGTTGCCTCGACTCCTTTGCAGAGTCAGGTTGGAGAAGAAGCCGGTGATCCTGGTGGCTCCAGCGTGGCCCCGAAGGGCCTGGTACGCGGAGATCATCAAAATGTCTGTGGGGAGTCCTTGGACCCTTCCACGTCATCCGGACCTGCTTTCGCAAGGACCGATATACCACCCTTCCTTACTAACTCTAAGTTTAACGGCCTGGCTATTGAATCCCACATCCTAAAGAAGAGAGGTCTCTCTAACTCTGTGGTATCAACTATAATCAATGCCAGGAAGCCTGTATCCAGGCAGATCTACTATAGAGTTTGGAAGGCGTACATCACTTGGTGCGAGGCCAGAAAATGGCATCCACGTAAGTATGTTATAGGCAGAATTCTGGACTTCCTGCAGTGGGCTGTAGACAGGAAGTTTGCCTTAAGTACTATCAAGGGCCAGGTTTCGGCCTTATCAATACTATTTCAAAGGCCCCTGGCTATGCATTCACTTGTCAAATCCTTTATGCAAGGTGTGACTCGTATTATTCCACCGATTAAAGCTCCCATATGCCCATGGGATCTAAATTTGGTTCTGTCGGTTCTGCAGAAGCAGCCATTTGAACCTTTGCGGCACATTTCCTTGGTTCTACTCACCAGGAAATTGATATTTTTAGTAGCCATATGCTCGGCTAGAAGAGTGTCGGAATTAGCCGCCATGTCCTGTAAAGAGCCATATCTGGTTATCCATAAGGACAGAGTAGTATTACGCCCTCACCCAGCCTTTCTTCCTAAGGTGGTATCGAGGTTTCACTTGAACCAGGATGTGGTTCTTCCTTCTTTTTTCCCCAAACCAAGCTCGGTAGAGGAAAAGTTATTGCATTCTTTGGATGTAGTAAGAGCAGTTAAAGCTTATCTAAAAGCCACTGCTCAGATTCGTAGAACGGATTCTTTGTTTGTTCTGCCGGAAGGCCCCAGAAAGGGTCAGGCAGCATCAAAATCTACTTTGGCCAAGTGGATTCGACAGGTCATAATACAAGCCTATGGCTTGAGAAGTAGACCGCCTCCGTTCAAAGTTAGGGCGCACTCCACGAGAGCAGTTGGAACTTCATGGGCAGTGCATCACCAGGCCTCCCTGGCGCAAATTTGTAAGGCCGCAACATGGTCTTCAGTACACACGTTTACTAGGTTCTACCAGGTGGACGTTAGAAGTCAGGAGGATGTCGCCTTTGGGCGCAGTGTGTTGCAGGCCGCAAAAGATCCTCATGCCTGATGGCGCCCAGCTTATGTATGGTGTATCCCCCCCCTCATTTGGCATTGCTTTGGGACGTCCCACATAGTAATGACTATGCTGCTCTGTGTCCCGTGATGTATGAACAAGAAAGTAGGATTTTTAAAACAGCTTACCTGTAAAATCCTTTTCTTGGAGTACATCACGGGACACAGAGCTCCCACCCCTCTTTTGGGGACACGTATTGCTTTGCTACAAAACTGAGGTACTCCCGGATGGGAGGGGCTTATATAGGGGAGGGTACTTCCTGTTTTGGAAGTTGCCAGTGCCAGCACCTGAAGGTAATTCTATATAACCCACATAGTAATGACTATGCTGCTCTGTGTCCCGTGATGTACTCCAAGAAAAGGATTTTACAGGTAAGCTGTTTTAAAAATCCTACTTTTTCACGTCGTTTTTCATGTCGTTTTTTTTAATGACGTAAAAAACGTACGTGTGTATGCGGCATAAGGCCCCTTACACACAGGGCAGGCTCTGTTGGAGTTCACCTGCTCAGCAGAATAACTGTCCGATGATCCCTGCTGAGCAGCCGAATGGCTGGTCTGTGTCCGTTCTGCTTATGCAGAGCAGACACAGCCCACTCTCCTCTTTGGGCGGTCGGATGTAAACAGACTACCTGTCTGTTTACACCCGACTGCCATCTGATCCAACAGACGAATGGGGAACGTGTATGCAGTATGTGCATGCAGCTCATAGTTGATACTGTTGTGTTACACTATGTGATTATTCTTGCTCTGTGTCTTTAAGATCTGTCCACTTCTTTCTAGCTGAACTCTCTCTCTCACCGTAGTTCTTTATATATCTCCTCCACTTCCTGATTCTGGTCATTACTCCTGTATTTCTTCCATGCTAACATCTTACATGTGGCTTACAACTGCAACGTTTTTCTACCTATGAATATCCATCATTAAACGGAACATTCGAAAGGATTCATCGTCTGTCGTCCTAACTGTGAGTTTATTCATTGAGTTAAACTGCCTGTATCGATGCAAGGGATGAATATCAAACCAGCTTGAGTAAGGCCTACTTAAACCTGGAGATGAACTTTATCGCTTTGTAGTTGAGACAGAACAGTAGAAAAACGGAGTTTCACAGCCTAATTACAAGATTTCTGCATGTCAGTACTGAAACAGACAAGATTTACTGCCCTCATAGCAAGACAGAAGGGACAGAGCAGCACATGGCAGCCTTATAGCCTGAGACAATCTGCACAGTGTCATATTTCAGCACACAGATCCTGCCTGCTTTCACAGTCAGTCTGCTATCATGAGTGACCAAGCTTCTGCATGTGAACTCACATCTACCTCCCCACAAGTTCCTGAAGAAACTGAGTTACCCAAACGCTCAGTTAAACCCACTTGGAAAGTAATGGAGAATTATGAAGCTTCAAGGACTGAATTGTCAAATAGCTTGGAATTAGTCTGGGAGAAAATCCTTACTGAAGCCAATACAGTGTCTGTTGAACGTGAACTACTGTCACTAGAGGGCGCCATTAAACAACTTTCTGCCTCATATGAGCTTTATCAGCTTACCAGCAGCAAATTCACTAATGTCTTACAAAACATGAATACAGAAAGTGCGATGATGCAATTAAAGCGTGTCAATGCTCTCAATATTGAAAGAGACAGTTTTATCCAGCAAACCAGATTAAAGGCAGAAGCAAAAATAAAGCTGTTACAGGACACTGCATCTCACAGATCTGTTTCCACCAGGCATTCTAAAAACTCGTCAAGATCCCATAGTTCAAGATACTCAACACTCAGTGAGCGACTTATTAATGCCCGCGCTGAAGTGGAAGCCAGCAAAGTGCAGGTGACATATGCAGAAAAAAGAGCAGAGTTGGAAGCGCAGTCAGCACGTCAAAGGGCAGAGTTGGAAGTGCAGTCAGCACGACAAAGAGCAACAATGGAAACCTTAAATGAACAGTGTAAACATGACGCAGCCATGGCAAAGCTAAGGGTCCTACAGCAAGCTATCAGTGCAGACGAAGGTGCAAGTGAGAAAGACAGCATTAACCTAAACATAGCAGATATGGAAGACCCCCTCAAACGCACTAAAGACTATGTCCTAAGCCACAGCAGTGCACACTCCATTGTCTCCAATGCTCCCGACTACATAGAGACTCCTTCACAGCTTCAAGTTAAAGAGGTTCCAGCAACTTCCTGCACTCAAAATCACTCCACTGCATTTCCTACCTGCCTACCTTGCCTGCCTTCATACGTCACAGAGCATCAGCGCAAGCTTCAAGCAAGTCATCAATCTCCAGTCATCGGTACAGCCTTGAATCAACGTACCATTGGAACAACTGACTTCAAGCAAGCAACTCACCTGGATGCATCTGCTGCACCATATTTCCCTGTGTCCTTTAACATCAATGTCAAAGATAACGCAATCAGCACCATACAGCCAACAGCATCACACATAAAGGCGGAGACAACTGAGACAGAAGAGTTTGTGAGGTACATGCTTCACAGAGAGCTCACAAAGACTGGTCTTACAAGTTTTGATGACCAACCTGAGAACTACAGAAGTTGGAAATGTGCCTTCAGAACTACAATCAGCAATATTGGCTTTACAGCTGATCAAGAATTGAATCTGCTGATCAAATGGCTTGGTCCTATATCTGCTGCACGTGTTAAGCCATTAAGATCGGTTTTCATGGACAATCCTACTGCAGGCCTCACAGCTGCATGGGAGCGACTAGAGCAAAGTTATGGCAGTCCAGAAGCTATAGAAAATGCTTTGTTCATGCGTCTGGAAACTTTCCCAAAGATATCCGGTAAGGACAACAAGGAGTTCCAGAGACTGAGTGACCTTCTCCTTGAGCTTCAGCTAGTCAAGACAGACCCAAAACTACCTGGACTCAGTCACCTTGACACTCCAAGAGGGGTAAACCCAATTGTCTCCAAGCTCCCGTATGGTTTGCAAGAGAAATGGACTGCACTAGGGTCATCATATAAAAGAGAGAACAAGGTTTCCTTCCCTCCATTCTCTTTCTTCTGTGAATTCATCAGGGAAATTGCAGAGACCAAGAACGATCCAAGTTTTTCCTATGGTGAGTACAGTCTCTTCTCACCCTTTCCTAAGAGTACCAGTCTTCAGGGCAACTACAGAAACCATAGAGGCCCAGTGTCCGTGAAAAAGACTGACATCCTTCCCACTCCTACCACAGTTCTGGCCACGAACAAACAGAGTAGGAAGATTGAAAACCCTAACAGAGAGTGTCCCATACACAAGAAGCCACACCCCCTCAATAAATGTATCGGCTTTAGGAAAAAGCCTCTGGAAGAGCGCAAGGAGCTTTTAAAGACATTTAGGGTATGTTTCAGGTGCTGTGCTTCTACAGAACATTTTGCAAGGGACTGTAATGTGTCCATCAAGTGCATAGAGTGTGGCTCTGAAGAACATGTGCAAGCCCTCCATCCTCTTGAGCCCAGCTCTGCACAACCTGCCAACGATCCTCCCAGGTTAACGCATGGCGGGGAGAATACAGACCAAGTGCCTAATTCTACCATAATTTCTTCATCCTGCACTGAAGTTTGTGGAGAAGACCTCTGTGGTAAGTCCTGTGCTAAGATATGCTTGGTGAACATATACCACAAGGATCAACCAGAAAAGTCTCTAAAGGCATATGCTATCTTAGACGATCAGAGCAATCGATCACTTGCAAAATCGGAATTGTTCAATCTATTTGAAATAAAAGGCGAAGCTCATCCTTACACCTTGGGTACCTGTAGTGGAACTATAGAGGTTTCTGGAAGAAGGGCTCATGGACTCATGGTATCTTCTCTCAAAGGTAACTTGCAATTACCCTTACCTACACTTGTTGAGTGCAATCAGATACCTGCTAACAGGGAAGAAATCCCTACTCCAGCTGCTGCTTTCCATCACCCTCACCTCAAGGTAATAGCAAATGAGATACCTCCGCTTGACAAAGATGCTCAGATCCTTCTTCTGTTAGGAAGAGACATTCTAAGAGTTCACAAGGTACACAGACAAGTCAGTGGACCCCCAGATGCCCCATTTGCCCAGCGCACAGATCTAGGGTGGGTCATCATAGGCAATGTCTGCATAGGCAAAATGAAAAGACCTACCAACATTTCGTCATTCAAGACAAATGTTCTGCCAAATGGCCGAAACACTTACTTTGAGCCATGCCCACATCACTACTGGGTGAAAGAGAAGATAGCCAGCCACGAATGGCAACATGGTATCTCAGGTGACACAAGCCCTTTCTCCTGCCATGATGGCGACTTCGGCTCTACAGTGTTTAATGCAACCAGTGAAGATGACATACTGGCTCCTTCAATGGAAGACAAAGAATTCATCAAGGTAATGGACAATGAGTTCTTTCAAGATGACTCCAATAACTGGGTAGCACCCCTACCCTTTCGTCTCCCAAGAGAGAGATTGCCCAACAACTTACAGCAGGCCATCAGTAGATTCTCCTCCTTAAAGCGAAACTTAAGCAGGAAACCAGAGATGCAAAAGCACTTTGTGGACTTTATGCAAAATGTATTTGACAGAGATCATGCAGTAGCCTATTTGAAGACCTCTGAACTGAATGGAGAATCACACTGTAGTTTTGTCCTAGGCAAGGCAAAACTCACACCCAAGCCTGCACATACCATACCAAGACTTGAACTTTGTGCAGCCGTGCTAGCAGTAGAAATTGCAGAGGTCATACGAAGTGAAATGGACACTAGAATTGATTCTTTCACCTTCTATACAGACAGTAAGGTAGTACTTGGTTACATAAACAACCAAACAAAACAATTTTATGTGTACGTCAGCAACAGGGTTGAACGTATCAAGAGATTCTCTCTACCAAGTCAATGGCATCACGTTCCCACCGAACTCAACCCAGCTGACTATGGGACCAGAGCCGTGTCACCTGCCGCTCTTCAGGACAGCTTATGGCTGTCACCTCCAAGGTTTCTGTGTGAGGACTCTTACTTACTCCCTATCGACACCACCTATGGACTAGTAAGCCCTGAAGATGATAAGGAAATAAGAACTGTGAACACCTCACTCTACACTTCTGTAAGTACAAAACAGAGGCTGCGGTCACACCATTACAGGCATCAATGGAAGCAGGTGCAGCATCTAGCCAATGTGTTCTGGCATCGCTGGAAGAAAAAGTATCTTCACCACCTTCAAGGTCGTAACAAATGGCAAGCATCTAAGCTGAATCTTAAGGTTGGAGACCTCATCCTTCTAAAAGACAAGAAAGTTTGTCGGAATGAGTGGCCTATGGATCTTATTACTAAAGTTATGCCCAGCGACGATAACAAAGTCCGGAAGGTAGAAGTCAAGGTAACCAAGGGAGGATCGACACAAACCTTTAGTCGACCAATCACAGAGTTAGTACTCCTTTTGCTAGGTGAGTGACTTGTGCAAGGACTAGCCATGCTGTTGGCACGGCGGGGAGTACATTGCTGCCATCTACAGGTTCTACTCAGAACTTTGGAATTATTTGAAGACATCATACTGTGACTTTATGTTCTTCATCCTGTTGAACTTACGTTTATTATTTGCTTGTTGCATGTTTTTCATTACAGGTTCCAGGACATTCGTCAGTATTGGACTTTTTGAAAATATATATTTTAGTTTAAGGTTATGAAATCTAAAGATTTCAGACGGGGAGTGTTGTGTTACACTATGTGATTATTCTTGCTCTGTGTCTTTAAGATCTGTCCACTTCTTTCTAGCTGAACTCTCTCTCTCACCGTAGTTCTTTATATATTTCCTCCACTTCCTGATTCTGGTCATTACTCCTGTATTTCTTCCATGCTAACATCTTACATGTGGCTTACAACTGCAACGTTTTTCTACCTATGAATATCCATCATTAAACGGAACATTCGAAAGGATTCATCGTCTGTCGTCCTAACTGTGAGTTTATTCATTGAGTTAAACTGCCTGTATCGATGCAAGGGATGAATATCAAACCAGCTTGAGTAAGGCCTACTTAAACCTGGAGATGAACTTTATCGTTTTGTAGTTGAGACAGAACAGATACTATCAGAAGGGATAACTCTCATCACCCCATGATTAAAGCGGAGGTTCTGCAGCCGATTGTTTTTTTTTTTTTTTGCTGCATTCAATGTGGTTAAAGTTAAGGGTTTTGTACTCACTACTCTGGCGATTAAAAGCATCCCCCATCCATTTTCGTATAAAAGAAACACTTATATTAATTTTCCATTTTGCTTGTGGGCATAGTGAAGCCCACAAGCACAGGCTTCCGGGAAGCGGTGAATGCGTGTCTCCCGGCATTCACCGCTCTCTTGCGTGAGCAGTGTTGACGGCGAGCAGCGCCGTCAACACTTTCTGGTTGCCATCACAACGGGCGGCGTCGTTCAAAGTACACGCCCCGTTGTGACTGGATTCAAATCAAAAGAATCAGCGACTGATTAGAACAGGCTCTGTATGCGTCCGCAATAACTTCCCGGCGGAGCGCGTAAACTGAGCAGGTTGCCATCCCAACGGGCGGAGGCGTCGGAAGTTGCCGCCCTGTTGTGATGGCAACCAAAAATATACACAGTACAGTACGGGGAGGGAGCGCAGACAATCTCGCGAGATTTCGCAGCGGCGATCCGCACTGACTCCTGGGAATACTGACACTTAGCTCCCAGGAGACAGTGCGCCGCCGGGGAAAAGGCATGTACACGCCTACTCCCGCGGGAGGAACAGACAGGAAGTTCCCCAATGAAGACAAATAATAAGGTAAATACAGCATTTAAAAAAAAAAAAATTGTCGTTTGCTTATCTATGCAATGCACAGAAGGGGATATTATTAAGTCAATAATTTGGGAGAACCTCCACTTTAATGTTTTGGATTTATGAGAGATTAAGTCTTTTCCCTCTGATCTTTGGAAATTAGCAATCTTCCTAAACAGTTTGGTGCCCCAGTGCTGAATGACTATTCCTTCTTTTCATATTTTAATTTATCTATATTGTTAAATACAATACAAATAATGACCAGTCTTAATATTTAGTTATAAGGCACATAAGGAAAGAGCAAAGAAAGCCATGGATACAAATTGTGTACAGACCATATATGTGCAGTATAATCTGCTAATACATAACAGGTTACATTTATGTACCAAACAAAATAAAGTGTCGACTTGGGAAATAACAAGTACAAAAGGGATATTGTACCGAATACAAACTACAGAAAACTAAAATGTAAGTTTAGTTTCATAGAGTATTCGTTCATTTGGTAGATAACATGAGGGGAGAATAACATTAGATCACAAGGTACAAACTGAGGGCAAACTGAGGGCAAACTAATGGTCCCAAATGGAGATCAGTAGTTATATATTATTAGGCCTTGTTCACACCATGGTGCAGAGACGTCAGTTTTTCTGCACGTGTTCTGCAAGGGCAAAACAAAAACAAGGGTTCTCTATGTTAGGGTGACCAGACATCCCCGGTTTCAGGGGACAGTCCCCGGATTGAGGACACTGTCCCCGGACCAATTCTGTCCCCGGTTTTGTCCCCGGATTGGATTTGAACAGGGTCTGGGGCAATTTCAAAGACAGTCAGTGCAGAATAAAAAATATTTAATTCTGAATTACATCCCCCGCTCCGCCGCTACTACTAGCTTAGGGGGGTGTATTTTTTTCCATTATCTGCGCCCCTTTCTGATGATCATGTGCTGGTCGGAGCGGAGGGAAAATTTCTTCAGTTTCGGGTGCATGCCCATTCAGCTCCGCTCGCATATTTTTCTGCCTTGGCGCAAGTCCCGGCCAGCCGCCTGCCTGTTTATGTCTTTGCCTTCCCTGGCGAAGTAATCTTCCTCCGCACCCCATCCAGTAGTAGCCGGGGCCCGGAGAGTAAGACTTGACAGGCTGTGAGGCGGACGGCGGCGATGGGCAGAGATATGCTGATTGCCGCTATTACTAGTAAAAAAAATAAAAATATGTCCCCGGAATTCATTTTAAAAATCTGGTCAACTTAATCTATGTGCCCTGTTTACACCACAATATGCAGATTTTTTCTGTGCAGAAATCTGAAACGTGTATGCAGTTTTCTGCACAGGAAAAAAACTGACATGACATCAACATTGGTGTGAATAGGGCACATAACTAATGTGCATGTAAACTGATGTCAACGTGCATGAAAACTGATGTAAACTTATGTGAAACTGCAAGTGAAATCTGTGCAATTTTCCCTTTGGTTCCCATCAGTTTTCATGCACGTATAGTGTAAAAAAGACCTTACAATAAGCATGTATGAGCCATAAGTTTCACGCAGAATGCAATTTGTGCAGAGAGTTGTTGCTTATCGCAAAACCTTTGACAAAGGCACATATAGCTTCTTTTCCTTCCATTCCTTCTTTTTCTCATTTTCATTTGCGAAGTCTGTGAGAATTACTTTGATGGCTTGCCCCACCCAATGAGGTGATAATTGACTAGCTTAAAGCCCCATACACACGGTCGGACTTCCATTAGGCTTTTCCCTGGATTTTTGTCCGAACGGAGTTGGTCGGGAACACCCATAGCATACACACCACAGGACTTTCTGAAAACTTTCCCAAAACTTTTTGCAACATCACGTGGTTTTTCTGCTCTTTTCTGCTCTTTACCGCCACCCTTTGGTCAACTTCTGCTATTGTTGGTTGATTTTAACATTAGTTGTTTTGTCCATCGGACAAAAGTCCTATGGTTTTCTGTACACACGGTCGGACTTTGCTCCATTGGACTTTTGTTGGCCAAAAGTTTGTCTGTTTGCAGACCCAACTTTTGTCCGATGAAAACACAAAAAAAAACAAAAAAGTTTGTCCGATGGAACGTACACACAGTCGGATTGTTGGTCCAACTTGCTCAAAATGTAGTTTGTTGGCCAAAAGTCCGACCGTGTGTATGGGGCTTTAGCCAGAAGTCTACAGGATCCTGTTAGGGAGCCTGAGGGGGTTCCTGTATGAGACTCATTAGCACTGAGGTGTTAAAGAGGGATTCCACCCACAATTATTTTTTTTTTAAGTCAGCAGCTACAAACACTGTAGCTGCTGACTTTTAATAAGGACACTTACCTGTCCTACTCGCCCGCGATGTCAGCCCCCCCCCGAGGCCGATCCCTCGATCCTGGCAGCTCCCAGCGCCGCCATCCTCAGTAAGGGAAACAGGCAGTGAAGGCTTCACTGCCCGTTTCCTACTGCGCATGCGCGAGCCGCGCTGCGCTTTGTGAATGGGCCGGCTGCTCTCTGGGATAAACACAGTTCCCAGAAGGCAGCACGCCCCATTCACCAGAAGACATCGCGAGTAAGACGGAGGAAGAAGACCAGCCGCGGACGATGAAGAGGCAGATTAGGGACTTCCACATAGCAACCGCTATTTCTGGTAAGTAAAGAAAAAAAAAATTAATTTTTTTTTTAATTTTTTTTTTTATTTTTGGTAAAAAAAAAATTCAGGGTGGAACTCCACTTTAATTCCTCCGATTTGCAGGTCTGATAGATGCCTATTCAGAGTCTGTTACCCTATGTTACCCTATGTACATCTGACACCGTATTTTTCCATAACATTAAATGACATGAATGATAAACAAATCATGCTACTTTTTATACCTAATATTACAGTCATGGTCCAACAAGGTCAGGTTGGTCTGTTTCAGGGAGTCCAGGCTATTCTTCCTATACAAGTTAATGAGAGAGTTCAGATTGATGGTAGACCTCAGATATTTCAAATATGAAAAATAAATAGTCAAGGACATCCGTATTATAGTTTCCTATGTCTTTAACCACTTCCTTACTGGGCACTTAAACCCCCCTCCTGCCCAGACCAATTTTCAGCTTTCAGCGCTGACGCACTTTGAATGACAATTGTGCGGTCATACAACACTGCACCCAAATGAAATTTTTATCATTTGTTTCCCACAAATAGAGCTTTCTTTTGGTGGTATCTGATCACCTCTGCGGTTTTTATTTTTTGCGCTATAAACAAAAAAAAGAGCGACAATTTAGAAAAAAAAACACAATATTTTTAACTTTTTGCTATAATAAATATCCCAATTTTTTTTTTACAATTTTTTTTTCTTTTAGTTTAGTCCGATACGTATTCTTCTACATATTTTTGGTAAAAAAAAAAATCGCAATAAGCGTTTATTGATTGTTTTGCGCAAAAGTTATAGCGTTTACAAAATAGGGGATAGATTTATGACATTTTTATTTTTTTCCACTAGTAATATCGGTGATCTGCAATTTTTGTCAGGACTGCGATATTGCGGCGGACACATCGGACACTTTTGACACTATTTTGGGACCATTCACATTTATACAGCGAACAGTGCTATAAAAATGCACTGATTACTGTATAAATGTCACTGGCAGTGAAGGGGTTAACTACTAGGGGGCGGGAAGGGGTTAAATATGTTCCCTCAGGAGTGATTCTTACTGTGGGGGGAGGGGACTGACTGGGGGAGGTGACTGATGGTTGTCCCTATGTACAAGGGACACACCATCAGTCTCCTCTCCCTAGCAGGACGTGGATCTCTGTGTTTACACACAGAGATCCACGTCCCTGGCTCTATGACAGCCGATCGCGGGTACCTGGCGCGACACAGTGGGCACAACTCTTCCGCGATGCGCGCCGCCGCGGGCGCGCATTGCGGAAGTAAACAAGAGGACGTCCACCCGGCAGTTCAGGTCCACGCTGCAACCGTCTTTCGGCTATAGCGCGGATCTAAACTGGTTAAAGACTGAAATCAGAGGCGTTGCTATGGGGGTGTGGCCCGCACCGGGTGACACCCACCAGAGGGGTGACACCGGGGCCGCCGCGCCGCTAAACACTGTACTGTATTGCTTGTCGAGGAGGCGGAGCGGCGCGAGCAAGGCATCCAGCCGTGCGGGGAGGCTGCCTGTAACATTCCTCAGTCAGGCTATCCCCAAGTGAGCTGGAGTTGGTGGGCGGAGCTGGGGGTGTGGCTCCTCTACTCCTATGGATGATGCCGCAGCTGAAGAGCAGATAGAGACAAGGACACAGCAGCCCCACCCACAAGCCCGAGACTTTATCTGCAGGCATGCTATGTAAGTTACTCTGCAGTGTCACTACATAGAGTTCCAAGATGCCCTGTACCACCCCAGCCTGCCCTGTGCCACCCCAAACAGCCCTGTGCCACCGCAACTTGCCCTGTGCCACCCCAGCCTGCCCTGTACCACCCCAAACAGCCCTATGCCACCCAGCCTGCCCTGTACTACCGCAAACAGTCCTATGCCACCCGAACCTGCCCTATACCACCCCAAACAGCCCTATACCACCCCAGCCTGCCCTGTGCCATCCAGCCTGCCCTTGACCACCCCAAACAGCCCTATAACAGCCCAGCCTGCCCTGTGCCACCCAGTCTGCCCTGTACCACTCCAACCTGCCCTGTGCCACCCCAAACAGCCCAATAACACCCCAGCCTGCCCTGTGCCACCCAGCCTACCGTGTACCACCCCAAACAGCCCTATACCACCCCAGCCTGCCCTGTACCACCCCAGCCTGCCCTGTACCACCCAGCTTGCCCTGTGCCATCCCAGCCTGCCCTGTACCACCCAGCCTGCCCTATGCCACCACAGCCTGCCCTGTACCATCCCAGCTTGCCCTGTGCCACCCCAGCCTGCCCTATGCCACCCTAACTTGCCCTGTGCCACCCCAATCTGCCCTATACCACCCTAACTTGCCACTATACCGCCCTAAACTATCATTTACAGGGGCTGGTTTGGGGTGCGCCCCGTGACCGTGCGCTGCCTGCATGGTGCTGGGCAGCCTAGACGGAGGGGGGGTGACAGCATGTTTTACCGCACCGGGTGACACCAACCCTAGTGACGCCACTGACTGAAATTATGATATTGAAGTCTTAAAATATTATTTTGATTATGCATACATTGCTGTCAAACAAAGCGGCTAAGATTGTGTGACAATCCTTTGAACCAAGGGAATTTTACTGTCCTCCATGCTAACTCAAAAGAATACACTTATATTCATCGGAGTATTGGAACTGCCAGTAAAACCGGGTTTTATGAAATTTTTCTTCTTGGCATCAGAAGCAAGAAGTAAGGTCTTCCAATTTCATGATTTCATTAACAGCAGTGACCCATGTGTCTCTGGTGGGTGTGTTAGGTCTCATTAGGCCAAGTGACAGATGCACACCACTGGGGTCAGGAGCACACAGCTAAGCTTGTGGACCCTTTGGCTGAGTGCTGCGGATGGAGCTCTGAGTCGTTCAGGAAAACAACTCCACCTGAGCACCGATACGGATCGAACAGGGAGCTAGAGCAAGATTCCCCAGGGCGCAGAGTCTAAGAGCCAGCAGGTTTTTACCAGAGCCTCTGATGGTGAGGATGGACTTCGCTGCAGCTGACTACAGGTCGCGACCCTCAGGTTCTCCCAGCTCATGGCAGGCTCTGGTGGATGGAGAGGAAGCAGCAGTGCAGGGCAACAAGGAATAATCAGAAGGACAAGCCAAGGGTCGGGGTAACAAGCAGACAAGGATGGCCAGAAAAACACGCCAAAGGTCGGTGCTGCAAGCAGACAGGGATAGTCAGGAGAACATGCCAAAGGTCGGGGTTACAAGCAGTCAGGGATAGTCAGGATAATAAGCCAAAGTCAGTACATGGAATCAAGCGTAGAGCACATGCCAAGAAACACACAGGGGAGCCTAAACACACTATTGCTCAGGCAAGGCTGGCTTGCAGTGCACGGTGTTAAATAGTGTTTCCTGTTAGAGGCTTGGGTGGAGCTATGCTGAGAGAAGATTACTTAAACATGCAGGTGTGATACACAGACCAGAGGTAAGCCGACCAGAGGTAAGCCGAAAGACAGTGCATGAAACATTACTGCAGATTCATGACAGGCTGTACTGGTACTGTATCTTGGGGGAAGATCTGCTAAGTGGATCTTCATTGTAGATAGAAAGTTTTGTTTGCATGGCCTGCCATGCCAGTAATTAAGTCTGTACCATAGTTTGTATTTCAAAGATACACTTGGGGCCGTGAGCTATGCATAAGCACCCGACCTTGGTGTGAAACATGTAAGCTGATTCCTGTAGTTCACCTTTGTATCCGGCACTTGAATAAAGAAATTGCACAGAAGTGCGGCCGTCCAGCCTTCTTTTCTACTAAGTATCTGTTTGCATACAGGCAGAGGCGTATCTAGCGAAAATGGCGCCTATGGCAAGCACTGAAAATGCGCCCCTTTTAAAACATTTGAAACCCTACTTTCAGATAATGCTGTCAGTATATACAGTTATATAGGGAGAACAGTAGGTTAGTGGTTGGCACTTGCCTCACTTGGTTTGAATCTGGGCCAGGAAGCTATCTGCATGGAGTTTTCATGTTCTCTTTGTGTGGGCATCCTCCAGGTACTCCAGTTTCCTGGCACATTCCAAAGCCATGTTGGTAGGTGATGGTCACCTGTCTGTATGAAGTGGCAATGTATATGGCCAATCACATTCTGCATGCCACCCCCATGTCCGAAAAATTATTTAAGATGATCTCTGGCCCAAAATCTGCCAAGAGCTGGACAGGACTGAATGGAAGTATACATAGATATGTGTAGGGTCCTCTAGGATTGTAGGGTCAGTGTAGAATGTGATCAGCCATGTACACTGCCAGTCTGTACACAGGGTACAATTCACCTACCTGCATGTGTTTGGAGTGGGAGAGGAACCCCACAGGGAGAACATGCAAACTCCATGCAGCTAGTGTGCTGGGCAGGAGTGAAGCCTTATATATATATATATATATATATATTGTGAGGGGGTTAGCTCGGCAGCGGGTGTGTGTGACCCCCGAGATGGGCTCCCCACACAAAAAACAGGCCCAGCAAACGGAGATTGTGGTTTTCAAAATCAAAAAGGTGCGGTTTATTTTCTATTTACAGTGACAAAACACAGCAAAGCAAAAAGAAACATAAACAAAATAAATCCTGGTCAACTTGACCTCTGACTAAACATACAGGTTTCCTAACTAACAACTGGGATCAGCCTAGTGCTGTCCTAGTCCCTAAGTCCCTGGTTTTAAATGTCCAAGCAAATAGCCACACAGGCTTTGTCTCACCGCACAGGGGTTCACTCTCCCTAGACAGTCCACACAGGTCTGGTTCCAGGCATGAGCTAACATCTAATGAAGCTGGGAGTTCTTATAGAGGCCTAAATGAGCTGACAAGCTTCAGCTGGTCTCATCAACTCCCTGTCTGTACGACGCCCCACACTCTCCCTAGAGGTATGAGTCATCCATGAGCCCACTAGCCTTAGCTGGGCTTATACAACTCTCCACCTAGTTGTATAAGTCGGCGTAAAGCCTGAATCTGGGCGAAATATATCTACCCCCCTGGATGCAACCAGGTGACTTTACCTTCCTGCTGTCACATACCCCCCCCTCTTGTTTTAACCTCGGGGTTGGAACACCAGCAATCAGGCATTCATGTACTCGAGACAAAGCATCCACATTCCCCATTTGAACGCCAGGGCGATGCTTTACTGTGAAGTTGAATTCCTGGAGGGCCAGGAACCACCTATTCACTCTTCTATTTGTTTCCTTGTTTTGAGCCATCCACTTTAACGGAGCGTGATCCGTAACCATGTCAAAGTGCCTACCTAGCAGGTAGTACTGAAGGGAATCTAGAGCCCACTTCACCGCTAAACACTCCTTTTCAACGGTGGCGTAATTTACCTCATGGGACTTCAACTTCCTGCTGAGGTAAATGACTGGGTGCTCTTCCCCGTTCCAGACCTGGGACAATACTGCTCCTAACCCCACATCTGACGCATCACTTTGTACGACAAAGTCTTTAGAGAAGTCGGGTGAGTACAACACTGGCTGGCTACATAAGGCTTGTTTCAAGAATTGGAATGCTGCCTCAGCCTCGGGGGTCCATTTAATCATGACCGACCCTTTCCCCTTCGTCAGGTTGGTTAGGGGCACAGCCTTAGAAGCAAAGTGGGGAATGAATCGCCGATAATACCCAGCGATTCCCAGAAAGGCTCGTACCTGCTTCTTGCTGTTGGGACGTGGCCAACTCTGGATGGCCTCGACTTTGTTGAGTTGGGGTTTTATTACTCCCCTCCCAATGGTGTACCCAAGATATTTGGCCTCCTCCTGCCCAATGGTACACTTCTTGGGGTTAGCCGTAAACCCCGCTTCCCGAACAGAGTCCAGGACTGCTTGCACTTTTGGCAGATGTGAGGCCCAATCTGTGCTATGGACAATTACGTCATCCAGGTAAGCCGCAGCATACTTCCGATGGGGCCTCAGCATCTGGTCCATTTTCCGCTGTAATGTGGCCGGCGCATTCTGTAACCCGAACGGCATTCTTTTATATTGGAACGCCCCGTCTGGGGTTACAAATGCGGTTTTCTCTTTGGCCGACTTGGCCAGGGGGATTTGCCAATACCCTTTTGTGAGGTCAAGAGTCGTCATGTATCGGGCTGTTCCCAGCCGGTCGATCAACTCATCTATACGTGGCATGGGGTAGGTGTCAAATTTTGTAACTTTGTTCAACTGACGAAAATCGTTACAAAATCGCCAGCTCCCATCCGGTTTAGGCACCAACACAATGGGACTAGACCAATCACTTTGGGACTCCTCTATCACCCCTAAGTTCAGCATTTTCTGTACTTCCTCCCGTATTGCCTCCCGTCGGGCCTCTGGGATCCGATAGGGTTTTAACTTCACCCTTTCACCGGGCGGGGTAATGATGTCATGCTCTACCCCAGATGTTTGTCCCGGCAGCTCAGAGAATACCTCCTTGTTGCGAAGCACAAACTCCTTAACCTCCTGTTGTTGGGGTTGTGACAAGGTGGCTGCTATTCCAACCTCAGGAATCACGCAACCAGTTTGAGCTGGTGACCAAGTGTCTGCGACTAGGGACTCTCTATCCCTCCAGGCTTTCAACAGATTAATGTGATAGATCTGTTCGGGCTTTCGCCTTCCTGGTTGTCTGACCTTGTAATTCACTTCGCTCACTTTTTCCATTATCTCGTAGGGGCCTTGCCATTTGGCAAGGAATTTACTTTCAACCGTAGGGACAAGTACCAGTATCCTATCCCCCGGGGAAAAGGTACGGGTCTTGGCTCCACGGTTGTACACTCTCTGCTGTGCTAACTGCGCTTGGGCCAAATGTTCCTTCACGATGGGCATTACCTGTGCAATTCGGTCTTGCATCAGGGCGACATGCTCAATCACACTCCTGTGGGGAGAACTCTCACTTTCCCAAGTTTCCTTGGCAATATCCAACAGCCCTCTTGGGTGTCTCCCATACAGTAACTCAAAGGGGGAGAATCCCGTAGAGGATTGGGGCACCTCCCTAATAGCAAACATCAGATAAGGAAGTAGACAGTCCCAATCCTTTCCATCTCTATCCACCACTTTCTTCAACATTTGTTTTAGGGTTTTGTTGAATCTTTCAACCAGCCCATCGGTTTGGGGGTGATACACAGATGTACGTAATTGCGTCACTTTGAACAATTTACATAGCTCCTTCATAACCCGGGACATAAAGGGTGTACCTTGGTCCGTAAGCAGTTCTTTACAAATACCCACCCGGCTAAACACAAGAGATAGCTCTTTGGCTATGGTTTTGGCCGAGGTATTTCGGAGAGGGATCGCTTCTGGATAACGGGTGGCATAGTCCATTATAACTAATATGTACTGGTGCCCCCTAGCGGACTTGATTATAGGACCTACCAAATCCATGGCGATCCTCTCAAACGGGACCTCAATGATGGGTAGAGGGACCAGCGGGCTACGGAAATGTGGCATCGGGGCCGACCTCTGACACACAGGGCAGGAGGAACAATAATTTTCTATGTCCTTCATCACCCCCGGCCAATAGAATCTCTGTAATACCCTCTCTCGGGTTTTCTCTGTCCCCAGATGACCTCCAAGAATGTGCCCATGGGCCAACTCCAACACCAACTTCCTGTAAGGTTTGGGCACCACAAGCTGCTCAACGGTTTCTTCTGCCCTTTTTGCCACCCGATACAGTAGGTCCTTCTCTACGCTGAAGTATGGGTAAGTGCAGGTATTATCTGGGTTCACTAACTCGCCATCTATTTTCACTACGTTTTCCCGTGCCTTTATTAGGGCGGGGTCTTTCAACTGTTCTGTGGCAAAGTTTTCCCTGTGAACCTCAAGATCAGAAAACTCCACAGACGGTAGGTTTTCGTCTGAGGAGGTGGGCTCCTCTCCAGTTTCTTGAGTCTCCCCTGCCAATACTGACAAGGGAAATTCCGGAGAGTCCTCACCACTCTCAGGGGAGTTCTGGCTATCACATTCCTGGTACATAGGGGCACCAGTGGGGGGCTCAGGATCATCCCACAGTTCCCAGAACTTCGGAAAATCCCTTCCCACAATGGCGTCATGCGGTAACTGAGATACTAAGCCCACTGGATGAGAGAGGGTACCTTTGGGGGTCTCGAAACACACTGTAGTCACTGGATACTCTCGGGTGTCCCCATGCACACAAATAACAGCTACCTTGCTATTCCCAGAGACCTCTGTTTTAACTAATTCAGCCTTTATCAGGGTCACAAGGCTACCTGAATCCAGCAATACCACAACATTTCTACCATTAATACACATTTTGCATAAATGTTTCTCAGTTCCCCGAATGGCAGTGCATGCGACTGTCGCACACAGCGACTGACGTCTGCCCGTCAGAAAGTCACACTGCATGGGTTCCTCCACAACCGGGCAATTTGCTGCAATATGTCCCGCTTGCCGGCAGCGGTAGCAAACGATCCTTCTTGCCGCCTCTTGAGCCGCTGATTTCCCAGGCTGTTCTCGCCAAACTTGGGGTAGAGCTCCCACCCTCTCACTCTCTCCACCCTTACCCCTTGGAATCATCTTATCCGCCCCTGGGGATGGTCTGGTCTTAGGGTGGAAAGTCCGAGTGTCTCTGGAAGAGGCCGTCAGGTTCTCTGTAGCCAAGTATTTCTCCACACGATCCACAAGACCATCGGCCGTCTCTGGGTCTCCATGGCTTACCCACTTTTGGATGGCAGTAGGAAGAGCTCTCAAAAACCGATCCATTACAACACGTTCCACAATCTTTGGTGCGGACAAAGTCTCTGGCTGTAGCCACTTTCTGCTCAGGTGAATGAGATCATACATTTGAGACCTGGGGGGTTTTCCAAGCTGGAAAGTCCAGTTATGCACACGCTGAGCCCGGACAGCCAGGGTGACACCCAGCCTTGCCAATATTTCAGCTTTTAGCATCACATAGTCTTTTGCTTGGTCATGCTCTAGGTCATAGTAAGCCTTCTGCGATTCACCAGTTAACAGAGGAGCCACCAGTCCAGCCCACTGCTCCTCAGGCCACTTTTCTCTTTCAGCAGTCCTTTCAAATGTGGTCAAAAATACCTCTGGATCATCCTCTCCAGTCATTTTTGTCAATAAACGACTCACCCCAAAGGACGCGGTATTAGTGGGACGGCTTCCCTCACTGGTCTGCGGACGTTGCTGCACTACTGCTTCCATTTGTTGTAGTCTCTGCTCTTGCTTCTGTAACAGGTCTATGAAGCGGGCCTCAGATTGCTGCAGGGCTTGTTGCTGAGCTTCCAGACTCTGTTGGTGAGCTTGCTGCTGGGCTGCAAGGCTCTGTTGATGAGCTTGCTGCTGGGCTGCAAGGCTCCTTTGCAAACCTGCATTTGTCTGCTGTTGATTGGCATTTGCTAGAGCCAGCTGTTTCAGTATCTCCTCCATGCTGGCTTAAAAAAAACTGCCTGCATTCTCCACCAACTGTGAGGGGGTTAGCTCGGCAGCGGGTGTGTGTGACCCCCGAGATGGGCTCCCCACACAAAAAACAGGCCCAGCAAACGGAGATTGTGGTTTTCAAAATCAAAAAGGTGCGGTTTATTTTCTATTTACAGTGACAAAACACAGCAAAGCAAAAAGAAACATAAACAAAATAAATCCTGGTCAACTTGACCTCTGACTAAACATACAGGTTTCCTAACTAACAACTGGGATCAGCCTAGTGCTGTCCTAGTCCCTAAGTCCCTGGTTTTAAATGTCCAAGCAAATAGCCACACAGGCTTTGTCTCACCGCACAGGGGTTCACTCTCCCTAGACAGTCCACACAGGTCTGGTTCCAGGCATGAGCTAACATCTAATGAAGCTGGGAGTTCTTATAGAGGCCTAAATGAGCTGACAAGCTTCAGCTGGTCTCATCAACTCCCTGTCTGTACGACGCCCCACACTCTCCCTAGAGGTATGAGTCATCCATGAGCCCACTAGCCTTAGCTGGGCTTATACAACTCTCCACCTAGTTGTATAAGTCGGCGTAAAGCCTGAATCTGGGCGAAATATATCTACCCCCCTGGATGCAACCAGGTGACTTTACCTTCCTGCTGTCACAATATATATATATATATATATATATAGAGAGAGCATGTAGAGTCCAGAGGCATGCCCAGGATGCAGGCCAACCATAAAATGTCAAGGACAACATAAAGCAGACAGGCAGTGTCAGCAGGCATGGCCGGCCACCTATCCCCCATGTTAGTGTAGAAATGGAAGGAGAGGCACTTACCTAGGAGGAGCAGTCTATGGGTCTGCTTGTACTCCCTCTTCTGCTCCTTCAGTACCCGATCTATGCTCTTGCTGACTTTCTTGGCCTCCTTCTCCTCCAGTCAGAGTTTGTCCCATCCCTTCTGCAGAGAATGTTGCTGTTGATGGTGCACCTGCTGGCCCTTGCTGGGCTTGTGCTGCTGCTTATTGCTGTCCCCAGTGCCGCTGGTGCTATCTCCCCAGTTCTGCAGTAGTAGCAGCAGCCCGTCTGGAACTTTCCCCTCTCTAGTCGGTTTACAGAGCTCCCCCCCCCCCCTGAGCTGCTGCTGTGATCCTCAGGTCCCTGGCTCTCATAGGCACTAGCAGCTCCAGGGGGCTGCTCGGTGTCCGAGTTGGTGGGGGCGTTGGAGATGGAGCCGCTAGAATCACCGAACAGCCATGGTCGGAGGCTGTAGCAGAGGCCCATGGCTCAGGAGATGTACACGTGCTGGAGCTCGGCAATCAATCAAGGGATCCTCCTCAGCGACGGCGACCTCACCTCACGTGACGTCACCGACCCGCTCGCGCTCGGGGAGAAGATGGAAGCAGGCTCCAGGGGAGGGCTGGCAGCCTTAGGCCTGGGGGGCAAGTCCAGTCAAGTGGCCCATTGAACCATCAATGCAGCCTGATCAGTGCCCATTAACGTAGCCTCACCAGTGCAGACAGTGCCCATCAGTGCAGCCTGATCAGTGCAGACAGTGCCCATCAGTGCAGCCTCACCAGTGCAGACAGTGCCCATCGGTGCAGACTGATCAGTGCCCATCAACGCAGGCTGATCAGTGCCCATCAACGCAGGCTGATCAGTGCCCATCAATGCAGCTTCACCAGTGCCCATCAATGCAGCCTCATGAGTGCCCATCAATGCAGCCTCACCAGTGCCCATCAATGCAGCCTCACCAATGCCCATCAGTGCAGCCTCATTGGTACCCATCAATGCAGCCTCACCAGTGCCCATTAGTGCAGTCTCGCCAGTACCCATCAGCACAGCCTCACCAGTGCCCGACAATGCAGCCTCACCAGTGCAGCTTATCAGTGGCCAACAGTGCGGCCTCATCAGTGCCCATCAGTGTAGCATATCAGTGCAGCTTAAGGCTACTTTCACACTGAGGCGCTTTGCAGGTGCTATAGTGCTAAAAATAGCGCCTGCAAAGTGCCCTGAAAGAGCCTCTCCTTTCACTCCAGTGTGAAAGCCCGAAGGCTTTCACACTGGAGCGGTGCACTGGCAGGACGGTAAAAAAAGTCCTGCAAGCCGCATCTTTGAGGCGCTGTAGGAGCGGTGTATACACCGCTCCTACAGCGCCCCTGCCCATTGGAATCAATGGGCAGGGCTGCCGAGCCGCCAACAAAGAGCCGCTGCATCAGCGCTTTTAAGACTTTTTTGGCCGCTAGCGGGGGTTAAACCCTGCTAGCAGCCAAATAGTGCCGCAAAAACGACAGTAAAGCGCTGCTAAATATAGCAGTGCTTTACCGCTGATGCCTCAGTGTGAAAGTAGCCTTAGAGTGCCGCCTAATCAGTGGCAATGAGTGCAGCCTCAACCTCCTTAATGAGTTTGCATTGATTTCAGCATACATTGAAAACTTTGCACATGCTGAACTCAATGCAAACTCGTTAAACAGACCACATTCATTGAAAGTTCATTAATATACAGATCATGATTTTGCAATAAAGTGATTCATGCTGCAAACTCATTAAACAGTCCACCTTCAGTGAAAGTTCATGTACTGCAAAGTTTGCAAAACATGAACTTTCACTGAAGGGAGACTGTTGAGTTTGCAGCATGGATCACTTTATTGCAAAATCATGATCTGACTGTGTATCATCATAAGAGTAATTTATTACATTTTACCTTCTGACCTTGCCAGGGGGTTCTCCTCATGCTTCTCTCTCCTCCTCCTCCTGTCATCAGACAGACCCCTCCCCAAGAGAGGATGCAGTGGACCACAGCCGCACGGAGAGGGTGGGCGGAGCTATAGGCTCCGCCTCCGCCAGTCGAATATGTCTGCTGCTAATGGAGGAGGCCGCTCTGTACTACCCCCCTCGCCCTCGGCCCGGCCCACGCATACACATTCACAATACTTGCAACTAGTACCGCCGCACTGCACAGCCACAGACAGAAAAAAAAAAAAAAGTAAACACAGGCTAAGGCAGCGTGGCCATTTTATCAATAAGGTAGGCTTCCTGGGGGGAAATCTCCACCCATCCCCACGCCCAGTCCACCAGCGCAGAGGAGGAAAGCTCCGCCTCCACTAGTTAGCCGAATGACGGTCTGGAGATGCAGTGGACGGTCCCACTCATCTATAAGCATGGGGGCGCCCGCGCCTGTCACTCTCCATAACACTGCCATCCAGATCCAACCAAGTAAGAGTGAAGTGCTGTGCCGCCGCCGGGGGCTATAGTACGGGAGGCGGCCCGCAGGAGGACAGGTGCGGATGGGAATTTTTTTTTTTCGTTTAGTTTATTTTGCCGCCCCCCCCAGGGCGCCCATGGCACTTGCCATGGAGTGCCATACCCTGGATACGCCACTGCATACAGGGCTTGAACCCTCCATGTGGGACAGAGGCTTTTTGGAGAAGCATGGTAAGAGAAACTGCGATGTACATGTACATACAGTATATCAGAAGAAAGTCTTGTAATCAAACATTTGTTGTGTACAAAAGGTTAGAATCTACCACCTGTTAAATCTGTTAAAAAGTCAAGGTTATCAATAATCTCAGTCAGAGGAGTTTGACATAGATACATGACACGAAAATTCAGCCGGTTCAGCAAGGAACAAGCGGAATATTGATCCATGTATGGGCAGGCTGATTGTGCAGAAGTCGATCGGTAGATTGAAAATAAAAGATGACAAATGACAGCCCTGACAAGTGCCAATCCTAAAAATGTTGCTGGCACTCTCACTTTTTTAAAACCTTTTTTGGCACACTATGTTTGAAAGGTTTCCTACCCCTGCACTACACTCAGCATATATGTCCAATCTATAATATGCACCTAGGTAGCTTTGATGCATGCAATAATGTGTAATATAATCTAGACCCGTGCTTCCATTATGAATGATTTTAACAGCTAAAACTTCTCTTTATATACCAGTGCCTGAAACTGGAGGGATTTCAGATTGGCTGACCAAAAACTTTTGATCTTGTTAAACAAGACTACAAAGACCCTACTTGTAATTACTGGAAATAATAGTGTATACCAGGTAAACAAGTTACCCTTTGAATGCCATTTCCCATGAAAACCCCTCAAGTCTATTTACCATCATTAAATACTTTTTGTATGGTCAAATCACATTCTTTATCGCCCTAAATTAGGGTAAACGATGTATACTTTGAAATGTTCATTTACCACAAACAAGGACATGTAGGTAACCTTGTAAATAACCTCCTTTGAAATGTTAAATTAGATCTACAACAGGTTGGCCCAAGTGCCAAGGTGAGGCATCTGCCTCTTGCATCCTTTTGATGTGTAAAAATATTAAATACAAAATATATAAGCCCTGGCCCAGACGGCTATACTAAGGCGTATTACTTCAAATTTCTTCCACTTTTGCTGAGCCCACTATGCAATGGTGGCCCGATCCCCCCTTAAGGCTCTGTTGGCCCACATCACAGTGCTTCCCAAAGAGGGTTAGGATCCTGCCTTGCCACAAAGCTACCACCCGATATCACTGCTTAACGTTGATATCAAAATTTTTGCAATGATCTTGGCAAATCTACTTGAATTATCTCTTGCCGGCTATCATACACCCAGATCAGACAGGATTTATTTCTGGTCGGGAAGCTAGGGATAACTTCATTCGGGCCACACAGCTTATCCACTGGGCTTGTTCCTGCCAGGACCCTGTACCCTACCTAATTTTTTCCATAGACCCTGAAAAAGTGTTGGACTGTGTAGACTGGTGGTACCTTAGAGCTGTACTGGAGAACTTGGGCTTAGGACCGCATATGTTACAGTGGATCATGGCTCTGTACTACTTTCTTCCAGGTTCCCCATTTGGAATGGCACATGACAGAGGTGTCCCCTCTCACCCTCCTTTTTGCTCTGATCCTGGAGCTGGTTTTCCGGACTGTTTCAGAGGGATGACAGTGGGGACAACTGAACATAAGCTATAAGACTATGCTGATGACATCCTCTTTCACCTCATGGATCCCCTTATCTCATTGCCAAACCTAATACGGGAACTCCAGCTTTCAGATATCCAACTTTGAAATTTTTCCAGACAAGAAAAATGGTCGTGTGTACGCAGCATTAGAGTAGGCAAAACATAGTCTGGCTCAGGGCTACGTCTGAGTCATGTAATCTGAGTAAGGATTTACTTGAGATGAGGGCTGAATGACTCAGGCAGGCAGGTCTCTGGTGCCTCCCCCTGGTTCTGGAAAGTTGGACAATGTTCTGGATACTAGAGGGCGAAGGCTAGGGGGTTGTTCTGCATACTCAGGGGAGCTTGGCCAATCCCCTAGGAGGTGGGCCTAGCAGGGTGGTTGGGCCAGCCCTTAAGTATATATTAGTAATGCAGGCCAGGGAGTCAGGTGGAAGATGGAGTGCTGAGGTGTCTGTCGGTGGCCCTTGAGGCAAACCCCCTAGTCTTGGGGAGGAGTGCTCTGCCTCGGGCTGGAGCTCGGGCTGGCCTGGTAGGATCTGTACAACAGAAGCAGTTGGAGGGAGTCTTCCTTGAGAGGCAGCGTGACCAAGGTGGACAGTGTGAGTACTACAGCATGGTCAGGGACTTACAAGGGGAGAGACTGCCACACATTGCAGGTCTCTCCGGAAGATAGTTGCGTGCTTAAATCTTTTTTAACTTAGCCCTGGGAGATCTCCAGAGTCAGTTGGTAGACTGGTGAAGAGTAGGGATGAGCTTCGTGTTCGAGTCGAACATACGTTCGACTCGAACATCGGCTGTTCGATCGTTCGACGAAGATCGAACGATTTGGGCCGTTCGCGCCAAATTCGAGTGACGCGAACGGCCCACAATGCACTACGCCATCGCAGTGTCATCCAGGCGCTGTGATTGGCCAAGCATGCACTGTGACCCCGCATGCTTGGCCAATCACAGCGCCGGCAGCGAGGAGAGCAATGATTGGCCACAGGCAGGATGCCTGTGGCCAATTATTGCTGAGGGTGTTTAGTACACGCCCCACACTATAAAAGGCCGCCAGCACGGCGGCCTAGTGTAGTGTGTTCCGGAGCAGGGATAGAGCAGCATAGGCAGGGACAGTGACTGTTATTTCTTTCTTGCTTAACCTGGATTCCTTTAGTTTAGGGAAAGAGAAGGATAGGTAGGGAGAGTGTCAGTGTGTTTTGTGCTTGTGCTATAGTGTGCTTAAAAAAAACATTTATTCTAGGGACAGAAAACTGTAGGTAGGGACAGTGTCAGTTTCTTTCACTCTGCAAGTCCTTGTTTCCAGGGACCTGGAAGGACAGTGAGTGAATTGTCCTTGTGCTATATTGTGCTTAAAAAAACATTTATTCTAGGGACAGAAAACTGTAGGTAGGGAGAGTGTCAGTTTCTTTCACTCTGCAAGTCCTTGTTTCCAGGGACCTGTAAGGACAGTGAGTGAATTGTCCTTGTGCTATATTGTGATTAAAAAAAACATTTTTTCTAGGGACAGAAAACTGTAGGTAGGGAGAGTGTTTTTTTTCTTTCACTCTGCAAGTCCTTGTTTCCAGGGACCTGGAAGGACAGTGAGTGAATTGTCCTTGTGCTATATTGTGCTTAAAAAAAAACATTTTTTCTAGGGACAGAAAACTGTAGGTAGGGAGAGTGTTTTTTTTTTTTCACTCTGCAAGTCCTTGTTTCCAGGGACCTGTAAGGACAGTGAGTGAATTGTCCTTGTGCTATATTGTGCTTAAAAAAAACATTTATTCTAGGGACAGAAAACTGTAGGTAGGGAGAGTGTCAGTTTATTTCACTCTGCAAGTCCTTGTTTCCAGGGACCTGTAAGGACAGTGAGTGAATTGTCCTTGTGCTATATTGTGATTAAAAAAAAACATTTTTTCTAGGGACAGAAAACTGTAGGTAGGGAGAGTGTTTTTTTTCTTTCACTCTGCAAGTCCTTGTTTCCAGGGACCTGGAAGGACAGTGAGTGTATTGTCCTTGTGCTATATTGTGCTTAAAAAAAACATTTATTCTAGGGACAGAAAACTGTAGGTAGGGAGAGTGTCAGTTTATTTCACTCTGCAAGTCCTTGTTTCCAGGGACCTGTAAGGACAGTGAGTGAATTGTCCTTGTGCTATATTGTGATTAAAAAAAACATTTTTTCTAGGGACAGAAAACTGTAGGTAGGGAGAGTGTTTTTTTTCTTTCACTCTGCAAGTCCTTGTTTCCAGGGACCTGTAAGGACAGTGAGTGAATTGTCCTTGTGCTATATTGTGATTAAAAAAAACATTTTTTCTAGGGACAGAAAACTGTAGGTAGGGAGAGTGTTTTTTTTCTTTCACTCTGCAAGTCCTTGTTTCCAGGGACCTGTAAGGACAGTGAGTGAATTGTCCTTGTGCTATATTGTGCTTAAAAAAAACATTTATTCTAGGGACAGAAAACTGTAGGTAGGGAGAGTGTCAGTTTATTTCACTCTGCAAGTCCTTGTTTCCAGGGACCTGTAAGGACAGTGAGTGAATTGTCCTTGTGCTATATTGTGATTAAAAAAAACATTTTTTCTAGGGACAGAAAACTGTAGGTAGGGAGAGTGTTTTTTTTCTTTCACTCTGCAAGTCCTTGTTTCCAGGAACCTGGAAGGACAGAGAGTGAATTGTCCTTGTGCTATATTGTGCTTAAAAAAAACATTTATTCTAGGGACAGAAAACTGTAGGTAGGGAGAGTGTCAGTTTATTTCACTCTGCAAGTCCTTGTTTCCAGGGACCTGTAAGGACAGTGAGTGAATTGTCCTTGTGCTATATTGTGCTTAAAAAAAACATTTATTCTAGGGACAGAAAACTGTAGGTAGGGAGAGTGTTTATTTTCTTTCACTCTGCAAGTCCTTGTTTCCAGGGACCTGTAAGGACAGTGAGTGAATTGTCCTTGTGCTATATTGTGATTAAAAAAAACATTTATTCTAGGGACAGAAAACTGTAGGTAGGGAGAGTGTCAGTTTATTTCACTCTGCAAGTCCTTGTTTCCAGGGACCTGTAAGGACAGTGAGTGAATTGTCCTTGTGCTATATTGTGATTAAAAAAAACATTTTTTCTAGGGACAGAAAACTGTAGGTAGGGAGAGTGTTTTTTTTCTTTCACTCTGCAAGTCCTTGTTTCCAGGGACCTGTAAGGACAGTGAGTGAATTGTCCTTGTGCTATATTGTGATTAAAAAAAACATTTTTTCTAGGGACAGAAAACTGTAGGTAGGGAGAGTGTTTTTTTTCTTTCACTCTGCAAGTCCTTGTTTCCAGGGACCTGTAAGGACAGTGAGTGAATTGTCCTTGTGCTATATTGTGATTAAAAAAAACATTTTTTCTAGGGACAGAAAACTGTAGGTAGGGAGAGTGTTTTTTTTCTTTCACTCTGCAAGTCCTTGTTTCCAGGGACCTGTAAGGACAGTGAGTGAATTGTCCTTGTGCTATATTGTGCTTAAAAAAAACATTTATTCTAGGGACAGAAAACTGTAGGTAGGGAGAGTGTCAGTTTATTTCACTCTGCAAGTCCTTGTTTCCAGGGACCTGTAAGGACAGTGAGTGAATTGTCCTTGTGCTATATTGTGCTTAAAAAAAACATTTATTCTAGGGACAGAAAACTGTAGGTAGGGAGAGTGTCAGTTTATTTCACTCTGCAAGTCCTTGTTTCCAGGGACCTGTAAGGACAGTGAGTGAATTGTCCTTGTGCTATATTGTGATTAAAAAAAACATTTTTTCTAGGGACAGAAAACTGTAGGTAGGGAGAGTGTTTTTTTTCTTTCACTCTGCAAGTCCTTGTTTCCAGGGACCTGTAAGGACAGTGAGTGAATTGTCCTTGTGCTATATTGTGATTAAAAAAAACATTTTTTCTAGGGACAGAAAACTGTAGGTAGGGAGAGTGTTTTTTTTCTTTCACTCTGCAAGTCCTTGTTTCCAGGGACCTGGAAGGACAGTGAGTGAATTCTCCTTGTGCTATATTGTGCTTAAAAAAAACATTTATTCTAGGGACAGAAAACTGTAGGTAGGGAGAGTGTCAGTTTATTTCACTCTGCAAGTCCTTGTTTCCAGGGACCTGTAAGGACAGTGAGTGAATTGTCCTTGTGCTATATTGTGATTAAAAAAAACATTTTTTCTAGGGACAGAAAACTGTAGGTAGGGAGAGTGTTTTTTTTCTTTCACTCTGCAAGTCCTTGTTTCCAGGGACCTGTAAGGACAGTGAGTGAATTGTCCTTGTGCTATATTGTGATTAAAAAAAACATTTTTTCTAGGGACAGAAAACTGTAGGTAGGGAGAGTGTTTTTTTTCTTTCACTCTGCAAGTCCTTGTTTCCAGGGACCTGTAAGGACAGTGAGTGAATTGTCCTTGTGCTATATTGTGCTTAAAAAAAACATTTATTCTAGGGACAGAAAACTGTAGGTAGGGAGAGTGTCAGTTTATTTCACTCTGCAAGTCCTTGTTTCCAGGGACCTGTAAGGACAGTGAGTGAATTGTCCTTGTGCTATATTGTGATTAAAAAAAACATTTTTTCTAGGGACAGAAAACTGTAGGTAGGGAGAGTGTTTTTTTTCTTTCACTCTGCAAGTCCTTGTTTCCAGGGACCTGGAAGGACAGAGGGTGAATTGTCCTTGTGCTATATTGTGCTTAAAAAAAACATTTATTCTAGGGACAGAAAACTGTAGGTAGGGAGAGTGTCAGTTTATTTCACTCTGCAAGTCCTTGTTTCCAGGGACCTGTAAGGACAGTGAGTGAATTGTCCTTGTGCTATATTGTGCTTAAAAAAAACATTTATTCTAGGGACAGAAAACTGTAGGTAGGGAGAGTGTTTATTTTCTTTCACTCTGCAAGTCCTTGTTTCCAGGGACCTGTAAGGACAGTGAGTGAATTGTCCTTGTGCTATATTGTGATTAAAAAAAACATTTATTCTAGGGACAGAAAACTGTAGGTAGGGAGAGTGTCAGTTTATTTCACTCTGCAAGTCCTTGTTTCCAGGGACCTGTAAGGACAGTGAGTGAATTGTCCTTGTGCTATATTGTGATTAAAAAAAACATTTTTTCTAGGGACAGAAAACTGTAGGTAGGGAGAGTGTTTTTTTTCTTTCACTCTGCAAGTCCTTGTTTCCAGGGACCTGTAAGGACAGTGAGTGAATTGTCCTTGTGCTATATTGTGATTAAAAAAAACATTTTTTCTAGGGACAGAAAACTGTAGGTAGGGAGAGTGTTTTTTTTCTTTCACTCTGCAAGTCCTTGTTTCCAGGGACCTGTAAGGACAGTGAGTGAATTGTCCTTGTGCTATATTGTGATTAAAAAAAACATTTTTTCTAGGGACAGAAAACTGTAGGTAGGGAGAGTGTTTTTTTTCTTTCACTCTGCAAGTCCTTGTTTCCAGGGACCTGTAAGGACAGTGAGTGAATTGTCCTTGTGCTATATTGTGCTTAAAAAAAACATTTATTCTAGGGACAGAAAACTGTAGGTAGGGAGAGTGTCAGTTTATTTCACTCTGCAAGTCCTTGTTTCCAGGGACCTGTAAGGACAGTGAGTGAATTGTCCTTGTGCTATATTGTGCTTAAAAAAAACATTTATTCTAGGGACAGAAAACTGTAGGTAGGGAGAGTGTCAGTTTATTTCACTCTGCAAGTCCTTGTTTCCAGGGACCTGTAAGGACAGTGAGTGAATTGTCCTTGTGCTATATTGTGATTAAAAAAAACATTTTTTCTAGGGACAGAAAACTGTAGGTAGGGAGAGTGTTTTTTTTCTTTCACTCTGCAAGTCCTTGTTTCCAGGGACCTGTAAGGACAGTGAGTGAATTGTCCTTGTGCTATATTGTGATTAAAAAAAACATTTTTTCTAGGGACAGAAAACTGTAGGTAGGGAGAGTGTTTTTTTTCTTTCACTCTGCAAGTCCTTGTTTCCAGGGACCTGGAAGGACAGTGAGTGAATTCTCCTTGTGCTATATTGTGCTTAAAAAAAACATTTATTCTAGGGACAGAAAACTGTAGGTAGGGAGAGTGTCAGTTTATTTCACTCTGCAAGTCCTTGTTTCCAGGGACCTGTAAGGACAGTGAGTGAATTGTCCTTGTGCTATATTGTGATTAAAAAAAACATTTTTTCTAGGGACAGAAAACTGTAGGTAGGGAGAGTGTTTTTTTTCTTTCACTCTGCAAGTCCTTGTTTCCAGGGACCTGTAAGGACAGTGAGTGAATTGTCCTTGTGCTATATTGTGATTAAAAAAAACATTTTTTCTAGGGACAGAAAACTGTAGGTAGGGAGAGTGTTTTTTTTCTTTCACTCTGCAAGTCCTTGTTTCCAGGGACCTGTAAGGACAGTGAGTGAATTGTCCTTGTGCTATATTGTGCTTAAAAAAAACATTTATTCTAGGGACAGAAAACTGTAGGTAGGGAGAGTGTCAGTTTATTTCACTCTGCAAGTCCTTGTTTCCAGGGACCTGTAAGGACAGTGAGTGAATTGTCCTTGTGCTATATTGTGCTTAAAAAAAACATTTATTCTAGGGACAGAAAACTGTAGGTAGGGAGAGTGTTTATTTTCTTTCACTCTGCAAGTCCTTGTTTCCAGGGACCTGTAAGGACAGTGAGTGAATTGTCCTTGTGCTATATTGTGATTAAAAAAAACATTTATTCTAGGGACAGAAAACTGTAGGTAGGGAGAGTGTCAGTTTATTTCACTCTGCAAGTCCTTGTTTCCAGGGACCTGTAAGGACAGTGAGTGAATTGTCCTTGTGCTATATTGTGATTAAAAAAAACATTTTTTCTAGGGACAGAAAACTGTAGGTAGGGAGAGTGTTTTTTTTCTTTCACTCTGCAAGTCCTTGTTTCCAGGGACCTGTAAGGACAGTGAGTGAATTGTCCTTGTGCTATATTGTGATTAAAAAAAACATTTTTTCTAGGGACAGAAAACTGTAGGTAGGGAGAGTGTTTTTTTTCTTTCACTCTGCAAGTCCTTGTTTCCAGGGACCTGTAAGGACAGTGAGTGAATTGTCCTTGTGCTATATTGTGATTAAAAAAAACATTTTTTCTAGGGACAGAAAACTGTAGGTAGGGAGAGTGTTTTTTTTCTTTCACTCTGCAAGTCCTTGTTTCCAGGGACCTGTAAGGACAGTGAGTGAATTGTCCTTGTGCTATATTGTGATTAAAAAAAACATTTTTTCTAGGGACAGAAAACTGTAGGTAGGGAGAGTGTTTTTTTTCTTTCACTCTGCAAGTCCTTGTTTCCAGGGACCTGTAAGGACAGTGAGTGAATTGTCCTTGTGCTATATTGTGATTAAAAAAAACATTTTTTCTAGGGACAGAAAACTGTAGGTAGGGAGAGTGTTTTTTTTCTTTCACTCTGCAAGTCCTTGTTTCCAGGGACCTGTAAGGACAGTGAGTGAATTGTCCTTGTGCTATATTGTGCTTAAAAAAAACATTTATTCTAGGGACAGAAAACTGTAGGTAGGGAGAGTGTCAGTTTATTTCACTCTACAAGTCCTTGTTTCCAGGGACCTGTAAGGACAGTGAGTGAATTGTCCTTGTGCTATATTGTGATTAAAAAAAACATTTTTTCTAGGGACAGAAAACTGTAGGTAGGGAGAGTGTTTTTTTTCTTTCACTCTGCAAGTCCTTGTTTCCAGGGACCTGGAAGGACAGTGAGTGAATTCTCCTTGTGCTATATTGTGCTTAAAAAAAACATTTATTCTAGGGACAGAAAACTGTAGGTAGGGAGAGTGTCAGTTTATTTCACTCTGCAAGTCCTTGTTTCCAGGGACCTGTAAGGACAGTGAGTGAATTGTTCTTGTGCTATATTGTGATTAAAAAAAACATTTTTTCTAGGGACAGAAAACTGTAGGTAGGGAGAGTGTTTTTTTTCTTTCACTCTGCAAGTCCTTGTTTCCAGGGACCTGTAAGGACAGTGAGTGAATTGTCCTTGTGCTATATTGTGCTTAAAAAAAACATTTATTCTAGGGACAGAAAACTGTAGGTAGGGAGAGTGTCAGTTTCTTTCACTGTGAAAGTCCTTGTTTCAAGGGACAGAGAAGGACACCTGAAGGTAGCCCTTATTGCTTTTTTCCCATCTCCCTGCAGGCCATCTATTAGAATGTCTGGAAGGCAAACAAGGAGAGGCAGACAGTCAGGAGGCAATAAAAGAGGGCAAGCAGGCTCTGTGTCTGGGGGCAACAGTGCTGGTCGTGGACGCGGTGCATTGTCATCAGCACATGGCCATGGGACACGCTTGTCCTTCTTTTCGGCAGCTGGACATGTTGAGCCACATCATGCCGAAGACTTGGTAGAGTGGATGACCAAGCCCTCCTCCTCCTTCTCATCCTCTCTCACCCAGGCTCAGGGTACTGGAAAAGCAGCTGCCAAAGCGTCGTCTTCCCTGGTATCAATGTCAGACAAATCATCAGTCACTCCTTCCCTAGACCCACCATGTCCTCCTCCTGAGGAGTCCCCCGAACTGTTTCAGCACAGTGTTGGGTACATGCTCCAGGAGGATGCCCAGCGTTTCGAAGGGTCTGATGATGAAACCCAGCTAGAGGAAGGCAGTAGCGTGAGAGCAGACAGAGGGGATGCTCAAGAAGGACACCAATCTGGCAGTCATGTTCCAGCAGCTGCAGCATACTGCCAGATTGGCTCCAGTGATGAGGAGGGAGGGGATGATGAGGTCACTGACTCCACGTGGGTGCCTAATAGGAGAGAGGAGGAGGAGGAGGATGAGGAGGAGGCACATCTCCAACGAGGCAGGATGCCCTTTGGTGGCCAGCGTAAGGGCAGTACACCGACGGAATCACACCGCAGAGCTCCGCCTGTGCAGGGCGCTGCCTCTGCCCGTCATTCAAAAAGTTCTTTGGTGTGGGCCTTTTTTGAGGCTAGTGCATCAGATCGCACAGCTGCTGTTTGCAACATATGTCTCAAGCGTATATCGCGTGGCCAAAACATCAGCCGCTTGGGTACCACATGCCTGACCAGACATATGTTGACCTGCCATGCAGCTCGTTGGCAAGCCTACCTCAAAGACCCACACCAAAGAACAAAGCGGACCTCTCCTTGCACCGCATCAGCTGGGATCTCCAACCCCACTATAACTTCAGTCCTCTCTGAAACATGCACTGAGAGGAATGAAGGTGTAGAATTAGGTGTGTCACAGCCAAGTACTTGCGCCCACTCTGCTAGCAGTACACCGACGTCCGATTCTAGCAGGCAAATTTCCCTGCCCCAGCTGCTGGACCGTCGAAAGAAGTTCACTCCCAGCCATCCACATGCCCAGCGGTTGAATGCTAGCTTGGCTAAATTGCTAGCGCTTCAACTGCTGCCTTTTCAGTTGGTAGACTCGGCCCCCTTCCGTGAGTTTGTGCAATGTGCGGTTCCTCAGTGGCAGGTTCCCAAACGCCACTTTTTCTCACGGAAGGCTATTCCGGCTCTCTACCGGCATGTGGAAGGCAATGTCTTGGCCTCGCTGGACAGGGCGGTCAGCGGTAAGGTGCATATTACCGCTGACTCATGGTCCAGCAGGCATGGACAGGGACGTTACCTTTCTTTCACGGCCCATTGGGTCACTCTTTTGGCAGCTGGGAAGGATTCAGGACAAGGTGCAGTAGTGTTGGAGGTTGTCCCACCGCCACGCCTCCAAAATGCTACTACTGGTTGTGACACACCTCTCTCCTCCACCCCCTCCTCTTCTTCTTCCTCCATGGCCTCTTCCTGTGGTTTGTCCTATGAACCAGCGGTGCTCCGTAGCCGTTCACGGGGCTACGCAAGTACGCAGGCAAAAAGATGCCATGCCGTGCTTGCGCTGGTGTGTTTGGGGGACAGAAGCCACACTGGGGCAGAGGTCCTGTCTGCTCTGCAGGGCCAGGCCGAGAGGTGGTTGACGCCACGCCAGCTTAAGCCAGGAATGGTGGTTTGCGACAATGGCACCAACCTCCTCTCCGCCCTCCGACAGGGACAACTGACCCATGTGCCCTGTGTGGCTCACGTCCTTAACCTGGTGGTGCAGCGGTTCTTGGGCAGGTACCCGGGCTTACAGGATGTCCTGAGGCAGGCCAGGAAAGTCTGTGTGCATTTCCGCAAATCTTATAATGCCAGTGCTCGCCTGGCTGAGCTGCAAAAGGAGTTGAACCTGCCCAAGAACCGCCTTATATGTGACATGCCCACCAGGTGGAACTCAACGTTGGCCATGCTGCAGCGGCTGCACACGCAGCAGAGGGCCATCAATGAGTACCTGTGCGACTACGGCACCAGGACAGGGTCAGGGGAGCTTGGTTTTTTTTCTCCACGCCAGTGGGGCATGATCAGGGATGCATGCACTGTCCTGGCACCATTTGAGGAGGCCACGAGGATGGTGAGCAGTGACAGTGCATGCATCAGTGACACTGTACCTCTTGTCCACCTGTTGGAGCACACGCTGCGTGGAATAATGGACAGGGCACTTGAGGCAGAACAGAGGCAGGAAGAGGAGGACTTCCTTGCCTCTCAAGGCCCCCTTTACCCAGACAGTGTTCCTTCTGTCCCACCCATCGCACAGGAAGAGGAGGAGGAGGAGGAGGAGGAGGATTGTGTCAGCATGGAGGTGGAGGCTGGCACTCAGCATCATCAGCAGCAGTCTTTTAGGGATGATTTACAGTCCCAAGAAACCAGTGGACTTGTACGTGGCTGGGAGGAGGTGGCTGCGGATCATGTCGTCCTTAGTGACCCAGAGGACTCCGGAGCGAATGCCTCAGCAAACCTACGCTGCATGGCCTCCCTGATCCTGCAAAGTCTGCGGAAGGATCCTCGTATTCTTCGGATCAAGGAGAGGGACCATTACTGGCTGGCCACTCTCCTTGATCCACGGTACAAGGGTAAGGTTGCGGACCTTATGTTACCGTCGCAGAGGGAGCAGAGGATGAGACAACTCCGGGAGGCCTTGCAGAAAGGTCTGTGCAACGCGTTCCCAGAGACTGGGAGGTTGCAAACTCCTGGTCCTGGACAACGAGTTGCTGAGGCTTCGGCCAGTCAAAGAAGGAGCGGTGGGGAAGGTGGCCGTCTGACCGATGCGTTCAGACAATTCTTTAGTCCGCAGCCCCAAAGTATGATCGGTCCCAGCAACCATCGCCAGCGTCTGATAAACATGGTGCAGGAATATCTAGGGGCAAGGTCAGACTTGGACACCTTCCCCACCGAAAATCCTCTGGCTTACTGGGTCTTGAGGATGGATCACTGGCCAGAGCTTGCACAGTATGCAATTGAGCTACTGGCCTGTCCTGCATCCAGCGTTCTTTCGGAACGCACATTCAGTGCTGCTGGAGGATTTGTCACGGATCACAGGGTGCGCCTGTCCACCGACTCGGTTGATCGACTGACTTTCATCAAGATGAACCAGTCTTGGATCACCACCAGCTACCACACACCTGATGCTGATATAACAGACTAATTGATTTTAACATGTCACATCCCTTCAAGACTGATGCTGATGCTGAGTGCCTGTGCTGTTATGTTGACTGGCTATCCTCCTCCTCCGAGTCCTCAATGATACGATTGATGATGATAGCTTGGAAGATCATTTTTGTTTATGGGTGCCGCCACCAGTGCCTAACGCCCAATTTTTCAGCCCCTGTTTAACAGGGGCGTGTAATTACAATTTTTGAAGCAATACTTTGCAACAGGGCTCATTGCTGTGCTCCAAGTACAGTATCTGTGAGGGGTTGCAGTGTTGTGCCACCAGTGCCTAAGGCCCAATTTTTCAGCCCCTGTTCAACAGGGGCATGTAATTACAATTCTTGATCTAATAATTCACAGCAGGGCCCATTGCTGCACCCACCAAGAGTAACTGTCAGGGCTTACAGTGTTGTGGCACCAGCACCACCATCAAAGGCCCAATTTTTACTACCACTGTTCAACAATTATATGTAATTAAAATTCCTGATATAATAGTTGACAGCAGGGCGTTCCAGCACCAACCAAGAGTAACTGTGAGTGCTTACAGTGTTGTGCCAACACCAACAACTAAGGGGCCTATTTCTGCAGAGTATATACGGCAGGTCCCTACTTTCAAACATCCAACTTACAAACGACTCCTACTTGCAAACGCAAGAAGACAACAGGAAGTGAGAGGAAATCTACCACTAGGAAGGAAAATTCTCTCCTGTAAGAATAAATATGGGAGAAAGGTGTCTCCTCTGTACTGATGCTTTATCAGCAATCCTTGTTTCAAGAAAAACACCACATTTCAAAAACAGTTGTCATTGGGACGGAAAGTGAGGTGAAATGTTCTGAACAGGGGCACAGACAGCAAAACAAATGTTACAGGGGTGATAACCCTTACCTATGTTTTCCAAAAAGTTTAAAAATAGATTTTTGGTCTGGAGCTACACTTCAACAATGTACCTGTTCAAAATTACAAACAGATTCTACATAAGAACAAACCTACAGTCCCTGTCTTGTATGCACCGCCTGTATAGGGCTGTTCAGAGTATATAGGGCCTTTTTTATTTTATGTGCGGGGTTCCCCTTAATATCCATACAAGACCCAAAGGGGCTGGTAATGGGCTGGGGTAGGGGGGGGGTCATGGGGTAGCTATGCCATTTTTCTTAAAGAATTTCATCCATATTACCGGGACCAGACATTACATTAAAGCCGCAAGCAGTTTTAAATGGCTTTTTTTTCCTTTAGAAGTGTCATTTTGTGCAGGGACAGTTCTAAACACGGGAAACACGTGGCACTTCACAGGCATACTTTAGACACCCCCCAGGTACGATATTTAAAGGAATATTTGACTTTTTTTTTTTCACTTTATGCATCATTAAAATGACTGCTCCCGAAAAACGACCGTTTTTAAAACTTCTTTTTGCATTGATACATGTCCCCTGGTGCAGAACCCGGGTTCCCAAACCCTTTTTAGGACAATAACATGCATAATAGTTGTTATAATTAGCACTTTAGAATTCGAACGTTCGCATCCATTGTATTTAATAGGGTTCTAATGTTCGTTCGAACTTTCGGTCCGTTCGCGGGTTCTGGTGCGAACCGAACCCGGGGGTGTTCGGCTCATCACTAGTGAAGAGTCAGTTGGGTATATTGGTGAAGAGTCATTCTGGTAGACTGTTGAAGAAGCAGCCAGGAGGGCTGGCATTTCCTGCACTGGATAGAGCTGGGACCAGTGTTTACAAGGGAGTTGGAGGTACTCCAGGATGCAGTCTACAACACTTTGTGCTATTTTCTAAGGGACTGAGAGTTCCTAGTCCTTAACCATTTAAGCCCCGGACCATTATGCAGCTTAAAGACCAGAGGTGTTTTCAGAATTTGGCACTGCGCTGCTTTAACTGGAAATTGTGCGGACATGCAATGTTGTACCCAAACGAAATTTGCGTCCTTTTCTTCCCACAAATAGAGCTTTCTTTTAATGGTATTTGATTGCCTCTGCGATTTTTTTTTTTTGCGATATAAACGGAAAAACACTGAAAATTTTGAAAAAAAATGATATTTTCTACTTTTTGTTATAAGAAAAATCAAATAAACTCAATTTTAGTCATACATTTAGGCCAAAATGTATTCAGCCACATGTCTTTAGTAAAAAAAATGTCAATAAGCGTATATAAGCGCAAAAGTTATAGCGTCTACAAACTAGGGTACATTTTCTGGAATTTACACAGCTTTTAATTTATGACTGCCTATCTCATTTCTTGAGGTGCTAAAATGGCAGGGCAGTACAAACCCCCCCCAAATGACCCCATTTTGGAAAGTAGACACCCCAAGGAAATTTCTGAGAGACATGTTGAGCCCATTGAATATTTTTTTTTTGTCCCAAGTGATGGAATAATGACTAAAAAAATAAAATAAAAAATTACAAAAAGTTGTCATGGGCATATGTGAAATTGCACCCCAAAATACATTTTGCTGCTTCTCCTGAGTACGGGGATACCACATGTGTGGGACTTTTTAGGAGCCTAGCCGCGTACGGGACCCCGAAAACCAAGCACCGCCTTAAGGATTTCTAAGGGCACAAATTTTTGATTTCACTCCTCACTACCTATCACAGTTTCAAAGTCCATAAAATGCCAAAATAGCACAAAACCCCCCCCCCAAATGACCCCATTTTGAAAAGTAGACACCCCAAACCCAAGCTATTTGCTGAGAGGCATAATGAGTATTTTACAGCTCTTGTTTTTGAAAATGAAGAAAGAAAATCATTTTTTTTTTTTTTCAATTTTCAAAACTTTGTGACAAAAAGCGAGATCTGCAAAATACTCACCATACCTCTCATCAAATAGCTTAGGGTGTCTACTTTCCAGAATGGGGTCATTTGGCGGGGTTTTGTGCCATCTGGGCATTCCATGGCCTCCGAACATGTGATAGGCAGTGAGGAGTGAAATCAAAAATTTATACCCTTAGAAAGCCTGAAGCTTGGTTTTTGGGGTCCCGTACACGGCTAGGCTCCCAAAAAGTCTCACACATGTGGTATCCCCATACTCAGGAGAAGCAACAGAATGTATTTTGGGGTGTAATTCCACATATGCCCATGGCATGTTTGAGAAATATATCATTTAGTGACAACTTCGTGCAAAAAAAATAAAAAATAAAAAAAAATTGTTATTTTTTCCCCAACTTGTGTCAATATATAAAATATTCCATGGATTCGACATGCCTCTCAGTATATCTCAGTATATAGCTTGGGGTGTCTACTTTCCAAAATGGGGTCATTTGGGGGGGGGGGTTTGAACTGTCCTGGCATTTTATACACAACATTAGGAAGCTTACATCCACTCTTCTAACCACTTGAAGACAAAGCCCTTTCTGACACTTTTTGTTTACATGAAAACATTTTTTTTTTTGCAAGAAAATTATGTTGAACCCCCAAACATTATATATTTTTTTAAAGTAAAGGCCCTACAGATTAAAATGGTGGGTGTTGCATTTTTTTTTTCCACACAGTATTTGCGCAGCGATTTTTCAAACGCATTTTTGGGGGAAAAATACACTTTTTTAAATTTTAATGCACTAAAACACACTATATTGCCCAAATGTTTGATGAAATAAAAAAGATGATCTTAGGCCGAGTACATAGATACCAAACACGTCATGCTTTAAAATTTCGCACAAACGCGCATTGGCGACAAACTACATACATTTTTAAAAGCCTTTACAGGTTACCACGTTAGATTTACAGAGGAGGTCTACTGCTAAAATGACTGCCCTCGATCTGACCTTCGCGGTGATACCTCACATGCATGATGCAATTGCTGTTTACATATGATGCCAGACCGAGGCTTGCGTTCGCCATTGCGCAAGAGCAGGGCGGGACAGGGGTGCTTTTTTTTTTTTATATTAATTTTGCTTTTTTATTTTATTTTTAAACTGTTCTTTCCATATTTTTTTTTTTTTTTATCATTTTTATTGTTATCTCAGGGAATGTAAATATCCCCTATGATAGCAATAGGTAGTGACAGGTACTCTTTTTTTGAAAAAACTGGGGTCTATTGGACCCTAGATCTTTCCTCTGCCCTCAAAGCATCTGACCACACCAAGATCGGTGTGATAAAATGCTTTCCCAATTTCCCAATGGCGCTTTTTATATTCGAGGGGGGGACATTCCCTCCCACTGCTTGTAAAAGCAGTCCAGAGGCTAATTAGCCGCTAGGATTGCTTTTACATGAAAGTCGGCCGCTGGCTGAAAAGAATGATACCAAGATGATACCTAAACCCGCAGGCATCAATCTGGTATAACCAAAGTCCAGCAACATACCAGTACGTTGCTGGTCCTTGTTGGACATGTATTGTAATCTTTTTTTTCATGCAGCCTGTTGGCTGAACGAAAAAAAGAGATTGATCGGTGGGTATGCCCACCATTAGAATACCTCCCTTCATTCACCCACTTCTAATGATGGGCATACATGCACCATTTATATATGCCGGAGCATGGGGGCATCCTCCCGCAAAAGTTATGCCGCACACACATGGTCGGACTTTTCCACGGGCATGCCTCCGTCGGAATTTTGACCGTATGTACGCGGCATTAGGAGCAAAATCGCTCCTCCGCCCCTGCTGCCCCCATGCTTCGGCATATATGCTTATTTTTTTTTAACTGTGGTGGTGAAATCACCTCCTACAGCACTGGAGTCGCAGGGATCAGGCCTGTCTCTGCGAACGCTGCAGTTATGTGTGTTATGTGTGTTGTGTTTTGTAAGTGACAGTGATCGATCGATACTGCACTTGGGTGGCCTGGGCTGGACGGAGGGGCAAAGCGCAGGTGCTAGCAGGTATCTGGGCTGATCCCGCTAACTGCGTTTTTGGGAACCCTAAACTGCTGGGGACGCTAGTATAGATCTGATCAGAACAGATATTGATCTGTTCAGATACTATACCACTAAGAGAGGTGTATGCTTCACGCGTGGGTGTTAGCGTTACTGGTACTAACCTGACGCTGCCTGGGGCGACGCAGACCCTCTCTGACGCTAAAACCTAATTGATATTACCCACCGGGCGATCAGGGGGTTAAACCTTTATTGGGTTATATACTGCGGGTGCCCTGACACTATAAAAAGCAAACTAACTAACCAGCGTCACCCATAACACTTATATGGTGATCACTGGTGAAAGGGTTAACTAGGGGGCAATCAGGGGGTTAAACCTTTATTAGGTAATATATGGGGGTACCTGACGCTATATAAAAACCTGACGGGGAACCTAAAAAACAAAATAACTAACTGGCTAACCAGTGTCACCAGTAACACTTATACGGTGATCACTGGTGAAAGGGTTAACTAGGGGCAATTAGGGGGTTAAAACCTTTATTAGATAATATATGGGGGTACCTGACGCTATAAAAACCTGTGGCGAACCTAAAAAAAATAACTGGCTACCTATCGGCACCAGCATAACCAATACAGCGATCAGAAAAACGATCGCTTAGTGACACTGGCAAAAGGGGGTGAAAGGGTTACCTGGGGGGCGATCAAGGGGTTAAACCTTTATTAGGTAATATATGGGGGTACCTGACGCTATAAAAACCTGCGACGAACCTAAAAAAAATAACTGGCTACCTATCGGCATCACCGACACTAAGACAGCGATCAGAAAAACGATCGCTTAGTGACACTGGCAAAAGGGGGTGAAAGGGTTAGCTGGGGGGGCGATCAAGGGGTTAAACCTTTATTAGATAATATATGGGGGTATCTGACGCTATAAAAACCTGCGGCGAATGAAATTTTATATCACTTTTTTTCAGACAAATAGAGCTTTCTTTTGGTGCTTTTGATCACTACTGGGTTTTTTATTTTATGTGCTATAAACTTATGTAGCGGCCTCCTCACTCCCCTCTTTCCTCAGCTCATCTGTCTCTTGTCTAGGGGTACCTTAGAGGGGAGAGAGCGGGGATACCACGCCTAGCCTTCACAGCAGGTGTTAGTGCGGCTTGAGCAAAGTTCCTTCTTTACCTTCGGGTCAGTGTTATGCACCTGGAGTCTCCACCGAGAGTTACCTTGAACGATGTCTGCCAGAAAATGAGCCCCACACCATTAAAGTCCAACACTCCTTTATTCTTAAGTGAACACAATCAGTTGAACTCCCTTGGAGGACAGAACAGAGAAGGAGGTGTGGATGCGAGTAGGCCCAGACACAATGAACTCTCCACTTTCCTTCCTGAAAGTGGGTTGCGGTCTCTGAGCGAGGGAGAATTTCCTTCCAGGCGGTCTCCGATGGGAGGCTCACCTGTCACTGGCAATCTGCTGCACCCGGTCTTCAAGTGAGGAGCTCCCCCCGGTCCATTACGCCTTCCAGATTCGGGTTCCCAATCCCTGGGTTCCCTCCCTCGCGGAACTCAGTGTGGGGCACTGAGCTCCAAACCTCCATCCGAGTACCTTACCCCAGACTAAAGGTGCCTGGGATGGAACACCACCTCCGAACGTCCTCTAGGCCTAGACCCGCCTAGAGAACCGACACGAACCACCGCCCTCAGGCTGAAGGTGCCTGGGACTCCCCCGTGACAAAGATGGCCGGCCCCTTTATACCCTCTCCCAGCAAGCACGGCGGGTTCCCCGCCCCACCATACCGCTGCCGAGGGAGGACGAAAAGGAGGCACGGCACACAGCAATGATTAAACCCCAGCCCAGGGCGACAGCGCCACCCGCTGGCCCGCAGGGAATTACACATCACTGGTGTCTCTGCCAGTTTAAATTACACCCGGGAAAGTACATACCCGCTACACTCTCCCCCTGGTGATTTGACACTGGTCCCCAGTGTCTGGAGTAAACCATGCCTTCAACGGCCGACATAGCCCAGTCCAGAAACCAACTACAATTGTACAGGAAAAATAAACTGTTTTGAAAAACTTGTTCAACTGGAGCAATTGTGTCTGAGCCCTATATGAAAAAAAAGGAAAGAAACAACAACATTTAACCATAACTTTTGAATCACATATTCACATTCTACTCTTCCCACCCATCCTGACTAAGACCCACCCCATTCTCAGTGGTCTTGATGGGATGCTCTCCTGCAGAGGGAAAAAGAAAGAAATCAACACATGAATCCTGACACATGTATTCGTGTGAGAGAAAAGAAACTTCTCCGGGAAGAAATCCCTTTTCTCTAAAGAGTGAGTGCGTGAAAAGTGTTTAACGTTGCGCAACACTGCCCCCTGGTGACAGCATCGCGGTAACTGCACTCGTGGTACTTTTCTCTTCTGTGTGGGCCCTATCTACCCCAGAGTCTATGATCTCTTGCTGGAAAATGAAGAACAACACAGAACAGTCCTTCATTCCTCTGGGTACAAATACAACGGGCCCCAGAAAGTTCAGCAGCATAAAGAACAAGAACGGAGTATTTTCTCTCCTACAGGTAGAAGCGGGGATGCGGCAGAACAAGTGGCTTCAAGTGCTGGTCCATGGTCTCCAGATGATATTCAACATCTTCCCCTTCCTTGCGCCGGAACAGCACCTTGTCTGCATGGATGTGCCATCCCAACATCCACTCTGCCTTGCAATCTTTAAAACGCTGAGAGGCCTTGGGAGAGCATACCAGGTACCTGCGGGCGTGTGGAACCTGAAGGTGGGACCACACAAAGTCATTGTACCAGCGCTCACGGCACACTTCCACCTCATAGAGTAACTCCTTGGACAAGTATGGATACTCCCATCCGTACTCTGCAGCAACCTTCTGGCCAAATAGGCGTTGTAGTCTCGCCAAAGGAGGCATTGTAGCTTTGTCCCCTTCGCCAGGAAAAACTATTGAGTCCGGGTGGCGAGGGACCTTGATCACATCTCATCTGGGCATAGCTGCCCGCAACAACAGTCTCTTTTCCCCGGTCTTCGGTACAGATGGTACCGGGTATGTAGAGGCAGGCTGGGAAAGGGACCCCTCTTCAGGCGCTGGTGCCTCCACCCGGGGTGTACTTTCCCCTGTAGACATAGGTGGATCCCTGGTTCTGCAGGATGAAGCTAGAGGTACTTTATCCCAGCCCTTTTCTGCAAACAGTTTGTCTATAGCAACGTCGTCTCCCATGTCCGAGAGCGACTCCAGGTCAGAGGGGTCACACTCCTCCGCGGGCAGGTACCCTGTAGTGGAGACTGAGTTTTCACCTCTTCCCACACACCAAATCTCTCCGCCTGGCTTACCTCGGCCTTACTTGAAGCAGGACGTCCGGAACTCTTACTAACGGATCCATCCGGGCCGGGCGTAAGCGGGCGAGATGGTCCACCACAACCGCTGGTCGGGGCTACCATACCAGTCTTTCTCTTCGGTGGTGGACGCTGCGAGATCGTGGTGACCGAGTCAGCATCCTCGGATTTCTCCCGTTGAGTACTCACGACCTCCTCCGCGGTCGCTGCAGTGTGTGCAGGGATGGCTGTCACAGCAGTGATTCCTCCTCTCTGAGTGGTGTTGCCTGCAGCACGGCCGGGGTAAATGGTTCTGGGCTTCTCAACTGCCGGATCCACTTCGAAAAGGAACTCCCCAAAGGCCTCGCATCGCCCGAACGGCTTCAGTTGGCACACCAGTCCCAAACACCCGGGACAAATCACACCCAGGCCCTCAACGTCCATGCACGAGTACAGGGCAAATCGACCCCTTGGCTTTAGCTGGATCCCCGTATCTGTTACCGGAGCAGCAGCAGTCAGTGTCGTGGTAGAAGGGTGAACTGGAATCCACGATGTATGTCCAAACATGGTGACCTGTTGCTGATCCATCGCACACTGCCAGGGTTTTTGCGCCAACGTCCCACGGGTAGTCCTTCACACGTATTGGACTCCTCCCCTTTGCTCCAGTTCGCGGGCTTTGTTCTTTTTCCTTTCTGAGTCACACCCACGAACTAAGCGATGGGGGTGTGCCTGATGGCGCAGTGCAAATAGAAGCCCCCATGTGTAGTCCTTCACACGGCTGAGCCCCCCCCTCCTCGCTCCTCTGCGCGGGCCTTTCCCTTCACTGGGTCATGTCCACGACTTCGAGCACAGGGATGCACTATGGCCAATGAAGGCCCGCCTACTCATAGCTCCTCCGGGCAGACACGTTCAATTCCGTAAAACACAAACACTATACCGGACCCGAGCCCCCACGTGTAGTGGCCTCCTCACTCCCCTCTTTCCTCAGCTCGTCTGTCTCTTGTCTAGGGATACCTTAGAGGGGAGAGAGCGGGGATACCACGCCTAGCCTTCACCGCAGGTGTTAGTGCGGCTTGAGCATAGTTCCTTCTTTACCTTCGGGTCAGTGTTATGCACCTGGAGTCTCCACCGAGAGTTACCTTGAACGATGTCTGCCAGAAAATGAGTCCCACACCATTAAAGTCCAACACTCCTTTATTCTTCTCAAGTGAACACAATCAGTTGAACTCCCTTGGAGGACAGAACAGAGAAGGAGGTGTGGATGCGAGTAGGCCCAGACACAATGATCTCTCCACTTTCCTTCCTGAAAGTGGGTTGCGGTCTCTGAGCGAGGGAGAATTTCCTTCCAGGCGGTCTCCGATGGGAGGCTCACCTGTCACTGGCAATCTGCTGCACCCGGTCTTCAAGTGAGGAGCTGTAAGGTACCTGTGATAGGTAGTGTCCGAAGTGGAACTTGTGTGCTGAGGATTCAGGCGAAAACGTAGTCAGGCAGATTAGGTTGGCAACAGATCAGGCAAATGGTACACGATCGAAATCCAGAGAGTGGTCAGGCAGGCAAAGGTCATACACGAGCTGGCAGTGAAGTACAAAATCAGCAGGCTGGAGAGTAGTCAGGAATTCAGGCAGAAGTTCAACACGAAAATCAGGATCAAAAAGCAGTCACAACACCCAGGGAGCTATTCCACACAAACGGGCGCTGAGAGATAGCATCACTTCCTTTTTAAGGGCTGCTTTGATTAAAAATTGTCCACAGCTGGCAGTAGGTGGGGCTAGTGAGTCCAAGGTAATGTTTAATACTGAGAGGACATTTCCAAAAGTCTAGATCTGCTCAGTAGCACAACAGGTAAGGCTGCAGCTTTGGGACCAGGAAGATCCCGGTTCAAATACACCCAGGTACATGACAGGGCCCCCTCCCCAGTGGACCCCTCTGGGGGCCTAGCGGGGCTTAGTGGGAAAGGAGGCATGGAAGTCTCGAATAAGAGAAGGGGCATGCAGATCTTTGGCTGGAACCCAGGAACGGTCTGTGACAGGATATCCCTTCCAATGAACCAGATACCGAAGGCCACGACCCTGTCTTCTAGAATCAAGAATCTTGGAGACTTCAAACTCATTTTGTCCATCAACAAGAACAGGAGGAGGTAGCTGTTGCGTTCTGGAGTAGCGATTGAAAATTGCTTTTTTGAGGAGGGAAACGTGGAACACAGGATGAATCCGGAGAGAGGAGGGTAATTTCAACCGATAGGAGACTGGCCCGACTCGAGCAATAATTCTGTAAGGACCAATGAATCGAGGGCCCAATTTGGTAGAAGGTTGTTTCAGTCTCACATATTTGGTTGATAGCCAAACTCTGTCCCCCACCACATATGGAGGTATATGGCGTCTTCGTTTGTTGGAAAAAAGTGCATACTGGCCTGCTGACTTCCGTAGTAATAAGCAAATCTTTTTCCAATGTAGCAGAATATTTTTAACCCGCTGATCTGCTGCTGGTACACCAGAAGAAGGCTGAAGTAGGGGAAAAGTCTGAGGGTGATAGCCTAGGGCTGCGTAGAATGGTGTGGTATGAAGAGCACTGTGCCAACGGGAATTAATGGCGAACTCAGCTAAAGGCAAATACTCAGACCAGTTGGAGTGTAAGGCATTGACATAATGTCGAAGATAGGTTTCTAGGGTCTGGTTCATGCGTTCGGTTTGACCATCTGTTTGAGGGTGATGTGATGTAGAGAGTGAAAGCGTTACTCCCAGTTTCTTGCAGAACGTTCTCCAGAATCGGGAAACAAACTGGGATCCGCGGTCTGAGACGACATTGGTAGGTATGCCATGATATCTCACAATATGGGAAAGGAAGAGAGTAGACAGTGCTTCCGCTGTAGGTAATCCCGGGAGCGGCACAAAATGAGACATTTTTGAAAAGCGATCCACTATGACCCATATAGCAGTCATGCCCTCGGACTTGGGTAAGTCTGTAATGAAGTCCATAGTCAAATGGGTCCAAGGCTGACGAGGTGCTAAAAGTGGTTGTAACAGTCCAGTAGGCAATGTACGGGGTACTTTATTAGCAGCACAAGTTGGACAGGCAGCCACATAGTCAGTAACATCCCTTTTCATATGAGGCCACCAGACATGATGCTGCAAGGTCTTAAGAGTGATGGTGACACCAGGATGACCAGATAAAACACCATCATGTGCCCAGAGGAGTACAGGTTTTCTGAGGCTAGGGGCTACGAACAGGCAACCTGGTGGTATCTTCAAGCCTTGGGGAACACAATTCTGGGTTTCTTGTAACTGTTGGGAAAGAGCCGTAGAGATCTGTGCGACAATTTTGTGAGGTGGGATTATATACTGCTCGGTAGGTTGGTCTTCTTCAGAGGTAGCAAACTGTCTGGAAAGAGCATCGGCTTTCTTGTTTTTATGCCCAGGAACATAAGAAAGAACAAAATTAAAACGGGAGAAAAACAGAGCCCATCGAGCCTGACGTGAGTTCAAACGTCTTGCAGTCTGAAGGTACAGTAGGTTTTTATGGTCAGTGAGGATAGAAAAAGGTTTGGGAGCCCCTTCCAGAAGATTTCGCCATTCAGACAATGCCAATTTGATGGCCAGTAGTTCTCGATTCCCAACATCGTAATTCATCTCCGCTGGAGAAAACTTTCTAGAAAAAAATGCTACTGGATGGATTCTCTGGGAGAGCACGGCACCTGCTCCTACCTCAGAGGCATCAACCTCAACTATGTACTGGAGATCGGGATTTGGATGCTGAAGAATTGGAGCTTTGCTGAACATGTCTTTTAATTGCTGGAAAGCCGATTCTGCTTCTGAGGACCATACCTTGCAATTTGTACCTTTCTTAGTCATAGCAGTAAGGGGGGCCGCAATGGAGGCAAAACCTTTGATGAAGTGTCTGTAGTAATTTGCGAACCCTAGAAAGCTTTGGAGCCCTCTTAAAGTGGTCGGTTGGGGCCATTGCAAGACAGCGGAAAGTTTTTGAGGGTCCATTTGGAAACCGGCAGCACTTATAATGTATCCAAGGAAAGGAATACGGCTTTGATGGAAACTGCATTTCTCAATCTTCGCGTAAAGATGGTTTTCTCTCAGTCGTTGCAATACCTGCTTTACATGCGAGATGTGCTCTAGATGAGTCTTGGAAAAGATTAAAATGTCGTCCAAGTAGATGATCACAAAACTGTTGCTGAAATCATGAAAAATTTCATTCATGAAACGTTGGAAGACAGCAGGGGCGTTACACAACCCAAATGGCATAACCAGATATTCAAAATGTCCATTACGAGTGTTGAATGCTGTCTTCCACTCGTCCCCGTCTTTAATTCGAATTAGATTATAAGCCCCTCGTAGGTCTAGCTTGGAGAAGATAACAGCCCCCTTAAGTACATCAAACAGTTCAAGAATGAGAGGCAAAGGGTAGGAGTCTTTTACAGTGATTTGATTTAACCCTCGATAGTCTATGCATGGTCGAAGACACCCATCTTTTTTTTCAACAAAGAAAAAACCTGCCCCTACTGGAGAAGAAGAGGGTCGGATAAAACCTCTTTCCAAGTTGTCTTTTACGTATTCCTCCATGGATTTTTGTTCAGGCAAAGACAGGGGATAGGTCCTTCCTTTGGGAAGAGGTGCTCCAGGAATCAATTTAATTGCACAGTCAAAAGAACGATGTGGAGGTAAAACCTCTGCCTTTTGCTTGCAAAATACATCTGCAAACGCATGGTATTCATGAGGCAAGGTAGGTGGGACGGCCACGGAAGCCAACATACAAGCAGGAAGTCTTTTGGGTTGAGACAAACAGTTTGAATGACAGAACGACCCCCAAGAGGTTAGTTCTCCATTTTCCCAATCAAAAGAAGGGTTATGTTGTTGTAACCATGGGTAACCAAGGATAACAGGCAGAAGTGGAGAATCAATAAGAGACAAGACAACTTCCTCTTTGTGGAGTACGCCTACCTGAAGGGTGATTGTCATAGTCTCAAATTTTACAATGCCATCTCCCAAGGGTTGTCCATTCACGGTGGTAATGTTCAGGGGTCTAGATTTTGGAACAAATGGGATATTATTTTTTTTAGCAAAAGTGTAGTCCAAGAATATGCCAGCAGCTCCAGAATCCACAAAAGCCTCACAGGAGACAAGTTTAGAGGGTAAATGGATAATTGCAGGAATGGTAATCTTGGTCTTGGAGGATATACCTGTAAGGTCTAAGCCAGCTCCTCCAACACTGGTTAGACCCTGCCTTTTACTGGACGGGAAGGGCAGACAGATAATAAATGTCCTTTAATTCCACAGTATAGGCATAGGCCCAATGCACGCCTCCTTTGTTTCTCAGACTCAGTTAGGTGGAGACGGCTTACATCCATGGGTTCCACAGGTGTCTGGGGTTCAACTGAGATTTCAGGTTCTGGCTGAGGTGGTGCTTGGAAGTAGGGATGAGCTTCGTGTTCGAGTCGAACATACGTTCGACTCGAACATCGGCTGTTTGATCGTTCGACGAAGATCGAACGATTTGGGCCGTTCGCGCCAAATTCGAGTGACGCGAACGGCCCACAATGCACTACGCCATCGCAGTGTCATCCAGGCGCTGTGATTGGCCAAGCATGCACTGTGACCCCGCATGCTTGGCCAATCACAGCGCCGGCAGCGAGGAGAGCAATGATTGGCCACAGGCAGGATGCCTGTGGCCAATTATTGCTGAGGGTGTTTAGTACACGCCCCACACTATAAAAGGCCGCCAGCACGGCGGCCTAGTGTAGTGTGTTCCGGAGCAGGGATAGAGCAGCATAGGCAGGGACAGTGACTGTTATTTCTTTCTTGCTTAACCTGGATTCCTTTAGTTTAGGGAAAGAGAAGGATAGGTAGGGAGAGTGTCAGTGTGTTTTGTGCTTGTGCTATAGTGTGCTTAAAAAAAACATTTATTCTAGGGACAGAAAACTGTAGGTAGGGACAGTGTCAGTTTCTTTCACTCTGCAAGTCCTTGTTTCCAGGGACCTGGAAGGACAGTGAGTGAATTGTCCTTGTGCTATATTGTGCTTAAAAAAAACATTTATTCTAGGGACAGAAAACTGTAGGTAGGGAGAGTGTCAGTTTCTTTCACTCTGCAAGTCCTTGTTTCCAGGGACCTGTAAGGACAGTGAGTGAATTGTCCTTGTGCTATATTGTGATTAAAAAAAACATTTTTTCTAGGGACAGAAAACTGTAGGTAGGGAGAGTGTTTTTTTTCTTTCACTCTGCAAGTCCTTGTTTCCAGGGACCTGGAAGGACAGTGAGTGAATTGTCCTTGTGCTATATTGTGCTTAAAAAAAACATTTATTCTAGGGACAGAAAACTGTAGGTAGGGAGAGTGTCAGTTTATTTCACTCTGCAAGTCCTTGTTTCCAGGGACCTGTAAGGACAGTGAGTGAATTGTCCTTGTGCTATATTGTGATTAAAAAAAACATTTTTTCTAGGGACAGAAAACTGTAGGTAGGGAGAGTGTTTTTTTTCTTTCACTCTGCAAGTCCTTGTTTCCAGGGACCTGGAAGGACAGTGAGTGAATTCTCCTTGTGCTATATTGTGCTTAAAAAAAACATTTTTTCTAGGGACAGAAAACTGTAGGTAGGGAGAGTGTCAGTTTATTTCACTCTGCAAGTCCTTGTTTCCAGGGACCTGTAAGGACAGTGAGTGAATTGTCCTTGTGCTATATTGTGCTTAAAAAAACATTTATTCTAGGGACAGAAAACTGTAGGTAGGGAGAGTGTTTATTTTCTTTCACTCTGCAAGTCCTTGTTTCCAGGGACCTGTAAGGACAGTGAGTGAATTGTCCTTGTGCTATATTGTGATTAAAAAAAACATTTATTCTAGGGACAGAAAACTGTAGGTAGGGAGAGTGTCAGTTTATTTCACTCTGCAAGTCCTTGTTTCCAGGGACCTGTAAGGACAGTGAGTGAATTGTCCTTGTGCTATATTGTGATTAAAAAAATCATTTTTTCTAGGGACAGAAAACTGTAGGTAGGGAGAGTGTTTTTTTTCTTTCACTCTGCAAGTCCTTGTTTCCAGGGACCTGTAAGGACAGTGAGTGAATTGTCCTTGTGCTATATTGTGCTTAAAAAAAACATTTATTCTAGGGACAGAAAACTGTAGGTAGGGAGAGTGTCAGTTTATTTCACTCTGCAAGTCCTTGTTTCCAGGGACCTGTAAGGACAGTGAGTGAATTGTCCTTGTGCTATATTGTGATTAAAAAAAACATTTTTTCTAGGGACAGAAAACTGTAGGTAGGGAGAGTGTTTTTTTTCTTTCACTCTGCAAGTCCTTGTTTCCAGGGACCTGTAAGGACAGTGAGTGAATTGTCCTTGTGCTATATTGTGATTAAAAAAAACATTTTTTCTAGGGACAGAAAACTGTAGGTAGGGAGAGTGTTTTTTTTCTTTCACTCTGCAAGTCCTTGTTTCCAGGGACCTGGAAGGACAGTGAGTGAATTGTCCTTGTGCTATATTGTGCTTAAAAAAAACATTTATTCTAGGGACAGAAAACTGTAGGTAGGGAGAGTGTCAGTTTATTTCACTCTGCAAGTCCTTGTTTCCAGGGACCTGTAAGGACAGTGAGTGAATTGTCCTTGTGCTATATTGTGATTAAAAAAAACATTTTTTCTAGGGACAGAAAACTGTAGGTAGGGAGAGTGTTTTTTTTCTTTCACTCTGCAAGTCCTTGTTTCCAGGGACCTGGAAGGACAGTGAGTGAATTGTCCTTGTGCTATATTGTGATTAAAAAAAACATTTTTTCTAGGGACAGAAAACTGTAGGTAGGGAGAGTGTTTTTTTTCTTTCACTCTGCAAGTCCTTGTTTCCAGGGACCTGGAAGGACAGTGAGTGAATTGTCCTTGTGCTATATTGTGCTTAAAAAAAACATTTATTCTAGGGACAGAAAACTGTAGGTAGGGAGAGTGTCAGTTTATTTCACTCTGCAAGTCCTTGTTTCCAGGGACCTGTAAGGACAGTGAGTGA